>OW026519.1:198844344-199444344 GCA_932274085.1 Protocalliphora azurea | reverse complement strand
GCCTAAATTTAGATAGCAACATTTTTTCTTATATCTTGAACTGTGAATGTCAGAAATATTCATTGTCTATTTTACGACATAATATTAGTTACATTAAACTTACAGATGCTCCGTATTGAAATAAAAAAGTTTAGTGTAAATAAAATTAATTATTGTATAGCAACATTTTTCAGAAAATACAACCCGCTTACTAACAATCTAATAAATAATGTTTTGAGAAACATTTAACGATTATAACTAATCAAATACTGAAATTGTAAACTGTAAAGTAAACACATACTTTTCAAATATTTTTAACCAATTTTAAAACGTTATAATTTCTGATTTTTCTAAAAAAAAAAACTGCCAAAATTCCTGAAAAATAAAATAACCAATATAAAAATTACGGCTACAAAGACAAAATCAAACTCTCTCCTAAATTTCTACAAAGAAGAGAAGGAGAATATTGATTTTTTTCAATTGGACGATTTTTTTTTCGTTCCATATTTTCTTTACCGATTTGGCATTTTTTTAGCGATTTTTTTATTTTGTCGTTTTAACGATTGCTGATTTTTTTTATTTTGGCATTTTATTTGTGTTTTACAATACCATCAAGAACAATCAGAAAATAACTATTATATTCCTTCGAAAAACAATAAGAATCACCATATAACTGTAATTCTTAAAAAATATAAAAGTGAAAATAATAAAAGTCGTAACAGTTACAGTTACAGTTGTCTAGTTTTTTTTTTTTTTTTTTTTTTTTAAACAACAATAATACTGCTTTGAATGAGAGAGTTGTATGATTGCATGAGAAATAAAATAGGGAAGAATTTAACATTTTCAGACGCTCTTTTGTTTGTTTTGTTTGTACACATATGCATATGTGATTTATTTATATGTATTAGTAACAAATTTTTCCCTTATATTTTCTAAAATAATGAACCGATTTTAACAGAATCTGTACATCTATAAAAAAATTTCTATCTATATATGAATATATATATATATATCAAGGTGAAATTTATTACATTCTAATGTATTGAAAGTTCAAACTCCTAACTCTCTAACATAAACTCTTTTACAAACAATAATACTTACTTATATCCAAATCCATTAAATTGTTAAACTTGGACAAAAACTTATTATTTTTTTTGTTGCTATTACTGTTATTACTACTTAATTATTAATCGATCAATGTAAACATTAAACTAACATATACAAACAAACAAACATATTTATATCATACATACATATAAAGTTATATATACATATACCCTGCAAACATTTTCTATCGAAAACCTAACTATATCGACACACCAGGAAGTTGAAATGTATCGCTTTTACTATCGAATTCTGATCTCAAAAGGAACTATCTCTTAGTGGCACATTTCTTCCTGAACGGTGTTACTAAGTAGATCAGAACGCTTTAGTAAATTTTGTACGTCACGTAGTAAGATCTACTATACCGCAGTAAAAAGTGTTTAATAAAAAATCCTAATTCGAATCTTCCAATCCCCACTAAAGCGTTACTCAAAGATGCTATCTCTAACTATATGAGAATTCGATAGTAAAAGCGAAACATATCAACTTCACGGTGTGCCGACGTAGTTTCACTTTCGATAGAAAATATTTGAGAATTTTTAAACTATTTTGCATAAAAATTTTAAAATAATAATACATTTTAAAATGAAGGATTAGGAATGAACAAACTTATTAAAAGTAAAAATATTAAATTTTTTAAAATCACAAAATTATCTCTTTCTGATATGTATTATGGAAAGCAATAAAACTAATTACACAACAATATTTTTAATTCAAATTAACATTACAAAAAATTAAATTAAAAAAGAATACAAAGAAATATTTTAAGTACAAAATTAGAAAAAAAATATTTGTTTCTTTCAAATTTAATAAAGTATTTATTATAAAAAACAATAAAATTAATTGCACAAAAAATTTTGAATTCAAGTGAACATTTAACATCTATTAGAATATTTGCAAAATTTTCTGCAGTTATTAGTATGTTCGGCGACAATGTATGATTTTTAGAAAGGTTATGATGATGTTCGCATTATAAAATGTGTAATTCAATATTTCCAAAATGTTTTTCAGTAATATCCCAGCAAAAACTTTGCTTTCCTGGTAAGCTAGCAGGTATAATTGGAAACAAAAATAAACTACTTATTTTTTGCCTGAATAACTAGTTATTTTTGTTCGAGTTGTCCACAAATTCATGTAGTTATTTCTTGATTCTAGAGGTACTCAAAAATATGTACCTAAACGAAAACAAAAATAAAAAAAAAAACAAAAAAATTTTGCCTTCAGTGAGACCTGAACTTGGACACACACTAACGACTCGTTTTTACTGACTAACGTCTTACTCAGTACACCATCTCGCACATAGCATCCTAAGCGACAAAAACTCTATTTAGTTTAAAATATATTTTTAGACATTTTGTTATAAAAAACTAACCAATAACCTTCTGCTTGTTAATCCGGCGCTCTAGCTAACTCATCCACGTGATTGCAGTATTACTGTGTTATTATACTATTGAGTACTCATTACCAAGAAACTACTTTAATAAGTACTTGTTATTACCGAAAACCAAAAAGTTTTTGCTGGGATAATATATGATTTCTAAATATTACAATACTACATTATTATTTATTTTAATTTTGTATTGAATTTTCTATGTAATTAAAATAAATAAAATTTTTTTAGTCAATTTTTTTCTAAAATCGCCAGTTTTTCTACAGAAAAATAATTAAAGAACAAATGTATTACACTTTTACAAGGCGAACACCATATAATTTTCTAAAATCATACTTTCTCGCTGATCAAATAGCTGACTATTAAGAATTTTGGAACTTGTAAAATTGAATTTTTATTATATTCGTAATTTTTTGTTCTATAGAAAATTATTCTGAAAATTAGCGACTTTTGCTGCGGGCATGTCATACATAAGTCAAACTCTCACACTTTTAAAAAATGTTGTTTAAGTTATCAAGAATTTTATATAAAACAGAATTTTCTGCCCATGTTCTGGCCCTCAAATTGTTAATAATATATTTTAATTTTATAGAAAATGTTTTCCTAAATTTATTCGCTTGTCCAGAACTAGTTGAAATATTAATAATTTCTTTTTAATTTTGATAAACGCTTACCTTATTTTCTTAATTTTCCTTTTATAAGTAAAACTTATAAATTTTTTGTTTCACTATCAGCTTACATAAATAATTTTAGTTAATATCAATAATTTTTCACTCTAATCACTTCAAAACTTATATTTTTACTAAGCAAAATTATATTGTTTCTGCTTGTTCTTTTTCCCATTATGAAATGTAAACAATCGTCAAAATCATGATTTTATGATAAAATTTCGTACCTAATGTGTGTTGTTTTTGTAAAGTTTTGCACATTCTACTATTAATCATCATAGAGTGCCAAATTCGACAGATTATGTGGAAAAATAGTGTTTTCGTTTTTGGATAACTGTAACTGTTATCCAAACAACTTCTAATAGTGATTAAAGAAGTTACGTTTAGAAGATTCAATTCGTATACTAATATATTTTGTTGTTGGAAAATTGAGAGAAATCTTCTATTGCACTTCTAAGAGTGGCGAAAAAGTGAGCTATTTCGAAAAAGAATTCACTAAATGCTTGCAGGGTATTGTTTACATACTTACTACTTTTGTGCTATAAATTTATGAATATTAAATTAAACTATAAAAATTACTTTGCTTGCTTTGCACTATGAACATGGTAATCTAAAACTATAATTTTTATTTGAAATTAAGAATGTACATATGTAAAGAATGTATGTAAGAATATCTGTGTAAAATCCTTAATGCTAACACCAGAATTCTATACAAAAAAAAAAAAAAAACAAAAATGTTGAAATAACAAGGATCTATTCGTTTTTCATTAAAAATCGAACTTGACACAAATATTTTGTAATGAAAACTACAACAAAATTGCTTACTAATGTCATGAATTATTGAATTCAATACTTAATTCAAATACAAACTAAATAAATATATTTATAGTATTTAAAGCTATGTAAGTGTGTGTGTATATGTTGGTTTAAGTGTATAAACAAATATTAGATTCAGACATTAATAACGTCATTTGGTTTGGTTGCCTGCCACTCTTTTATGACACGCGACTTCTATACAATTTAGTTGAAGTTCCTTTAATTATTTTTTTTCATTCTGTCAAATTGTTCCATGTAATTGTGGAAACTAATAATTTTAGTTGTTTTTTTTTTTTTTCTTTGGCCTTACTCAACTTAAAAAACACGCAATTGGGTTGGGGAGTGACTCATAATAATCACTTTCTAAATATGTGAACAAATTCAATTCAGTTGTAAACAATTTGTTGTTACTTTTACTTCATATTTAAGTACTTACGTATATATGCATACATATTTTTTATTTTTTTTGTTATTTCCCTGCCAGCATTTGGAATAGAGTTTTTTATTCATTCTCTAAAAAGTATATTTTTTGACGCTCTTGGATGTTCAAAAGTAGAAAGTACACAAATTTTTAATAACAAAACACATTAGTATCGAATTTTGATCTAAAAAAACTTGACTTGGGTGACTGTTTACATTCCAGAGCAAAGAAAGAGAATAAGAAAAAGAACTTTTCAAGTCATCAATGTTGTTATTTATAGTGTTGAATAAAAAATGTGCTAATATAAATATTTGTTAATTTTTACCCAAGTGAATTTTGTTTTTAAATATTTCATATTAAATTCAAAGTTATAGTCAGTTATTACAAACTGCTTTAAAAATATGTTTATTATACAAAAGCGATCATATTACGACACTTTCTTGATGCACTTTTTTACACTTTTAAATAATAGTATTTCGACACCTAAAGAATGCACTAAATAGTATTCTTTAAAAATTATTAGAACTGCGGCACATTTCTTACAGAACGGTCACTATTCTTCGATAGGAAAATAATATCATAATCGACATTTATTAACTACATGTTGGCAGGGTTATTTCATTTTCTGGTTAAAATGATGACGATAGCTTTTCATTCCTAGAAAGAAAGTGGAAACAAATGTGCAAATAGTAGTTTACTTATGAGCTGCTAGATGAATAACTATAGTCTTTTTCCATTTTGTCATTTCAATCATCAAAATAATAAACTTTCTTATCAGAGTTCGAACAATACGTTCAAGGCAGCGATCAAATATGAATGAACTTTTATTTAAAATAAATTATTAGAAATTATTGCAGGTAAAGAGAATTAAATAGTTTTATAGTTATATTAAATTAAGATTTATTGGCATAATAAAATTAGGATTTGGAAGTCTTCAAAAATTTTTCCAATCCCAGTAAACCAAGAAAAGATACCGTACAATAAATGATATCATAATTTTAAAAAGTATATGATAAAATACATAAATATTTTTTTCTAGAAAAAAAAAACTTAAAATATTTTCTTAAATAAAAATAATTAAAGAAAAAAATTTAATGGTATTGTTATGGTTTTGTTATGTAGCTCTAAAATTTATCTATAAATAATGTATTTTTCCAACAAAATTTTGAGACATCAAATTCTTTTTTGTAGGAATGTGCATAATGTGCATGCATCTAAAGAAGAACGGTCTGTGGGGAATTGTAATCTCTCTTTATTCTCTTTGTAAAATGTTTATTTAGAATAGAATTTAGAAGAGTAAAAATGAACATATCATTACTAATAGCGTATTTTCAAAAATTATAATATCATTTTCGAGTATACCTTTTAGAAAGCAACCTATATTATTTTAGAATTATAATTGATATTATTCTCATCCTTCTTTATCATCGAAATGATATCGTTAATAAAAATATTAATAAAAATATTTTTTTAATATTATATTATGAATAAAATTAATAATATGTTTAATGGGAAAAGTACTTGTATCAATCTCAAAGTACCAAATTTCTGTTTTAAAAATTATTAATTTTTTTTTTACCATAATTTCTTAAAACCATAAAAAATTAATTAGTTTTCCTAACAAAAACGCTATTTCTTGTGATTTATAAATTATATTATAAATTATATTATTATTTTGTAAATTTTTTAATACCCTGTACACAATTGTAACTCAGACGAATCAAATATGACTGTCATGGTCATATGGATATATATTTTTATTTTTTTTTAATAAAAAATTGAAAACTATCAAAATTTTAAAGTAAGGAAAAAAAACATATTTATGCTTATTTATAAAAAACACATGAATTTGTTAATTTTTTATGTATGTTTCTATGTATGGAATATTTTTTCATGCTTTTTGAAGCGTATATTTTAATTTTTTTCGTGCATATTTAAAGTTGCCCTGTTTATAACACACAGAAAAAATTGCCGAACTCTTACCTCAGCTTTAGTCAGAATCACTTTCCGAGTCGATGTAACGATGTCTTTCCGTCCGTTTGTCTGGACGGCTGGCTCTCAGTTCAAAAAAAGAAAACAGACCGCAATTTTGAAGATACCTTAAAGAAATTGTTTTGGTATATTGATAAAGCTTATATCCTTCCGGAATATAGTTTTAATGCTCATGAACTTTTTAAATATTTTCAAAAAATTTTGCCCAAATAAATTCATAAATAATACATATATCTAACATAAATATCAGTGTCGTTATATTGTGACACAAATGAGTTTTATGCAGGCAGGAATTTTTTTAATACCCCGTACATAATTGTAAGAAAAAAACTCAGACGTATCAAATATGACTGTCATGGAATAGTACCACATTTTATTAGTATTAGACTATAATTGACCATATAAATATAAATATAAATATAAATATAAATACAAATTTTAAAAAAATCACTATTGTCGAACTTGATCGACTATAATTTTTTTACTTCTTTTATTATTTCTCAAAAGTGGTACTTATTTTGTAAAATGGCAATTTCTTCTAATAATAATTAATATAAGTAGAATTTTAAAAAATGTTATTTGTTTATAATAATTATGTTTAAAAATTTTGAAAATTAGTAATTATTTGACAACTTGTATTTTTATTAGATTTTATTTTTTGCAAATTGTAATTTTTTAAAGAACTTAATTTTTTAGAAAGTTTTAAATAATTATTGGTAATTTATTTGATAGGTGGTACATTTTTTTAAATAGGTATCTTTTATAATTTTGCCTACGTATTTTTTAAAACTTCTATTTGCATTATTTTTTTAATTTTATTTATTTATTTTAATTTTTTTCGTTTTCTGGAAAAAGTTAGATAAAAAAAAAAGAAAAAATAATGAAAATAATGCGATATTGACATTTTATTTTTAAAATTTTATACCTTCTTTTTTTAATATTTAATATTTCGAACAATTTTAACTTTTAATTTTTTTTCTTTTTGTAAAATGGTATTTAAAAATTGCACAACCAGGCAATCAAAAATATGCGATATCATATTTTTTTCCTGTGTTTAAAACGAATTGAACTGTTAGTAATTAATTCGTTTTAAATAATTTTTAGAATTTTGCCATTGATTTGTTTCAGCATATTTTTGCATGTTTTGGCTGTAAAGGCATATGTTTGCATATTTTGTGCTTAAAAGTATATTTTAATGAAAAATCCTTATTTTAAGGCATATTTTAGTAACTTAAATGGCATATTTTTGCAAATTTTATACTTATGAGCATAATTTTGCATGTTTTACACTTATATTTTGCACTCAAGAGATTTATTTATCAATAAATATATTTCTTAGCAACTGCTAATGAAATTGAAGCCATTTTTGGAACGCAGAAGTAAATAAATTGAAATTAAAAAAATGCATCTTGAAATTTTTTTAAAAAATTTTAATTGAATATTTTCCGATTTTAAGGGCATTTTTAATGCACATAAAACACTTTTGTTAGAGTATATTTTTGGTTGGCCTGTTCGAAGTAATTTGTAATTTTCTTGGTTATCGCGGAGTTTCTGGAAGTTGATTTACGAAGACGGGGGAAAAACCTTCAACTTTTGTTTAATTCTTCTGCCTATAAGGACATAAAATATTACACAAAAAACCGCCTTCATACAATTCTGTTGAAAGAAGATGACTCAGATGATGATTATCAACGGAAAAAATAATTTAAAAAAATTGTCTTCAGTTCCTTATCAGAGATTGAAAATAATGATTCTAGTACAATGTGGCCAAAAAAGTTTCGAGTTTTTTTCGAAATATCATTTATTAAAAAACAAATGGTTTTAAAGATTTCGTTTCAAAAAATTACTTTTTGTTGTATTCTGATACATTTTGTTTAAAGATTTCAATATAGATCAAAATGACTAAAACAATAAATAAGAGCCTGATCTTGTAAAACATTTCAACAATTTGTATCGAAAATTTATTTGTTGTTTTCTATATAAATTTTTGAAACGAATTTTTGTTTCGTTTTACAAAATAAGGTTATAAATAAAATGTTTCAATATTTTACTCATAAGAAAATAAAATAGGAAATTTTTACCACCTTTGACGATATTTTTTCTTATGATGTATTATAAAGTCTTTTCCTGGGGCTACTATTGGAAACAATTGAAATTTTACTGCATGACAAGCTTAAAATAAGAATTTTTTTTACGACCATCACGGAAGAAAACTTGCAGCTTTTTTAGAACAAAATATACTACTCATCGTTTGAGTGATCTTCTCACAATTTTTCTATTTTTACAGCAGACGCTAAAGATAAAATTCAATAAAGGGCGGTATTTTGGGCGTGACAATGAAATAATTTTTGCAATTTTGGAAACGCAACTAACTATTCTTTCATTACAGGGGATGACAGGTTTTGTATGGAAGCCGACCAGCTTTAATAAACAATCCATTTAATGATTTTTCTTTTTTTTACGACCGATGCACAGTGGAGTACCCTGAACAAAATTTGGCATTACCTAAACTAGAAAGTTTTATCATGAGTGTTTGGTACTGTTGAAAGGAGGAAGGAAGTCTTTTAGATGTGAAATTAAGAGAAAGAAGTTTGCGCTTAATGAACATTTTTTCCAAATTTGAAAAACAAAATATTTTATATTGTCTGAATTGGACTTTTTTTTGTATAGAAACCAACTGCCTCTAATAAACAATCCATTTAATAACTTTTCTTTTTTTACGACCGATGCACAGTGGAGTAGTCCTGAACAAATTTTGACATTAGCTAAACTAGCAAGTTTTATCAAGAATGTTTGGTATTGTTGAAAGGAGGAAGGAAGTCTTTTAGATGTGAAATTAAGAGAAGGAAGTTTGCGCTTAATGCAAATTTTTGTTCCAAATTTCAAAAACAAAATATTAACATGGACAGACAACGAGCTTTATAGAATAAAATTTTTAGTTTCTCATAAAATCTTAAATAAGTGTGACAAATTTCAAGAAAATCGGCCTTTAATTGATCATAGCTCCCATAAAAACTCATTACTGAAAATCACTTAAATTTTAAAGAAAGTCTATAGGTAAATTTAATAATAATCGGTGTTTAATTGTCTACCGCTCAATGTAAAATCTCCATCCGAGAGTCATAATAACATGCATGAAAGCCATGTGAATGCTAATGTCATAATAATATTATGCATAAAAATTTGAAAAATTCATAAAAAACATTAAAATAATTTCATATTGTTAAATAATTTATTAGAAAAACAAGTGTATCCTTCCGTGGGAAAGAATATGCAGAACAATAAATGCATTTAGACTAAGAAAATATTAACACTTTATATGCATATGGTCGATAAGAGGTCCAACAGAGGTCAAAATATACTTTTACTTTTTAAAAGTGGAATAAACTGTTTGAATTTTTTTAAAAATAGTACCATAAGATTTTGCTAATTATTAAAACCTTGTAAGTAATCGCGACTTAAAAGCTTGCCATTGCATTTAAAGCAGTCGTCAGTTTAATATAGAAAATAAAAATTTTCAGAAAAATCACATGCAATAATATATTTTTAATTTTAAGAATATAGATATTAAATAAAATTAAAAAAATAGAAACAAAATATAACAAAAAAATCTTAACCAAAGAATACAAAGAATGGAAAGATCTCTTTCGTACAAAAACAACATTTATCTCTCCTCGCATACAAATTCTGTGTGAATTCAATACACTTGCGAGAGAGAAAAGCAACACAAAATAAACAAAAATTTCCGTTAAAAATTAAGGAAAATTGCACTCGCAACACATTTTTTCACTAGCACACAAAAGTTTTATATTTTTAAGCATATTTATTGCATTTTAGCTCCCATAACACGATTATTTTCCGCAAACCGAAAAAAATATTGTATTTATATTTTTGACATTCCTTTTTTGCATGCTGAAATTTAAATTGAACAAACACAGTCGTTACCTTTGGTATTAAAAATAAAACAGAATTTAAAATAATTTTAAATTATTTTCATAGTCATATTATGTGGATGTAATCCGCATCAAAAGATGAAAATTTATGAAAATCTGCGAATATAATTGTGATCAGTTATATTTAATAATTTTTAAAAACTCTTTTTTCAACTGTACATATAAATAAAATTTGACTAACGCAATCATAAAGTTAGGTTTTTTTTTAGCACAAAGTTAGGCTTTTTTGACAAGCCTTCCATTCTTAGTATTCTTTTTTTTTAACTTTGAAGCCTCGCACACACATAAACTAAAAAAGTAATTATGGAATTATAGACAGAAAACTTTTGACTTTTTCAAAGTTTTATTAAAGTGGACCCGCCTGTGCAATGTCGAGGAACAGACAGTTAATTTTTGATAACTTTTCAGAGAAAAAAAAACGCCCAGAGTTTTCCTCATACAAAAAGTCTTTCATTTATATATTTTCGTTTTTCTTGCATCTACTAAATTTGTATGTAAACCAAATCGACACAAGGACCCGTGGTCAAAAAGGTTTCATTCAAACTAGTGAAAAACATAAATAATTTTGCCTAAAAACTTTATCTCAATTTTATAATATTTCAATTAGTTTACATATTAGTCACATTTCTTAAGAAACATCTCCACAATAAAATCTATGAACATCCTTAGTTTTCTTTCACCCTAATATAATTACCACAAATTATATTCGCTGTGTGTAATACTTTTTCTAGAAAACATTTTACTTTATTATAGTCACAAGCTAAATATGTATGAAATTGTGTAATAAATGCAAAACTAATCACTTTATAAAACTCTCTGCCTTACGACTCCTTGTTAACTAAAGCATCAGCAACTGGCCCACTATAAACACCCACAACATAATATAATTTGCAATATGGGAAGCAACCAAACCACTCAACAAAATAGGTAACAGCAGCGGCGACAGCAACAGTAGTTGTAGTAGTTGCATATAGTGGTTAAACTATGACAAATGAGTGAAACGTGCCACGTTTTACAAGTTATTAAGCGTTTTAGTGCTAGGTGCTCGTACTCCGTATCATGGCAAATGTAAATATAGTTTATCTAGACAGTGTGTAGTTGTATAAGTACAGTTGCAGTTGTCGCAAAAGATGCTATTTTATAAATTAATTTATGCACGGTCTGTAGCTTTAATGAACATTCTGCTTGTACAACGTTTAACGGTTGTATTATTCTAATGCTGAGAGTTTCAGCAGCAACGCTAATCTTACTTATGAATATTAACTTTAATCTATGCAAAGTATCTGCATGCAGAAAATCCATTAAATGTAAAAACTAGTTAAAAGTATTAACATAAATATGCACTTAATCTTATTTTAAATATATTCTTAAAGTTTAACTAAAATTATCTTTTTATTTTTATTTTAGGAAAATGGGAGATCAGTTCCTGATGTTACGGCGAGCCCGGGTCGTGCGCCGCCTGGACCCCTGCCAACAAATCAATTGCAAACGATGGTTAATCAACAACAGGCTCATCATCAGCAACAGCAAGCCCAACAACAACAACAACATCAGCAACAGCAACACCATCAACAGCAACAACAGAGACAGGGTGGTTCCAAGGAACCAGTTTTGTTACAGGGTGATTTTCGTAAGGTATCGGGAATTAGTTCGGAAATCTTTCGACAGATAGAAGCTGTTGAAAATGATCATGATCCAAATACAGCGGCGGCATTGGAGGTAAGACAATTTACAATTTGGTAATTTACGAACAACAGTGAAAAAAACACATTTTTCTTCCTTAGGCGGTGGAGAGGCGTGGTGAAATGATTGTTAGAATATTAGAACCCCATAATATAGGTGGCAAACAGGCTGTAGAAGCCGCTCACAAATTGTTGTCGAAAAAGGATAATAGACATATAGTACAGGTTAGTATTTCCAAAAAAAAAAATAGTAAAGGTTAATATAAAATCTTATTATTACCTTTAAAATAGTTGGTTGAAATAGTTAAAAGACCTGGCCAAACTTTGGGTTTATACATAAGAGAGGGAAATGGTGCCGATCGCACTGACGGTGTGTTTATATCACGTATTGCTATAGAATCGGCGGTATCTAACAGTGGCTGTCTTAAGGTAAACTAAACATTACAAAATTCCTAAAGAAATTAATTTAATTTATTAAATTTATATTCTCTTCCATAGGTTGGCGATGAAATCTTGGCTGTCAACTTAGTTGACGTCACTCATATGTCATTGGATGATGTTGTCATTATAATGTCAATTCCTCGTCGCTTAGTCTTAGCCATACGTCAACGTTGCGGTAATCGTGGCACTGGCTCGCCTGGACCGCCTTCATTGTCACGGCCCGAGCAGAAACCTCCACCGGTAGTTGTTATGAAACGTGACTTAAGAGACGAGGATTTAGATGAGACTGATCACATATCCAGATCCCGATCATCACGCGAAAGACGTACAGGTATTTGGTACTTTTGCTTGGTTGTGATATATTAACGTTGGTTCTTTCTTTCTCTTCCCAAACCAGGAGATGGTCGAGAGATGTCCGAGTCCCGTTCCCGCTTAGGCTTAGGCTTGAACAACTATAGTCCACAGTCGGAGCAATTGGATTTGTATTACAACACACGCCCAGGTGTGGAACCTCCCAATTGGGGCTATAAACCACCACCACCTCCATCATCTGTCATAACGGAACAACCTAAAGGTCATGCATTTGCTCCATCACATGCCTACTACAAGAATGCTGGTACGCTGGAGAGTTTGGCTGAAAAAGTTCATGCTTTCTATCCTGGTGCACCCTCAAGACGATTGTCGGTGGGTAACGTACCTCAGAGAGCACGTTTCCCACGTTCCGGTTCGGATCAACATTTACCTAGAGTGGAATATGCCGACTATTCAAACTCTCTGGGACGTCATTCACTGTTAAGACCCAGTATAAAGCCTAGTGGTGCTAATAATGTAATGATGGCTCCCGGTGGTACTTTGGGACGTTATGGGCGCTATGACCCTCATATAGCTTCGAAATATGGTCCCAGTGGTACACAATCTTTGACCAGGCGATCACGACCCAACCTAGATTATTCCAGTGATACAGAGGCTACTGTGGGACCACGTCCCAGTTACTATTACTACAATAGGCCCGCTATTGGTAGTATGCCGCGTGGAGCTTCTGGAGCTGGAACATCTATGTTGGGAGGTGGCCCTGATATGGCGAAGTTTAATTCACTGCCAAGAGATCGACCGGGTGTACGTTTACCAGGTGGCATACGTTCCAGAATTGGTGATCGTATTATGGATGAAAATGATGGCAATATATCAGCGCCCGAATTTAATGCTAGAAGAGATCGTGACTTAAGGTCGCGTATTACAGCCAGTCCTTCAATCTTTACATCAGATGAATATCGGGCCTGGTTGCGTAGAGCCCCCAGCAGTTCCGCTATTGCAGAACAAATGCGCATGACCAGAGATTTATTATCACAGCCAAGGTCACATCGTTTTTCGTGCAGTGCTGAAAATATTCACGATGCTCTGAGAAATGTAACTCAAATAAGATATGAAATTTAAACATTTTTAAATACTACATTTTTTATTTCAGACTGAAAACATTTACTCAAGTCGAACTGGTATACTAGGTGCCGGTACTTTGGATCGACATCTGGGCATGCCTCGTCCAATCTCTGCACTGCCAGTACGCTCAATGTCATCCCAGCACATTGGCGGTCCTTCCTCAATACGTTCGCCCAGTATTCGTCGCATGCGCCAACTCTTAGAACTATCCGCTGGGCCTGCAAGCCCCAGCGGTAGTATAATGAGCACGGCTGGTCACCAAAGTCCTGCACCTACTCCCAGTGCAACACTGCCACGTTCACATCGTCAAATAGATATTAATCCTGCAGAATTTACTAAATATAAATTGGATAAACCCATAGTGGATGTAGGTGGTGTATCGGGTATGTTGTGGATTCATCTTTTAGCGGGCCGTGGCCTACGTTCGGCACCCGAACTAGGTGCACAGCACGTTGGAGGAGGACCTCATGGACAGGCGCCTTCACGAGATCTTTACTGTGTGATAGAGTGCGATCGTGTGCACAAAGCTCGCACTGTAGTAAGATCAGGCGACTTGCAATTTGACTGGGATGAGTCCTTCGAATTGGACTTGGTAGGCAACAAACAACTCGATGTTTTAGTCTACTCCTGGGATCCTCAACATCGTCATAAATTATGCTATCGTGGTGCCATATCATTGTCTACTATTCTCAGACAGTCACCATTGCATCAATTGGCTTTGAAAGTAGAGCCTAGAGGAACCATCTACATACGCATGCGTCATACAGATCCCATAGCATTGTATAAACGTCGTGGTTTACCCAGCTTACGAGCTGGATATCCAACCCTATTTGGTGCTGATTTAGAGACTGTAGTTAATCGTGAATCTAAGGGGGCTCCTGGTAGTGCTCCAGTGCCCATAGTTTTACGGCGTTGCGTAGAAGAAGTCGAAAGACGAGGTCTCGATATTATTGGTCTATACCGATTATGCGGTTCTGCTACCAAGAAACGTTTACTGAGAGAGGCATTCGAACGTAATAGTCGTGCCGTGGAATTGAGCCCAGAACATGTTCCTGATATCAATGTCATAACGGGTGTACTTAAGGACTACCTGCGCGAGTTACCAGAACCTTTATTCACCCGCTGTCTCTTCCAAATGACAGTCGATGCTTTGGGTGAGTAATATATAAAACTAATTGTGGAGTTAATAACCTAAAAAATAAAATTCTTTTAGCTGTATGTCTCCCTGATGATCCTGAAGGTAATGCAAAACTCATGCTTAGCATTTTAGATTGTTTACCCAGGGCGAATCGGGTAATTATTTATTGTCTAAAATTTTTAGGGATTTTATTCATTGAATTTATAATTTTCAACAGGCTACTTTAGTATTCTTACTCGATCACTTGTCTTTAGTTGTTTCCAATTCCGAGCGCAATAAGATGTCCGCTCAAGCTTTAGCCACCGTTATGGGTCCTCCATTGATGTTGCATTCGGCCAGTGCCCAGCCCGGTTCTGATATTGACCACGCACAGCCTATTGCCGTGCTGAAATATCTTTTGCAAATCTGGCCTCAACCACAAACACAACATCATCAAAGTGCGGTGAATGTGGGAGCTGTTGGAAATATTATGGGCAGCATGACTGGTGTCGGTGGTGGTGCTGGTGTTGTTGGTATGGGAGCCGGTTTAGGTGCTGGTTTGAGTGCGAGCAGCATGTCAAATATGGCTGGTGTTGTTTCAGGTAACGTAATTTTAGTATATTTTTCTTTTCATACTTACTTTTATACTACGTTTTTTTAATTTATTCTTCACTACTTTTAAAAATTTTTTGTGGCACAAAATCCGTTGCTGCGTAGTACCTAACTTCTGGTACCTTTTTTTCGTAACTGTTCTATAACTTCACACTGCATATTTTCTTATTAAAAATGTCCTCCATGAGCGAGGCTAAATTCCCCTTCTAATCTTCTCTCACCTTAAATATATTTATAATTTCTTTTTAAATTTAACTTCAAGAATTCTAACTGAAATGTTCCCCAAATTTAAAACGGAATTAACTTTATTTTATGTATATATACTTGATTACGTTTAATTTATGATAAAAACTACTAAAAATAAGAAAAAAAAAACAAAATTACAATAATATTGATTAATACAGAGTCCTATGTAGACAGGTCGGCGCGGCGAGTCAACAGGGCAGCGTGGAAGCAAAGTCAGTGCGTTGCAAGTGGACAGACAGGCGCTTCTATTGCAGCAGCAGGCGCAGCTCATGGCGGCGGGCAATCTACTACGCTCGTCCACTTCGGTAACCAACATACTTTCTCAAGGCCAACATCAGCTCTCAGCCACAGTCAACAATCATCTGTATCAATCAGTAGTGGGTCAGTTAGCTCAATCGCATCGAGCCTTGCAACAAGCGGTGCAACAGGTAAACAATACAACTCAACACATACATACAATTACACAAGATAGAATTAATTAAATAATTAGTTAATATAAATAGGTGGGAATTAAATATTTTTAATTCCCAAATTTATTGAAAATATAAGCAAAATATTGGCAAATTTCTTTGGCTTAGAGGCAGGAATTTGTAGTTTCATTATTTTAGGAAATTTAAATATTTTAGGAATTGCTAGGATGTCAAAGAGCTACTAACACTATAAACACATTTGACTTTGCATTACCAACTGCTCAAACGAATGTTTGGAGATTAACACAAATATCGAGATGAAATATTTTAGTGACATTTGTATGATAATAGAAAGATATGGGTTAATTTTCAAAAGACTTTACTATAATTAATTTTACCTAAAATTAGACTAAGCCCGAATAGCTATATATATATCTAAGTATTTTAACAAATTAAATGCAAATCTTATATATAAAAATCTAAAATCCAGTTTCAGTTACGAAAGATGTGTATTCAATTATCTTATTAATGAAAATTTATCCTATTAAAAATAAATAATTTTTATTTATTTTTGATTAATCAATTAATTAATACAATTGGAAAAATATTTGAAAACTTATAAGTGGCTTAATTTTTTAATTAAAATATAAGAAAATTTCAAATTAGATGATTCGAATAATTGATATAATTAAAAAAAAAAAATTAAATTAAATTTTTTAAAAATCGCTTAGTTGACCATATTTATTTTCCGTGTATATTAATTTCAAATTTTACGAACTTTGTTTTCTATTTAAATACTTATTTTGCAGTATTCATAAATATTAAAAAAATTTTACTGAATTTAAGAAAAAAAATGGTTAACAAAAATTTTTATTCCAAACGATTTTTATATCCGTCACTGTTCCGTTTCTCCAATATAAGTTTCGACATGAAGAAATATCTATATTCTGGATTGTTATTTTTACGGAGTAGATAAAAATAATAACAAAGTCCGTCTATTCGTCCGTCTGTGGAAATAAACTTTCTAAACACCCCCAATAACGAAAGGAAAAACTTATGAGATTTTTTTCAATCAACAAAATGACCCGCTAAATCAATAACCTGTGACAGAGAGATTACGGATTTCCTTCCTTTGTTAGAACTTTTTTCTTTATTTAAAAAGTAGGAATTTCAAACAAATCAGTAAGCTATAGTTGATCAAGATCGGATACTATACTCTATTGTTCAAGGGCGGATTTCTTGATTCTTATTGGTAGGCTATAGATTCCAATTACGTTCGTCTTTCTAAAGGGCCCAGGAAAATGTGTGATACATCAAAATATGGGGACTCGTTCTAAAAATTTTGTTTTTAAAAATTATACAGGTTGAACCATAAGCTATGAGAAAATCGATTACATATTTTGTTTTGTCTCTGAGAAATGTACGAGTTATTAAAATATATAAACCAATTAAAATAAGTAAGAGAAATTTATAGCTGACCTGGCCTAATCATGCGCACCTTAAATCAAACCTATCGTCAATTATGGATTTGTTCCTATAAAATTTCTTAGGATTACAAAGAATATTTATGTTAAACTTTACTGAAATATTTTATGAGAAATTTTAGTATGAGTTCAGTTAGGATTCCGAACTGTGGTAAAAATTTCGGGAAAAAAAGGAAATAAATAAAATAAAAAAAAATTAAAACAATTAAAAATTTAATTTAATTTTAGATAAAAAAAAATGTTTTTTCCGCGATATTGGATTTCTCAAACAAGGAGTTGTAAGCCTACAAATCCCGTTTTTGTGTTGGCTCTAGTTTTCGAGATAAAATGTTATATATAGAAAATTAATTAGGTCACACAACATACAGCATTATATCTCCAAATAACATGCCTGACATAGTAACAAAATTAAAATCAAATTACCCCCAAGTTACACTAACATTATTTTTTAAAAAATTTGTTTCGAAAAACAAAAAATTAAATTTAAAAATATCTGTTTTTCAAAAAATCGTAAAAAAACTTAAACAATCAAAAGTGATAATTTTGCACTTTTATAATGCGGGTGGATATATTACATATAAAATGAGTCATACCTCACAACTTTATTCACAATTAAGTAATGGTACTCGTATCTCATTAGAATACCTATTAGAATATTTTCATTAGTTTTTGTATAATTTTTAAATGATATACCTTCACATAATTTCGCAAATTGTCGGCATTTACATATCGATTTTAATGATATCATTTTATTATATTAACACACATCCGATTTTATTATAAAAGAGAAAAATTTTAATTTTGGTCGCTTTCAGTTTTTTGCAATTCTTTGAAAAACAAAAATTGTTCATTTTCATAAGAATTTTTTCGAAGCAATTTTTTAATATTTTCGAAACTATTGGGATTAAAAAAATATATGGATATAACTTGGAGATAATTTAAATACATATATTCTTTTTTTTTGGGAAATATAATGTTTTAATATATCTCGAAAATGATTTATGTGATTTGGTCTAAAATCAGATAATTTTTTTCGAGATGTATTGAAATATGTGTTGCGACATCATTAATGTTCCTAATAATAGTGATTTATTAGTTGCTGGATTACATGTATCCAAAGAAACCCCTCACGATATGAATTAGTAGCACCCTGTGTAATAATTAAATATATATTTTTTAATTCCCAAATTACATATTTTCACTCATTGTTATGGGGCAACCCTGGCATGAAATTAATCAAATAGACCGAAAAAAAGCTTTTTCAGTGTTTGAGTTGGTAATGCAAGGTTTTAATTATTATAATTTTTTATAAAAAAAAACATTTTTTATCAACCTGTTGACCGTTTGTTAAAAGAGGAATAAAAATCTATTCTATATATACAAATATAAAAAACCAAACCCCAAATTGTAAATAAATATCGGCCTTCAAAACACTAAAATATTTATTAAAATAACTGTAATAAAAAGTCTTTTTTCTTATTTAAAAAATATATTTTTTTTCGAAAAAAAACTTTTTTTAACACACAATTTATACAAAAATACTACTGATAATAATAAGAAACAAACATAAAGTATTGAGATAATGATCTGAACTAATTTGATGTGATGTGTAATGACTGAAGTCGGATGTAAGCATGATTGGCCCACTACTGGTAAACTTGTTGAAACTTAAAAACTAAAAACAAATTCAAACAACTACAACAAAACACCCATTTAAACATTTTGCAAAGCATTTTTCTAACTCACCGTACTTCATATAAAAAATAAACAAACCATAAAAATATATCATGCTATAAAAATTGTTTTCCAAAAATTCATAACATAAATATTTTCAATGTAAAATATCACTTCAATATTATTTAATAAAACAAGTTTTGTATTGAAAAAATTGTATATACACACACACACACACTCTGACAACAAAAGTTCAAAGCATACTAACATGTAATTTGTGTCCTTTTGTTTGGCATGTTGTCCTTAAAATATCACCATTGTCATTTCAATTACACTGACAATAATTAAATATAACAAACATTTGCTGTTGAAACTAATTCAAAAATGTAGTTTAACAAAATAAATCCTATAATAGCGTTCATTCTCAATTTTTATTAAAAAAAATCATTTAGCATTTAAAAAAAAATAAAACATTTACATTTGATAAGAGAAATTTAAATTTTAAAATCAAAAACGTCTTTAAATTTGCATGTCCTTAAATGTCCTTTAAAGTTAATAAAACAAAACAAGAAAACATTTAAATAAAATAATATCGAAAGTCTTGTTGGTTGGTTGACTTATCGGCACTTCAATTTGTATTGATCGATTTATTCTTATCAAATGCATCTGTGTTTCTAATTTCTTTGGACGTTTTATTTTTTGCTGTTTTTTTTTTTATTGTGTGTAGTTTCCTATGAGAGATTAACATAAAAATAATATCATGTTAAAAATCAAATCCTTTTTGCTCTTATTAAACATGCCTAAAATTGGACTGTGAAAAATTTATTATAAATATTTGTGTATTTTTTTGAGATAAAAAAAAAAATTGAATTCGAAATTTTAAACACCATATTTTCGTTTATACTTTAAATTAAATGCTGCACCATTGCTTAAAACATTGACCCCTTTTCCCTCTTATCTAAATAATATAAATTTGTGAGAAAAAGTATTAAATATTGTTAATTTTATGATTCATTACAGCCCCATCAATTGGTGGACTCAGTGGGCTCAGCAATTCCCGACCAATCGCCACTGCCACTTCCAGGCACACCCTCCCCCGGCAGTAGTTCAGCATCGACAGGATCAGGATCGGGTTCAGGTAAAAGTAAGTGAAAATTTATTGAAATTAAAAAAAAAATGCTAACACTGTTATAATAGGTTGGTTCGGTGAAAATTTTGCGAACTTATTTATACATAAATGTTTTAAAAATAGGATAATAATACTTTTAGTGTTATATCGATTCTCGATGAGCTAATGCTTTTAATTGAAGAAAAAAAAGGTTATTTTTGAAAAGGTAAAAAATAATAATATGTTTTAAAAAATCATTTTTTTAACAAAATTCGATCAACTTAAGGATTTTTTGGAGATATAAGTAACCGTTGTAACCAATTTTCCTATTAAAGAATATTTTATTATACGAAAAATTACCTGAACTTGTTTTCTTAGTAAAGGTTTCTTTATTAAAAAAAATATATAATTTTTCCTCTATAAAAAAGAGATGTTTTAATAAAAAAAAACAATTTTTTTCTTTAAAAAAAGATGTTTTTTAATACGAAAATATTTAAAACGACACAATTTTTTCATAAAAAAGCATTTCTTTCTTAAAAAAAGATAGAAAGCGATTATTTTTGCTAAAATGTTATCTTTTTTTCATAAAAACATATCTTTCTTAAAAAACGATGCAACCTATTTTTTTAAATAAATAAAGGGTTAGAACGATTTTAGAAAGCGAATTTTTCTTAAATTTAAAAAAAAATAACAATTTAAAAAAAAAATTGAAAAAAATACTTTTTGTAATAATTTGAATTTTGTAATAAAGAAACAAAAGTATTAAAAAAATTTTTGAGGTAAATTTTTTTTGCTTAAAGAACGATTTTTTGATAGAAAAAACAATTTTTTTTCACAAAAAAACAAATTATTATAAAAAAACTGAATTTTTTAATAAACAAATACACAAAAAAAAAAAGATTTTTGCGTAATAAATAAATAAATTTTTTTCATAAAAAAACCTTTCTTTCTTAAAAAACGATGATAGCGATTTTGCGAAAAAGTAAGGACTTAAAACTATTTAAAATTTCGACCTTTTCTTAAAGTGCAATTTTTCATATTTTTTTTTTATTTTTAATACGCTTTCTTAAAAAAATTAAAAAAAACTGATATTTGTATATCGATTTTTTGTTTTTTTGTTCGTGAAAACATACTTTTCACGCAGTTTTTTCGACAAAAAAAGAAATAAGCGCTTTTTAAATAAAAAAGTATTTAGAAGATTTTTTTAAAGAACGATTTTTTCATTTTCTTTATTTCTTTAAAAAACTATTAAAGCAATTTTTTAAATACAAAAGAAGTATTTAAATCGGTTTTTGAAGTAAATTTTTATTTGAAGTACAATTTTGTCTTAAAAAACGATTTTTTCATAAAAGCGAATTTTGATTTGGGACAAAATTACTTTTTCAAAAATTTTCTTAAAAAAAAAACAAATTATTTTTTTTTATAAAAAATCGATTAAAAAAGTTGTTTTGCATCAAATAACTTTTTTCATTAAAAAAAAAAAGAAGTTTCTTTCCTAAAAAAAGATGAGAGCGATTTTTTAAATAAATAAAGGATTTATAACGATTTAGAGTGCAATTGTTTCTTAAGGAACATTTTTTTTCGTTTTTTTTTAATTTTTTATAAAGAAATCGAAATCGAAAAATCATAATTTTTCATAAAAAACAATTTTTAATAAAAAGTCTTTTTTTTCTTTTTTTGTCAAAAACATTTCCTTTACAAGCTTTTTTTTATTTCTATAAGATATTTTTCCATTCAAAAGCCGGATTTTCATAAATAAAAACAATTTCTTAATAAAAAAACATTTAATTTATTTATTTTTGTTAAATAACGGTTTTTTCAGAGAAAAAAACTTTTAAGAACACTTTTTTTATAAAAGAGCGATATTTTCTTAAATACCGATTTAGTTTTTATAAAGAAACGAATTCAAAAAGAAACATTTTCTAAAAGCTATTTTCATAAAAAATGTTGTTTTCTTGAAAAAAGATGTCTTCATAATGAAAACCCTTCAGAAAAAAACCTGAATATAAGGGAAATGTTTTTAAGAAAATCTATTTTTAAAAAACCAAAAGGATTTTACATCAAAAAATTATTTTTTCATAAATACTGATTTTACATCTTTTTTTTCTCATCTTCAAATTTTTTAAGGAAATTTATTAAAAAATAGACTTTTTACAAAATATTTTTTTTTTCATCATGTAGAAAAAATTAATTAAATCTTTTCTAGGAAAAAAATACTTAAAACTCATTTTTGTAAAAATTAAAAATTTGAATTTAAAAACATAATATATATATATATATATATATATATATATATATATATATATATATATATATATATATATAATTGATTTCAATAGTTGTTTTCCATTGAAAACTATTTTTAATAAAAGCCGATTTTTATTAAAAAAAAAATAGATATTTTTTCGTTAAAAAAATTTTCCAAAATTTTTTTAATTTTTTTTTTAAGATTTAAGTTTTTTATAAAGAAGAGATTTTTCGTAAAAATATTTCTTCAAGGAAACGCTTTTGTCATAAAAAACGACTTTTTATAAAAAAAAAATCATTAAAAAAATGTTCTTTCGGAAAATATATTTTTAGAAATTTGTATAAAAATTAAATTTTTTCACAAGGAAAAAAAAAAAGAAATCTTTGCATCATAATTTTCTTATATAAACATAGAAAAATCTATTTTTTAATTTATCCAGTAATTTGGACAATACAAATTTAAATAACAGACCCAATATGCAATGTAACTAAATGCCATTATTTCAACAGGTACTGATACCATCAAACGTGGTGTCTCACCATCATCCGTTAAACAGATCAACGTACAAGAATCGGTTAGTTCTTATTCACTCAGTCAGCGTAAACCCGATAAAGACTACTCCAGTGACGATAAAACGTCCATGCATTCATCCATCACCAACACTCACAACAACAATCAGCAATATGCTGCATCAACATCATTAAGTGCTACAACAACAGCAACAGCAACTACACGTAAGGGAGTTGATTTCTATGAACCGCACAAAACTCAGACCAAAAACGACGACGACAATAATGGTGTGGGGAGCGGCAGTAACAATAAATATGGGGATTCCGCGTTTAAACTACGCTCAGCGTATGCGTCTGCAGGCACAACGAGCGATAAGACATCAGCCATATTATCCACTGAGGACTATAAAGCAATGCGTAATAAATCGAGTGCAACATCATCGTCATCATCATCACAGGCCACGGTATTGAGTGCTGGATCAACAGGTACTTCGGCCACAACCACCTCCTCAGATGATTCGGATGATTTGATTTCGTACAAGTCATCGGCCTCAACAAATGCTTTGTTGGCTCAGTCACAAGCCATGACTACCACACAATTGATGTCTAAGTATTTGAAACGAGAGCCTCGTGTACAATTTACACCCATCAAATCCCCTGATTCTCCTTCACCACCTGGAGGAGACAACATACCCCGGGGCACTTACCATCTGACCAGTGGCGATGGTGGTGGTAATGGCAAGTCTGGTGTGGGCAAATATAATTTGGAAAAATCGCCATCTCGACAAGTAAGTGGTAATTTAAGAGAATCCTCATCGACTGCAGTAACGTCATCATCTTCATCATCGTCATCCTCCGGATCCTCATCGATTGTTTCGACAGGCCGTAGGTTGTTCGATAGCTTGGCCTCCGAACATGACTCTGGCCGTTCGACATTAGCAACATCTACCACATCATCTGCAACAACATATAATAATGACATTAGAAACAGTGTAGCAAGTAGTAGTCATATTAGTAATAAGTCAATAACAAGCTCAGAGCAACAGCATCGTTCATATGGTAGCAGTCTATTCAGTACGAACGGTACTAATAATGGTACACACACAAGTGCAATGCATGTTTATGGCACTTTACCCAAACATAGTGCGGGTAATGGTGGTGGTAGTGGTAGTATATCCGGTGCTCAACTATTTAATACATCTTCCTCGGCTACAACAACCGATGGAAGAGGCACTGGCTATACTTCAGGGACATCGACAGCTACTGGTACGGCTAGTAGTAGTGGTGTTAGTTCAATGAGTGGTTCTACCAGTAGTTATGATTTCTATACCAACTCCAATGCCTCCTCTTCATCGTATTCACAATCTAGTTCTATGTATGCCACAACATCTAGGCCCTATAGTAATGGCACTTCCTCCTTTGCCGCGGCCTCTTCATCGTCTAGTAATGGTGCTGGTAATTATCATACTTTAGGTACTTATCGTGTTCAATATGCCGCAACTAATCCATTTTTAGATGCATTTGATGTGCCTAGTAATGGTGGTAGTGGTGGTGCGGCTGGTGGTAGTAGTGGAGTTAGTGGTTCGGGTATTAATGGTTCCAATAATGATCATCATCAACATCATCGTTCATCAGCTATGGCTGCTTTTCATTCAGGTGAATCGAAAAACGGCAGTGATGAATATGATGATTTAAAATAGGCAATCACACTAAAAGAAAATTATATTAATTACAGACTTATCAGACATATGAAAAACTCATAATAATACACAACATTTTCATCTAGTCAAATGTTTCAATAACTTTCATCAAATAATATTTCTTACATATAGTTAAGTAGAAGGGAGACGAAAAATTGCAATTAAAGTATAAAAAGCTTCTTTTTAATATACATGCATAAGCTTTATGCTCAGAGCTATGTGAATAGGCTCATAATGTACTTTTGTACATTAAAGTTTTTGTTTGAAATACAGTTGAAGTATTCCTCTACAGCTTCTTAAATTATTATTATTTTTTAATTTGAAGTGATAATATTTAAAATATATTCATATGGTAGAGTTGTTGTGAAACAGCTATGGACATAAAATCTTTTGTTTTTATCACATTTGTAATACAAAAAATATTCTCTTATTAATAAAAATAATAATAATAATAATAATAATAATAAATTATATTTAGAGCTTTTGAAAATAAATTATTTTCATAATTTTAAGATATTTAAAGCTTTATAAATATTTTCCTATGAAAAACTTTAAATTTTTTAAAGGTTTTAAGACTTGTTTTATGTATATAAGAAATTAAAATTTGAATTAGAAGTCTTTTTAATTGTACTTGACTTAAAGCTTTTAATTCAAGTGGTTCAAATTAAAGTAAAAAAATTTGAGAAAACTTTAAAATAAATTTCCCTTTTCAGAGAAACTTTAAAAAATTTGTTTCCTCCCTTTTTTATAGAAAATAAATTAAAACGGAACATAACAAATGTACAGGTTAAAAAAATAATAATAATTTATAACTTATTCCCATGCAAAATTTTAAACTATTTTTAAAGCTTTTAAGGCTTATTTTATATAAAGACATAAAGCAAATTGTCTTGAAGCTTTTATACAAAAGCTGTTTAAAGTAAAGGCTTAAATTTTGAAAAAGCTTTTAAATTGATTTCTTTTTTTTCCTTCAAGAAGTTTGTTATTTTTCTTCTCCCTTGTATTAAATTTTACATTAAACTAATCAAACATAAACATTTGTATTATATCCATTTCCGTGTCCTTAAATATTCTCCTTGTTCTTATCGCAGCAGCTCAATTCATTTCCGAATAACAAAAACAATGATAACGTAGGTGTACCTTGTGAGGTGCAACCATATACAGAAGCAAAATACACACCAATACAAAAGTGAATTAAACCCAACAAGAGAGTAAACAATAATTTTTTTCTTTATTTATAATAATTCTTTTATTAAATCTTTTTTATTTTTAAATATAAAAACAAAATCAATTTGAAAGATTTCATTTTTTAAACATTTACAATTTACAAAACAAATTTACAGTAATAATAAAAAAAAATAATAAAAACAAATTAAACAAGACTATATATAGAAATATAAATTAAATGTATTTAAACAAATTCAAAAAGCATACAAAAACAATTTAAACATCAATTAAGATTTTTTTTTTTTATAAATATTACAATTTTTCTCTTAATAAAACGAACTGACTACATGCATAAATTATTAGTAAATATTTAAATAACATTTAACAGCATAAGAGTATTATTATTCAAAAACAATAACAAAGGAAAAATCCCTTAAGTAAAAAAAATATATAACAAAATTAACAAAATATTAAACAAGTGAACGAATTAACGAATTTTCAATAGGTTTATTATTAATAATAATATGAAAGATACAAAAAGGAAACTAAATAAACTGATTATGTGGCAATCCATATTTAAAGTAAAAGAAACCAACAAAAAAAAAAGCTAATAGTTTTCAAATAATAAATCAATAATAGATAAAATTAAATTGAATAAAAAAAAATCCAAACAAAAATTTTGTTATTTCTTAGACTTAGTTTTTAAAGCCACTTTATGCTAATTCTTCTGTTTTTTCAAATATGTGTTTTTTTAAATTTTAAAAAAAGTCACTAAAGTTTCTTTTTTCTATGCCATTTTTCCATTATATATTGCAAATCTCGTTTTTTTTTCATTTTGAATTCATTCCAAAATTAAAAGCTGAATTTACAAATTAATACTATATTACCAAACAAACATTTAGATAAATTATATATACAACCTATAACAAATCATACTTAATATTATTAATATAAAAAAAATATAGTTATTATAACCAAAAGTCTATCATTGTTTTTGAATTATTTTACTTTCGTTTAATTTGGACGCTACCTCTATCTTTATATATTTATAAATCTATAACCAATTTACTAACTTTACATTTATAAATACTGACTTTTTAAACATGTGTAAATACTTACAAACAATATAATTTTTTATAAACTTGACTATTTCTGACTTTTTTATATATATAAAATTTATGCTAAAATTTTCTAAAAAACTAAAATGAAAACTAAACATAAAAATAACATACATACATACATGCATACATAAATACATATACAAATGTATATTTTTGAAACTGACTTTTCATTACTACTAACTTGGCAAAAGAAAAAATGGGAAGGTATATAATGAAATTTTATTGTTGTCAATATCAAATAAATATTATTTTTAGAATTTTATTTTTATAAAGTTTGTAGTTCCTTTCTGAATAGTTATTTCAGGAATTTCATAAAGCTAAAAAAATATGGACCACATACGTGTACAAAACGAAACCATTCAGTGTATTTAGTGTATCAAACCCGTATAAGTTCAAATTGTGTACTGCGTATTCAAACGATTATAATAAATAACATTATCAATTTTTTCTGAATGTTTAATGGTTTCAAATTAACGGTGTCAATAAGACGATAATGTAAAATTTTCCCTCAGTGTATTTAATTAATTTTTACCTTCCAATATTGCCAGCATTCTGTGGAAATTGGAAATAGAAAATGTAGGTTTTTAGGGCAAGAATTTTGCTGTTTAATTGCAGCATTAATTTTCTATACTTAAATCAATTTATAGTGCATAATAAGCTTATACGTGTGTCTTATTTGCTAATGAAAATTTTGTCGTATAAAAAATGAATTAGGTTTTTATTTTGTATTAACTATTAACTAACTCATGAAAATTTATGAGTTGAATAAATATTTATAAACACATTTTAATATAAATTCTGTCTTCTTGATAGAAGAAGCTTTTGAAAAGCTAATTTTTTTTCGAAAATTTCTAACATGTGTTTAAAAAAAAAAAAAAATTGATAAGTAACACATTCCCAAGGACATTAAAAATTTCCAATACACCCAAAAATTTTTGACTTATGCTCAAAAATCTGTTTTTGTATAAATATATCCTTAATTCTGTTATCCTTTTGCGGAATTTTTTTCTTAAACTTGTTTGTTTACATCAAATATTGAAAGCAATTTTTTAACATTCAAATAAAAAAAAATTAAATTTCTTCAACAGTTTTTCGAGTTTTTCTATAAAAGCCTGCACAACGATGCAATAGCTTTTAAAGACTAATATGACAAGATTCAATCTGTTTCAAATTGTACAAAAACTATAGAACTTATTCGATTTTATCTTGAATAACTTATTAACACTTTTCATACATTTTTAAATTTCCCCTAAAATTATGCAGCAAATAAAATATAAAATATAAAACTTTAGAAAATGTTTAATAACTTCTTCAGTTCTTAAACGAGTTTAAAGAGAGATAAATATCCCATTTATTCTAAACAAAGTTGACATCAAAGTATATAAAAGCATAAAATCAGTTAATTTCGCTTGCAATTTGTCTCGAAATTTCTACACCTGTGAATAAAACTTGAAAAACAGTTTAAACTTTAAATTAGCAAAACTAATTGTGACAATACTTTGAACATTTTAAATGTTTTAAAAGTTATCCTTATTTATGTAAAACAGAAAGAAAATTTAAGACTTGATTTATTAGGAAAAATTTTAAACATTTCTTTACTAGATTTTACACTCTTTTCAGAGTAAGTATTGGACCATATAAAAACATTCAATTTAGAACTTCAGACCAGAGCACACTATGTCATATAAATCCTTTTTAACACCTCAATACGACAGTAATTCTAATATTTAAATTAAGAATCCTTTCCTGATTTCGTTTTTATTGCTTTTTAAAAAATATTTCAAAATTAAAATTTTTGATTCGAAGGACCAAATTTAAGTTTTAACTTTTTTAATCTTCAGACTAATGATTTACTTTTTACATGATTTTCCTTATTTTATGAATTTTAATATAAATAAATAAAAATATCCTTGGGTAGATTAAATATTATGTTAAATATGTAATTAAATTGTTATGTAATTAAATTGTTATTAAAATGTTATTAAATTGTGTTCAAATGCCTTTTAAATATTTCTCAAAATTCAGCTTTTTTATTCTTATAATTATCTTAAATAAATTTATATTTATGTTAAAGACAAATAAAATTTTATTATACACCTTAGGAAAAAAAATCTAGGTATTTTTTATCTTAAAAATTAAAAATTACCAAGAATTATTTCTACAACAAATACAAAAGCTTTTTTTATATATACTATACATACTTACATACTTAAATCTATAAATAACAATATTTATATATAAATATATACAATGACAAAAACATAAAAATTACTACTAAATAAATACCCTAACAGTATTGATATTTACATTAAAAAAAAAACTCCCAAAAAAACAAAATGAAACAAATTAAAAAAAAATAATAATAAAAAATTGAAGCTAAATAATAGAAATAATAAAAAGACGTAAAACAAAAACAAATAAAACAATAAAAGGTTGATTGAATGCATTTAAAATAATATACTTATATAATATAATAACAAAAAACAATATTAAACAAATTTATTTAAATAAATAATAAAATATTTAACTCTGGAAGAACAAAAAAACAGAACAGACATAAAATTGAAAATTTCTACAATACTTACAACAACAAACTTTAAACAAACAGATATTAAAACAAATATTAGTAAAAAGACATTTTAACATATAAAAAGATAATAGTTAAACCTATACCAACATTTATAAATAAATAAACACATATTTAGCTAGTTAAATCATATACCTTTGATTATTTCCTTTCTTCTTTCTTTCTTTCTTACACCCATCTTTCTTCATAATTAATTTAATATTCCCTTACTTTTTATAGATTTTAGCTAAAATTAAACCGCACTGTATTCTAATCTCAATCAGTATTTATAACACACCCTAAAATAAACTTTAAGCGATAAAATAGCAAGAAAACTAAAAAATAAAACACTACGACCAATATTATATTCTAAAACCAAAAGCAGATAAAAAAATCCAGAAATAAATAATATAATCTTATAAATATATACATATACTTACATAGTTATATACATATAAATACAAAATATTCGTACATATATAAATATTTTCCGAAAATCTATGTCTCTAATCATACCTTTAAGGAAACCAAAAACTATATCAATATTAAGTAATGAAAATATTTAAAAGAAACTAATGCATCAATCGGTCTGCACATCCTAAATACAATTATAAACTAAATAATTAAAATTTTTAAAAGTTATTATTAAAATACCAAAAATGAAAGCTATTATAATGATATACAATAATTTTCTGAAAGAAACTTAAAATATTATTATTTTTTTTTTTTTAAATGATAAAATTTCGGATATAAGAAAGTGTAATATTTGGAAGCAAATAATTTTGTTTTGAAGTTTCTACTTGTGTTTTTCTAGTTTGCAGGAGCAAAAACTTTATTCTTAAACTTTAAAATATGTATAAGAGACGTTTTTATTTTCCGATATTTATCCAATTGTAAATATATTATTATATTTTCCATGATATATTTTAAATTAAACTCAATAGTCTTAAGGTATTAAAATAAGGGTTTTGGTCCTGCAAATTAGATATTTAAAGTAAAAAATAAAAAAATTAATATTTAATATAAAAATATATCTGAAGGATTTATCTATTTTCATCTATTTTCCTTTTTCCATTCTATGTAATACTTCAAAAATGTGGTTCGTAGGATCAAAAACTTTCTCTTGAAACCTGAACATATTTGAGCTTAGTTGCGTAACGATCATAACCGTTTTATTTGATAAAAAAAAGAAAATTCTAAAAATAAAAATTTAAAAAAGGCAACTCAAATATAATAATTTATGGACCATTTTAGTAAAATCAGAAAATAAATGTTTATTGCAAACTTGAAAATCGTGTTAAAAATATTAGAAGTGTTCAACACTTTTTGATCATACCGTTTTTTCACAATCTTTATTTTCGGTCCTCGCTCAAAACATGTGCTGCAATATATACAAATTTCTGGTGTTTCCTTTTTGCGGATATTTACACAATTGTAAATATAAAAATTTGAATGTAGAAGGACCATTTAAATTCGCATAATAATATTTACATACATAAATATATATTATTTATGTATGTAAAAAGAATTCTCAATATAAATAATATGTGGGTTCGAATACATTTTTGAAGAGATTAGAATCCCAACCACAAGACAGTAAGCCTTTGCTTTGGTTTTAAAAATTCTATGAAAATATGGAATACAAAAAACTAGAACTTTCGTTTCCAATTTTATCACAATATTTCTCCACTTGTGAGTATTATTCCAAGGGCTATTTAAAGCTTAAATATAGCTCTTTTAAGCATTAATGATTTGAGAGTTCTAAAATATTAAAATTGACTTTCTAAGTAGACATTTTATTAAAATAAAGTAAAATAAAATTTCAAGTTATTAAATATAAATATGATGGTTCGAAGGACCATATACTTGCATTTAATTTAGAACTACAGACCCGAAAATAGTATGTTATAGTTTATGAGAATCAAATGGGAAACCAATAAACACTTTTCTTCTCTTCTACTATTAATAAGTTGGTTCGAAGGACTATGTACTTATGAGAATTGAATGAGAAACTAATAAATATTTCGATTAAGCGATTTGAAAGACAACCTCAAATGTAAAAATTGATTACAAGTCATTTAACTTTCATATGAGAAATTAAAGAAAAACAAATTAACATTTTAATTAAGGGGTTCAAAAGACCACTTCTAAAATCCCCATCGGGAAAAAAATTTGTAAAGGCAAACACTTACTTTCGCCCTGCCAAAATTGCTTTTACAAGCTTTTCGAGCTCCCACTTTAACCAATATCTTACCGTAATACATTTTCCGCTTTAAGTCTAGTGAAAAGTAAACAAGAACTAATGAATTCTTTTTGAAAAAGAAATCGAGGCTTTTTTGAGAAATTTTTATAGAAGGCAAATTTAGAATTTTTTACTTGAACAGTAAACGACTGTTTTATTTTCCCACCGGCATCTAATCAAATCATTAAATTAAATATCTTTTATTTTAATAAAGAATTTACATTTCCTTTCTTGATGCCATTGTAACAAAGGTTTTATTTAAAATTTTCGGTTCGAAGGATCAAATTAAATTTTTATACACTCTTAATCTTCAGACAAATTTTACACTTTCTTTAGAAATATTTTCTTCCTTATTTCATCATTATTAAAAATAATGCTTCATGTGTATAAAATAAAAATAAGTAAAAAACCTTCCTAAATATTAGAAACCTAAAAATATCCTCTCCTCAACACCAATACCAACAAATTATAATGCATACTAGAAAATTAAAATTAAACAGCAAATATTGTTAATAAAGTAATATAAATACAAACACCAACACACAATTACTTTACAATTATTCTTCATAACCTTAAAACAAAAATCAAATCCATAATTACATTATTTAATTTCATCATTTAGTCAATGAGAAATAAAATTTGATCAAAATTAATAAAAAAAAGGAAATGCAAATTTATTCAAGGTACATTACAAAAGAAACAAAAACAACATAAACATATAGAACCAACAGTACAAGTTAATTATTTTCCAAAAAAAAGAAGAAAAAAAGCTAAAGTAACAGAAACAAATTATTAAGAAACATAACTCCATTTCATACATTTTACACACCTGTGATTTGTATGTGTATTTCAACAAAACAACAAAAACAAAAAAATATATATATACATATATATTAAATAATTATTATATTTATTGATTTTAATTAGTAAAAAATATATTGTATTATTGATTCATTAATTGATTAATTGATACATCTATAATTATTTACTATAGAATGAAATGTTTTTTTTTTAGCAAAAAAAAAAAAAAAATAAAACATTTCAATTGTTATTCATTGTTATTAATATCTGTGTTTTTCAGTTTTTAAATAAATAATTTTAACTAAAATATTGGAAATGATAATTAAGCAATTTTACACATACTTTACACTGAGTACTTGCAAATAGACACAAAACTTTAAATATGCTCTAAGAGATTTAATTAAAGGCATTTCAGTAATGTATTTAAACAGCAATATTTTTAACATGTTAAATGAATTTTAAATTAATTTTTTTAAGCATTTTTTTTAATTTAAGTAAATTTCTTAAAATTGTATTTTTTTAAGTTTATTTAATAGTTTTTTGATATATTTTTTTTAATTAAAAATTTCTTAACTTTAATTAAATTTCTCGGAGTGTTTTTTTTAACACATACATACAAATCATACTAGAAATTTTATCATACTACAAGTAAACGTTTTTATTTAAATATTTTATTTATTAACATAATTAAAAAAAAAAACTTGTTAAATACTGTACTAATAGTAGGCTGTAGTTCCCAAACCAAAGATTAAAAAATGAAACCTAAGCAAAATATATTAAAAAAATAAATAGTATAGAAAAAATACAAAACCATTAACTTAACATTATTAATTATTTTGTATTTTGTAGGTGTCCTTATAACAAATTATAAATATTACTATTAAAAAAAAGATAACACATGATGATGATCATTAACGATGATAGTTTATTATATTTCATGTCAATTGTGTATTGGAATCATAATTATTATTATTGCCACTACTTAATTAAATTACATTTAATTAGTTAATAAGTACATTTAACTAACAAAGTAACTAATTAACTAACAAAAATATATAAACATGCATTCATCATAAATTTATGATTATAAATATAATTCCATGATAAAAAGAGAACAAATAACTACCACTACCACTTGAATATAATTTAATTCAAACTACTTTATGCCTTTTTGTTTAATAATGATAAAAAAAAAATTTAATAATTAAAAAAAAAAATTGAAGAAAATTATAAAATTATTAAGATATATTATTGGTTTTTTAAGCTTTAATCGTTGAACGACTCAACAAATATATATTAACTAATATAAATAATTATATAAAAAATATTGTACAGACTTAATTTGTCATTATTAAAACAAAATGAAAAATATGATTTTTTAATCTTTAAATTTTTTTGAAACATTTAAATCATTTACTTAATAATATTTATTACAGAATATTGCAAAATTTTTAACTATTTTGCAGCATATTGAAAAAAAAAACTTTTTTTATAACGACGCGAAGGACCATTTAATTTTATTTTTAAAAGCAGTCAAGTTATTTAATCCTATCTAATATGTAGTATAATAACTTCTCTTTTTGGTAGAGTGTTAATCTGCGGATATGCAAAGGACCATTAGAATTTCATTTTTGTGAGTTCCCATCTGGGTTAACATGCAGATAGACAGAAGTAATAAAGAAATTATAACTGACTCAGAGCATTTTAATTTAAACAAACTATGGTTCGCGGGACCACTTTAAATAAACATAGGAATATATAAAACTAGTCTCTGCTAATGAAATATTTAGAATAAATTTATCTTTTATTCTTACAAATCTTTTACATGTATATTAGAGGTTTTCTGAGGAAACTATATATAAAGCTGAGAGTAGTTTAAGTTTCCATTTCCATGTTCTTATTATATTAATTTTCAAACTAAAACTTAAGACTCATCTAAATGCTCTAGTAAAATTTTTAGAGCCCGCACTAAGATCTAAAATTTTTTAATTCTATTAGCCCAATCAATCAATCAAGATTTGGGAACAAATTGGGAAAATAGTATATCTTGTATCAGATCTCTAATAAAATTTTTTTGATAATTCAAAATAATCGTAGTACTCCCGCGAATAATGTTAAGTTTACCGTAGAATATTTTAATTTTCCATCCCCAGTCCAAACTAAGATCTATTTTTATTTAAGACTCGCTAAAGAATTTTAATCCAATCAGCGTAATTAGTCGAGAGTTGAGAATAGATTTTACGGGGACTCTGAGAAGTTACATCGATGTAATGACAAACTGTTATTAAGGATAAAGCTAATCCAGCATTTTAATCTTCGTTTTAGGAGAGAACTCTTAATTAATAAGAAGATTTAGATCCTTATTTTAGAATATCACTCTTTTGGGGGAATGAGTCTTTAAATCCCAGCGGAAAAAATGGATACTAAAGAGAACTTTGAAAATACTTATTAGAGCCAGAAAATCTTCTCTTCGTATTACCAGCTCGTTTCCATTTTACACAGGGTGTCAAAGGAGGAAAGCATCTAGTCACCAGATATCAGAGTCTGGTGTCAGGAGAAGCAAGTAGACAAAAATTTGCTCTTATGTGTAGCATTACACATTTAAAGAAAGTATGAAATTTAGTTGATTTAAAAAATATACAGACTACGAAACTTAAAATAATAATAAATAATTTTAAGCTCTAATAGTAAGCTAAGTTCAATGCGGTTAGATTTTTTTTTTTGGAAAGAAACTTAAAGGAAAATAATAATATTACTCTTCCGATTTTTTCTTTTAAAACTTGTTTTCTAATATTAAAAGCAAACAATATTCAAAGAAATTAAATTTTTCCAAATTTTTTGCGTTTAAATGCAATTATTTATAATTTTTTCTATAAAATCCTCTACAACGTGACAATAATTTTTAAAGACATTTTTGTTGTAGATATAAAAAGATTTAATTCTTTTAAAGTGAACAAAAAATGTGCGACTTATTCCATTTTATCTGGAATAACTTATTTAAACTTTCCATACATTTTTAATTTTACCCCAAAAAGTATGCGCCATAAAATAAAATACTTTATTTTAAAATACGAAACTATTTTTTAGAAAATGTTTAATAACATTTTGAATTTTTAAGCGATTTTAAAGAGATTTAATTTAATATCGATGTAAGTAGTTCGATTTTAGAGTGCAAATATAAAGTATTATTTTGTAGAGGAGTACTTGAAAGCAAATAAGTCTTATTTAATATTTACTTTAAACTTAGATCATAGTTATCTTAGGGCAACCAAAAATATGCTCTAAACAAGTATTTTATGACCACAAAAAATGCTCTTAAAATTGGGCAGTATGACCTTAAAATTAAAAAAAAAAAACAATAATTTTTTCTGACTACATTTTAATTTATCTACTATTCATGCTAAACACAATTAAAAAATATTCAAAGTTAATGCATTGTATCAGGAAATTGAAAATTTTCAATAAATTTATAAAATTAAAATTATAAGGGAATCGGATTTGAAAAATGTGTGTGATAGTAAGAAGAAACTTTCATTAATAGCAACTTCTGTAAAAATTCTATTAGGTGCAAAATATGAAAGATGTGTAAAATATCCAAAATTATGCTCTTTAGAATAATATATGCAACATTATGTTCTTAGGTATAAAATTTGTAAAAATATGAAATTTAAATTACTAAAATATGCTCTTAAATAAGGATTTAGAAAAATATGAAAACTATACTGCAAAGCCCAAAATATGCAAAAGATGCAAAAATATGCTGCAACAAGTCGATGTCAAAATTCTTAAAATTGTCTGAAACGGATAAATAAGTATCATTATGGGCTATAATACTATAGTCCTTCGAGCATTTATATTAAATATGTATATTTTTTATTCCATAAAAAATATAATTTTAATCATTTAAATTATTTATCATATTAAAAAAAAGTAACAATATTACGAAAAAATCGTCAAATAAATTACGGTCCTTTATAGCGAATCTTCCAAGATGCATAAGATTTGCATTACGTTAATTTGACACTTTGACTGCTCACAGTCTTATTCAAAAGATTTTTTAAACAATTTTCTAATTAAAACGACTAGGGTAAATATTTTACAAAACAAATTTCAGCTTTGTTGTAAAATTGCCATCCCATTCATATTTAAATACATAAATTAAATAAATTCTGTATAAAAAAATAAATTTAGTTATTTATAAATATTTTAATTTTTAAAATAAATAAAAAAAAAACTAGGAAATCTTCACCCTTCATTATGTTAATTAACTAAATGCATTATAATTCATAAATAACTAGAATTACTAAATTAAAATTAAAGCAAAATAAATAGATGCATAGCATTTCATTCATTAAAATTAGGGCGGATTAAACTAAACTAACATTTGCAAATAAATTAAATCATAAAATGCATATATTTATAATTTTACTAGATTTAAATTGAACATGAAAATGGTACTGGAAGATGAAGAGATCATATAAATAAATAACCATCAAAAGAAAAAAAGAAAAAACTAGTGGCGGTGGAAAAAATGCTTTTCGATAAAATATTACTAAAAATACTAAATGGGGCTTATTAGAGTAAACTTAACTAACTAATCACATATGAACTAACTAAATGTGTTTTTTTTGTGTGCGCAAATGTGTGTGTATCTTAAACTAAGTTGATTGCTTCATGTTCTTTAAGTGTTAATTTTTTTTTTTAATTAATTTTTAAATTTTAGTTTAATATTTTTTACTGCTGCCATAAAGCTAAAAAAACCTTATGTAAATGTTTGTTCTGAGCTTGCCTAGTTATTATACAATACATTTAAATAAATAATAATAATTATAAACTATAATTAATAAAAAAAGTGGAAAAAATATTATTATATCATTGTGTCATATCGTAATTCTACATACATTAATTACAATTATAACATTTAATAAAATAAAAAATAAAAATAATAAAAAAAGAATAAACAACAATTAGAAAATTAACAAAATTATATTAAAGTAAATAAAAAAAGAAATCTTTAACAAAATATTGAAAATCGAAAGTTTCTCATACATTCTATTAATTAATTAACTATTAAAACTAATTCATATACACTTGATAACACACAAAATGGTAAATAAATGAAAAAAAAAACTTTTAAGTAACTGAATGGTAGAAAAGCAAAATATAAAAGAAAATTGTTAGAAATGTTTAAAATCACAGAAAAAATAAATAAAATAAAAGGCATGATAGAAAAGTATTTTAATTAAGCAAAAAGAAAACAACGCAATTATAAGCACAATATTTAGCACAACAGTGTGGATATAAAAATGAAAAGATTTTCAAATTTATTTACGAATTGGTTTCTAACGAGATACTTTTTTCAATTGAAAGTCAATTACATATTTTAAAACATATAAACCTAAATTTTGAAATTCAAGCGTAATTTCCTCTTTTTTACTTAATTGGAAATAAAGAAAAATATTTTAGTGTATTTTTTTCTTCAAAATCTGAACAAAATTTTAAAATTCGTACTTATTTTTAAAATATTTAATTACAAAATATCAACTTCACTTAAATATATTTTTGTTTTAACTTAATTTTCGAAATTCGAACTTAATTCGAAAAAAATTACAGTTAATTTCAAAATTCAAATTCGTCCTTAATTTTAAAATTTGAGTTTAATATTAAAATATGCACATAATTGCGAAATATTAAATTCATTAAAATATATCTTTATTTTAACAAAATTTTCGAATTTTGAACTTAATTTGAAAATATTCGAAGTTAATTTCAAAATTCGAATTAATTTTTGAAATTAAATTAAATGTTTTATGAATTCGAACTTAAATTAAGAGTTGATTTCAATTTTGAAATTTGAACATAAATTGGTAGTTTTGTTTTCGAACTCGTGCTTAACTTAAAAATTTTAGTTTAATTTCGAAATTCGACCTTATTTTTCAAATTCGAACTCAATTTGAAAATTTTAACATAATTTGGAAATCCGAAATTATTTTTCTAATTAGGGCACATTTTTAATTTTAAAATTCAAACTTAATTTGAAAATAATTTTGTAATTCGAACTTCTTCGCTCCAAAACACGTCAAAAATTTTAAGATTGACTTCGATTTTCGACTTTTTTTTAACATTCGTAATTTTTTTAATTGGAAATTATTTAGAACTTAAATTCGAAATCTTCAAAATTTAATAAATTTTTTACTCTTCACTTTTCAACTAACTCGAAATCTGAATTTTATTTGGAAATTTTACCATAATTTTGAAATTCAAAGTTTTTTCTAACAGATATATTTTAAACTTAATTTCGAAATTCAAACATAACTTGAAATTCGATTTTAATTTTAATGGTTGAACTAAATTTTTAAATTTGAACGTAATTTTCTAATTCGATTTTACATATTTTAAAATTAAGACGTATATAATTTTAAAATTTGAACTAAACATTTAGTTTCGAACTTTCGAAGTTAATTCTAAAACTTTAACAAAATATCCATATTTAAATAAATGTTTTAAACTCTCTTAATTTCAAATATAAGAATTAGAGTTCATTTTTGAAATTCGAATTTGTTTTCTAAATATAAATTTTATTTCGATATTTTATTCTAATTTCGTAATTCGAACTAATTTTTTAAATTCGAAAAAAATTGTAAATTGAAACTTATTTTTGATTTAATTTCCAAATTTGAATTAAAATCCTAAACTTAATTTCGAAATTAAAATTTTGTTTCAAAACTCAAACTGTTTTCCAAAATTCGTGTTCAGTTTCAAAATTCGAGCTCATTTTTAAAATTTGTACATAATTTACAGAATAGAACATAATTTCGAAATCTTAAATTTTTGCAAAATTCTAATTAATTTTTTACTTTCGGACCAAATTTCGATAATTTAATATAATTTTTCAATTCAAACTTAATATTGAACTTGATTTTGAACACAATTTATAAATTTGGATTAAATTTCTTAATTAGAACCTTGTTTCCAAATTTTAATTTAGTTTCGAAATTCTTACCTAACTTCGAACTAATTTTTATACTAAAACTTAACTTCAATTATTCGAAATTAATTTCGCAATTTTAGTTTATTTTCAAAATTCAAATTGAATTTAAAAATTATTGTGAAGTTAATTTCTAAAATGACGTTGAACTTAGTTGCGAATTTTATAAATCGCATTAAATTGAGATATTCGAAGTTAATATAATCTAATTCAAATAATATAATATAATTCAAATTATTTTCGAAATTGATTTTTTAAATCTTATTTTCAAAACTGAAACTTCATACTCGAATAGTTCAAATGAAGTACCGGAAGATCAAGTTGAAATTAAATTTTTCAAAAATTTTAATTAAATTTCAGACAAAATAATAATAAATAAATAAAAATTTAAAGACTACATATTTTTTGATATATATTGACTTCTTCAAAGAAAGCAGTTTTCGAAAATCATAATCTTTTCCAATTTCCTTTCACGCTGTTTGCTAAAGTAATGAAATGAAAACAATTTAAATGTTGGAAATTATACAAAAAAATTATTAAAACTTGAATAGTTATTCAACATTAGTTACGTCTGATTTACTTGTTATTTAATTTTACTTTAAAACAAAAAAAGAAACTACTTATATATTTGAAGAAAAGATTTAAATAGTTTAAGATGAAAAATTTTATTTTATGATTTTTTTTAATAAAGCAAAGCAGATTTTTTTTAACTTATTTTTTATTTAGTTTAATAGATGGCAAAAAACAAAAAATAACTATTAAGGAGCTTGTTAAATAAAATCCATTTAAGCAGTAACAAAACTGAGGAAAAAATAAACAGTGACATTTAAAATAACACAACTGTTTTAAAACTAAATGTTTAATTTTATTTATTAGTTTTTTAGCACTAGTTTTTAAAACAATGTTTTTTTTTAGTTAAAATAAGTTTACTTGGAATTACTTTTAATTTAAAAGATACATTTTTGATTTTATTAAACTATATTTATGAAAAGAATTTTAAATCATAAATCCTGTGCCTAAAACTATATAAAACATTTTTCGTTTTAAATTTTAAATTATGAGTTTGGGAAGAGCTTCAGATTTCAACATCATTAGCTTGAAAAATCGTAATTTTACGATTAACTACCGGAAAAGTAAAAAAGCATTAAATAATTCTATATTTAAAAATACATTTTGGCAAATTTTGCAAATGCTTTTAAAAATATGATTAAAAAAAATTTTTACCCAATTTCGAAAATATCTATCAAAGTTGTTGTAAGATTTTTTGAATTTAATTTTAATATATAAAATTCATTATGAATAATTTTGATATATTCTTAATATAAACCAAAAATTTATAAAATAAGTTTAAATTTTGAAAATTAAAAAATTAAGCAAAATTCTTGTAATAAGATATTAATAAATTTGTATTATTTTCTGCTATAAGTTTTGATGCTTAACCAACTCCTAAATCACCTCTTTTTAACTTGTTGCCTTTGAAAAATAGTTTTTACGGGGATTTTATGTAATTGTATATAAAATTTGGTTTTCTAAAATCAGGTGTTTATTAGTATTTTAGTTAAACACCATAATAAATATTACATTATTTGGAGACCAAATGCTCAGGGCTTTTAATGTGATTACACACAAATTTAAAACACGAAAATAAATGGAAAATTTTCTTGAAAAAAAAAGTAATAATAAAACATAAAGAAACATAAAATATTCAATCATTACAGAGCATCTCTCCATCTCTCAAAAAAAAAAAAAAAAAAAAAAAAATCAATTCATTAAGAAGTATCAGGACTTAAAGGGAATATGTATCAAAAACCACCATCGTATCATGGCCTATTAAAAATGAGACTGAGGAAGAACAATGGTGAACATAAAATTTAGCATTTTCTGAAATCCCCATTAATATCATAATTTACTTTATTTATGGTTTTTTAAGTTTTCACAGATGTGAGCAAAATAATAGCATATTTAATTTTATGTTCTTGTTATTATTTTTATAAACTTATTAAAAATGTTTAAAGCTTTTAAAAGCACTATTGGCTAAATTTGAAAATATAGTTAGTTTATATATAGCACACTGCTATTATTAGGCACACAACTGTACTATACATTTTATTGTATTAAGATATAAATGTTGATTATTGTTTAAAATTAAAAAAAAAAACACGTTGAACATGCATACTTTATATCAAGCTCATATTTTTATATTTAAAAGTTATTACTATTCTTTCTAATTTTTAACTTGAAAATTTCTTAAAAACTTCATAGCAATAAATCACAACAATACATTGTTCAATAAGGAAAATCGCAAATAAATTTTACATTAATTTATGGCCATTTACCTAATTTAGTTGATAAATAAATTTAGTTTATAATTTCTAACCAACAAGAGAAGAAAGAGATTAAACAAATAATTAAAGTTTAAATTGAATTCAACAAAAGACAAATTTCTGTTGTCAAATAAATATTTTCTTTATTGGTTATTGTTAAAACTAAACTTTTGATTAAACTAGGATTAGCTAAACGGCCTTAATATTTTTGTAATAATAACACTATGGAGTACACAAATAAGAAAGTTAAAAAATTGAAAAAAAGAATTATTAAATTGAAAAAATACTCTACTTAAAATAACCACTGCCACAGAAGTAAGAAAAAAAAATATTAAAAAAATATCAACATGATAAACTTAAATATTATACATACACAAATTATTGTAATAATTAATATAAATTTATTATATTACAACTAAATAAAAAAAAAAACATAATTAACTAAACACTAATAGCGAAAAAATCGAATTAGAATGAAATAAATATACATAAATATAAATTTAAAAAAAAACATGTTTAAACTAAGTGAACATTAGCATTAAAGCAGAAAACAAAAATTAAAAAAAAAAAAATAATAATAATAATAAATAAACCAAACAACCAATAATTATGAAATAACTTAACAATAAACGGGCAAACAGTAAAAAATTTATATAAAACTACAACAAAAAATAATTAACAACAACATAGTTCATTCCTTCAATCATTCATTATTTATTTATAATTATTATTAATATTTTTATTATTTATTAATACCAACTATTAATGAATAATAATCAAATTATAACGAATATAAACTAAAACAAAAATACATTATACAAAAAAAAAAAAAAAAAAAAAAAAAAACAAAGAAATAATAAAAAACAAAACAATAGTTCTTTGCGTGAGAATTAAACAATGTTAAATTATTTACTGAAAATATATGAAAAAAGTAAAAATCATTAAAAAAAAAATTCAAGAAATTGTTTTAATTAAATTAACCTATAAAGTTGAGGTAAGTATATAAATGTAATTCTAAATAATTGTTTACAATAACTGATTAATTCCTTTCAAACTTTTTACTCTAGAGCCTCTAGTTTCCCTATGAATTGAGATTTTAGTTTTAGTTAGCAATGTTTTCCCTTTCCCTTTCATGAATAATTTTATGCTAACATAAAATTCCCCTTATCGTGAATGATTATTTTCTAGCGAGTTTTATCACTTTCATCGTTAATTTATTCTTTGATTTTTGTATTTTTCTTTTTAATTTCCTTCTTTTTTTACATTCACTGAGAACTGATAGAGAGAAACATTTTTCACGGGAGATTCACAATAGCATTTTTCCATTCGAGGGGAATAAAAATTTTATAGGAACAAAAATTCCACTTTTTATTCACAATTGGGGTAATTTTCGTTTCTTATTGAATCTAAATTTTCTAAAATTCATGGTAAAAATAATTTGATTTTTACTAGCAATTGCTAAAAAGCATTTCCTCTTTGTTCCTAAAAGATCATTTAAAGCTAATAAATTATATCAGGAAATTTAAAAAATTCTTTTAATTTAAAAGATTAAAACTATTAGGCAATCAATTTGAAAAATGTGTGTGACAGTAAAAATAAAATTTTATTAATGGCAATTTATGTAAAAAATTCTATTGTGTGAAAAATATGCAATATTTTTTCTAAAGTGTAAAATATACAAAAATTATGTTTTTTAGTGTAATATATACAAAATTTTTCAATGCAATAATATGCTATTTAAATTGCTAAAATATGCAAAAAATAAGCATTTTATATGAAAATATTACAAAATATGCCGTTAAGCCTATAATATGCAGCTAAGACCAAAAATATGCTACAAAAAATGCAAAATCGTTTAGGTTGTCTGAAACTGGTAAATAACTGAAATGTTGGTTCGAATCCCCGGAATAAATATGATTTTAAATATTTTTCGTTGCCCTGGTGATCACAGATTTTCATTATTTTTGCTATAAATCCTCCAGTGTCTTCATAAAATGATATTTTAGATTTTCATATAAAAAAATCTTGGGGAGAAATATAAGTGATCCTGTGATCATTTTTCATTATTCATATTTCATTATTCATATATTTTCATTATTTTTGCTGTAAACCCTTTAGTTTCATTACAAAATGAAATTTTAGATTTTCATATAAAAATCGACATGGTGAGAGAAATATTAGTAATCACAGATTTCTATCCTTTTTTCCCTAGCGCCTTTAGTTTTATTATAAAATGATATTTTAGATTTTTATATAAAATATCTATTTTTAACGAGAAATATGTGATTACAAAATTTCATTATTTTTTCTGTAAACCCTCTGCTTTCCTTGTAAAATTATATTTTCAATTTTTATATAAAAAATCGATTTTTTTATTTATTTATTTAATAGCCAATAAAATTACAATTTCTTACAGGCTAGCATATATATTATTCTTAAAGCTATTTAAAATAAAATATTTTCATAATCATTCAATAACAAAAACTTATTATTTAACTAAGTTAAAAAATACTCCTCTTAAAGCGGATTGGATTTAATGAGAAATCAATATATGGATAAAAACTGTTGAATTGATTGCATATACGTCTCGTGGAATCAAAATTGGCATAATTGTTTTGAAAATATTATATTTTTAAAGGATTATAATTTCTAGTTGGACGATTTTGGATAACGTATTCGATCTTACGAAGCAGGAACTTAGAATTAATTGAACCGTTTACTAAATTAATTACAAATGAAATATTCATATATTTTCTCCTACTTTCAAGAGAAGGGAGATCAATAAGCTGTAATCGGCTTTCATATGATGGTAAATTAATATTAGGATTCCATGGAAGAAAACGAAGAAAAAATAAGAGAAATTGTTTCTGGACCAATACAATTTTCTTTATATGAACTTCGTATTGAGGATCCCAGACCACGGAAGCATATTCCAGGATTGGTCTTACAAGAGATATGAATAATAGCTTGGAAACGTAAGGATCATTAAACTGTCTTCCCCAGCGTTTGAAGAAACCTAGAATTCCTTTTGCCTTATTAACGATTTGCGAAACGTGGGAATTAAAGGATAGTTTACAATCAAGCAACACGCCCAGATCAAGAAATTCTTCGACTAGATCAAGTTGATATTAATTTATTGTGTATCTACAGAGTACTGGACTTCTTCTGTAGAACATCATGTGTTTACACTTTCTTAAATTCAGATCCATTAGATTCATCATACACCAATCCTAAAGATTGTCAAGATCTGATTGGAATAAGGAACATTGATAGGAATAGTTAAAGCTACAGAACAGCTTTACATCATCAGCATACATTAATATTCTAAAATTCTTAATACAAGCTGGTAAATCATTTATAAATATTAGGAATAATAAGGGGCCGAGATGACTACCTTGTGGAACACCAGATAAAACAGAAATGATTTTTGATATACATTCTCTAATTTTTGGTGAGAAATATAAGTGATCACAGATTTGCATTATTTTATCTCTACACCCTCTAGTCTCATTATAAACTAGGATTTTAATCTTTCATATAAAAAATTTGTTTTTGTTGAGGAATATACAGGTCTGCCAGATTTGGAGAATTTTTGTTGCAGGAAATTTTGGTTTGGGGAATTTGTTGGGGATATTTAAAATATTTTGGGGATTGTTTCGGGGAAATTATTAATAAAATTGAAATTTTGGACAAAAATATATATAATTCTAAAGATGCTGCAGCTACATGTCATTACAAATAACTTGCACATGCAGTGCATCCCAACTACAAGATAGCATGCATTACATACTTCTAGACGCATCTTAACTCATTAATATCCACTGAACCTGCTTGAGTACAGCTAAATTATCGGCTCTTATTTTTGTAGTTTAAAGAATTGCAGTTCCTTTTTATTTAGATGTGTTAAAAATCGATTTAAAACTATTAAAAAAAAAATGCGGGATATATTATTCATACATATCAGAAAGTTAATTGCGAATTTTAACTCTTTCAGGAAAAGAGTCATTTGACAATTTGTCATGGTTTCGCTGTTCCCAATATTTGTTTCGAATATGATTTTTTTTAGTAATATGATGCTGAATTTGATAAATAAAATGTTTATAAATATTTCATAACTTATTTTTGAAAAAATCGTTTTGGAAAATCTCAGTTAAATATCTCCAATCGAATATGCTCCCCACAAATAGGGCCTAATAAATTTATCAAGATTTTTAAAATTTTTATACCTTAAGTATATTGTTTATATTTAATGTATAAAAATTAAAAAGTAAAAAGAAATATTTTGCACAATATTGATATTAAAAAAATCTGTTGCCAAGAATTTAATCCGATATGTTGAATAAATTTAATTCTGAAGTTATATACATATGTATAGTATCAATTCTTTTGATTTACAAGGTGGTGAATCCGAAATTCTGAAAATATAAGTGATCACAAAATTTAATTATTTTTGCTCTAAATCTTTTAGATTCGTTATAAATTAAGATTTTAGTTTTTCATATTATGGTGGTAAATATTAGTGATCACAGATTTTCACTCTTTTGCTCTAGCGCCTCTAGTTTCTTTATAAATTGAGATTTTTTTATAAAAAATTTAATTTTGGTCAGAAATATAAGTATTCAAGGAATTTTATCATGTTTGCTCTAGCGCCTCTTGTTTCGTTTTTAATTGCGATTTTAAATTATCATATAAAAAAATAGATTTTAGGTAAGATATCACAGATTTTAGATTTTCATATAAAAATCGATCTTTGGTGAGAAATATTAATGATCGCCGATATTCATTCTTTTTGCTATAGAGTCCCTAGTTTCCTTGTTAAATGAGATTTTAGATTTTCAAATAAAAAATCGATTTGCTGAGAAATATAAGTAACCACAGGTTTTTATCATTTTTGCTCCAATGCCTCTAGTTTCCTTATAAAATGATATTTTAGACTTTCATATAAAAAATTCTTTTTTTGGAGAGAAATATAATTAATCATTTTGCTCTAGCGCCACCAGTTTCCATTTAAATTGAGCTTTTAGTTTTTCGTATAAAAAATTGATTTTTGGTGAGAAATATAAGTGATCGCAGATTTTGATTATTTTTTCTCTAAACTTTAAAGTTTCCTTAGGAAATGAGATTTTAGATTTTCATATAAAACTCGTTTTTTGGTAAAAAGTTCATAGATCACAAATTTTCATCATTTTGCTCTAGCGCCTCTAGCTACTCTATAAATTGAGATTTTAGTTTTCCCATATTAAAAAAAAGATTTTTTATATTTTTTAGTGATCACAGATTTTTATTAATTTTGCTCTAATGAATCTGGTTTTCTTAAAAAAGGATTTTAGATTTGCATATAAAAAATAGATTTTGGTAATATAAGTATTCAAAGATTTTATTTTATTTTTTGTTCTAGCGCATCTAGTTTCCTTATAAAATGAGATTTTATTTCTTAATAAAAAATCGTTATAAAAGTTCTAAAACTCTACAATAAAGTAAAACAAATATATGTTTATAATTCTATAGAGATTGTTTTTATTATATCAAATGAAAGCCTTATTAAGCTTGCATTTCCTTACCAATCAATATAAACGCATTTGTTCTGAAGTTATCATTTGTATATTTGTATGACTTGCATGCAAAAATTAATAGTTTTTTTTTAGCTTTTATTTATTTCTAGAAATTTACTCTTAACTATTGCAAGAAATTTTGCGCAAAATTAAAACTTTAAAAATTTAGTTTCTGTTTTGAATTTTTATACTTACTTAAACAAGTATCATTTTCTTTCCAAATTTATTTAATTAAAACCACATTGTTTTTTTTTTTTTTTTTGTTTTTAACACAATTAATGTTTAATTTTTAAGAATAGCTTTAAAAAATACAAGTTTTTTGTTTTTATCTATTTATTATTTTCTTTTTTGCAGAATATTTAAGTTAAAAAATGTCGAAAGTTTAAATATTTTTTTGTTTTTGTTTTTTATGTGATAAAATTACAAATACTAAAAATAAAAAAAATATTTGACATAAAATATATATTTTATAGAGGGGAAAAGGGGGGGGGGAAGGGCTTGTGTAGGTGTATAAATGTATTGATTGTTACAATTGTTGTATATAATATTGTGATTAAACAGCTGTATTTAATAAAAAAAGATTAAAAATATTTATTATTTGTATATGAAAAAATGTGTATAAAATATAAAATATAAAGTAAACGTAAAAAAAATAAAATGAATACATTAGAAGAATATTAACAAACAATAAAAAAAAAAAAATAGTTAAGCAAAAACATTTTGCTAAATTTCCTTTTTTATTTTTAATTTCCTTAACTCCCAACTCACACAATTTTTTCTTTAATATTTTTTTTTTCAATTTTCAGAATTATTATTTTTTTGTATTTTATTTTTAATTTAAACTTAACAATTTAATATATGTTGTTGCTAGTTTTAGGTTTTCATTTTTATCATATTTATAGTTTTATTAATATTTAAATTATTAATAAGAAAATATATAAAATAATTTTTAATAATAATTATATATAATAATTAAAACAATCTAAAACTAGGACAAAGGGTATTAACTTTTTGTATTTAATAATAATAATAAAACATATTTAAATTATATAACGACGACTGGTTTTAAACACTAATTTTAAATATGATTATTTTTTATATAATAAAAATGTTTAAATATAATAAAACTTATTTTTATATTTAAAGCAAATTAGTGAATAATAAAAAAATAAAAACTTAAAAATATGTATGTCATGTTATTTTGCTTATTTTTTATTTTTGTTTTAATTTTTTGATATATTAAGTTGTTGTTTTGTTTTTATATTACTTTTATGATTTTAATCCTCTTTTGTAGATTGTTAAACATAACAAACAAATAACTTTTATGTTTTATTTTCATTTTATTATAATATTATTTAATTTTTTCTGTATTATATTTAGTTTTTTGTTTATTCCTTAAGACCCATAATTTTGAAAATTAAATTATATGCTTTTCGCTCGACATTTTCGGTTTCAAAAATTTTATTCAATTCTTTTTAATCACTTTTGTATTATTTTGCATTTTATTTTTTTTGCGGATTTTCAATAAATTTCCATTTTTTTGTTTAAAATACGAAAATGTATTCTATTTATTTTAAGAAATAATCTTGCAAGAATTTATTGAAAATTAGTTTTGTTTTTATGTTTGACATTTGAATTAAAAAAAAAAAAAATATTTACAAAATTATATTAAAAAATTTATTAAAAAAAATAATTTAAATTTTTATATTTTTAATAATATAATTATTTGCTAATATAATATTTTAATTTTGTTGTCAATTGTTATAAGTTCAAATTTACAGGGTTTGGTTTTTTAATTAATTTTTTTTTTTAATTTTTACTTTTATTTGAAGTTTTATTTATTTTGTTTTGAATAATTCTGCAGTTCTTTTTCCTTAAAAATTTTCCATATTTTTTTATACTTGAAAGGTCCTTGTAATTACTCGAATTCAAAGTTCTAAGCTGTTTTAAACTTAAAATTTTTTTACTTTTATTTTCTTCGGCTTGATGAGTTTTAAAATTTTATTTTGTTTTTATTTTTTCAAGGTTTCTTTTATATATTTTTTCTTTGGACTTTTGGACCCTAGTTCATATTATTATTTTTATTTTCTTCTTTTTTTTTTTTTTTTGCTTGAAATCATTAAAAAAATAAGGTTTTAATGAAACTGAAAATAATTGGCCTAAAAAAATGAGTTTTGAATGAAAATTATGTGTGTTTGTTGTTTTTTTTACTAAAAGTAGGAACTTTTTCATACAGTGTAAGTGTGCGAGTTTGTTTTAATTATTCCTTTTGTTTGATTTGTTGATATTTATTTTCTGTATTTTTTATATTTATAATTATTACTATTTCAAATAGAATTCAAAAGATTTTGATGGAGGTGTTGGAGCAGGAGACAAGGAATGGGTTACATTAACATTTCTCAAAAAGATTTTTCTAACTATTTTTTAAGTTCCAAAAAAATTTTATTAAATTAATGTTTTAAAAATAAACAAATAATCCAAAAATGTTATATACAATTTAATAACAAAACTTTTAAGAACACAAAAATGTTCAAAGTTTAAAGGAATTTTAAAAACATTATTACTTAAAACATTACAAGGTAAGTGCTAATTTAACTTTACTGAAATGGTTTAAAGCTTCACTCAACCTTTGTAATGAATTATCATTGTTTTTAGAGTTAATTTCATTACCTTAAACTTTAACAAGGAAGTAACATAGTAAACATTATGTTGGACCATATAACCAAACTCTGTATATTCTCCAAAATATTATAAGAGGCTTTTTGTCTAATTTCTCTTAAATATAAAAGTATTTTTATTACAAATTCAATGAATTTAATCATCATTTATTTATTTATTTGTAAAAGTACTTTTATCTTTAAAAATTTAAAACTTTGAGAATTATTTAACTTTTAACTCGATTATCAACTCGCTTGAATTCTGAGCATTTCTGGCAACTTCATTTTGACTCGAATCAAACTCCGAAAAATTCTTTTCTATTTAAAAACTTTGAGAATTGTTTACTTCTAAATTCGATTATCAATGGACTAATATTCTGAGCATTCCTGAAAATTCTTTTTGCCTCAATTCAAGCTCCAAAAAACTCAATATAAAGTTATATCGATAATTAACCAAAACATTTTTGAAAGTATATTTCTAAATAATCCCTTAAAGCTTTTGGTCATTTTTGTGTTTTTTTTTGTGAGTTTTTCGAAAAATCAGCAATTGCAATTGAAATTCAAATTATTTTTCTTTTTTTTTTTGTATTATTCTTACTAAAACATAAAACAAATTTGATTATAATATAAAAGCAAATATTGTAAACAATTTTAATAATTTCATTTGTTTTTTTTAATAATTTTTTTGTAAATTTTTTAATTTCAAATTTTTAATTTTTTTCTTATATAACTTTTTGGTTTTCATTTATTTTTCTTAATTTGTCTTAATCAAGAGAAATGCAATTGACTTTTTAAAATACTAATATTAATATATTTTTGTTATTTTTTATATGTATAATGTTATAATGTATAATATAATTTATTTATATATTTTGTTTACATTTTTCTGTTTTTCTTTTTTTTTTGTTTAAATTTTTTATTATTATTTTGACACTTACATGCATGTTTTTTTTTTAATTTTTTGTTTGTTCTAACATTTTGTTACTTTTTTATTAATATTTGTTTTAAATTTACGGTAAAATATGTTTTTTTTTTGTTTTTTATTTAATACTTAAAATAATCAACACTCAGTTATAAATAATTTAATTTAAACTACTTGCTAAACTGTATGTTTTTTTAATATTATTTAAATATGTATAATTTTTTATATAATTCAATTTTAATTTAATTATTTTTTAAAATTTTTTTCTTTTTAAATTATTTTTCTTATTTAAAATGATTTGTTTCAAACGATTGTTCTTTATTTACGGTTTAAGTTTTATTTTATAACAACCCTGTGTATGTGTTTTTTTTTTTAATTTTTCTTTTAATTATATTTATATATTTTATTTTTTCAATAAAAAATAAAAAATATTTATTTTTGCAAAAATAAATTATTTGTAAAATTATAAAAAAAAAATCTAGCACAAATAAGTTGTCCTTTTCTAAAATAAAACTCAGGTGCTGCTGTTGTAATAATAATAACACTAAAAATATGTATTTAAAAAAAAGCAAAAAAAAAAAAAAAATAAATAACTCAGCTAATTTAATTTGATATCTGTTGTAAATTTTTCATTAGTGTAGGCATTTAAGCGTTTTTTTTTAATCATTTGCTACTAGATGTTTTTTCTTGTTATAGTTTTCTGTTGTTTGATATGTATTTAAATTTGGTTGTTTTAGCAACATTGTTTATTACGGTAAAAAAAGTCTAAAAATTATATATTAAATAAGAATAGAAAAAAAGTAAACTTTTAATAAAACAATATAGAATTATTTTGCATTCTTACAACTCTTTTTTGTAACATTTAAGATCTTATGTATTATTGCAAAATTTTATGGAATACTGTTAACTAGCAAATCCACTAGTTGGAGGTTGAAATGTAGCAAATAAATCAAGATTTAAATGTTAGAAAATGTTAAACTTTATAATTAAATATTTTATTTTTTTACGTGAGAATTTTTTACTAACAAAATTTCATTATTTAAATATGTTTAAAGGTAAATATATTTGTTTCATTACATTTTGAGGACAAAGCTTTAATATTAATAAAAAAATATAGCTTTGAAATAAATTATCTTTTTTTTTTTTGGTAGAAATTTAAACAAATTTTAATTTACTTAAAAACCATTGAAATTTATGATAAACAACTAAGAGCTTTTAAAAATTTTGTAAAATCTAAGAGTTTTGTTAAATTATTTTATTTTGAAAGTTTTTTACTACATTTTCCTTTTTTAGTTTTAAAATTGTGGACACCTTAATGGCGTTTAGAAACCACCTTTCGGTTATATTTTTGGGGCCTAATTTTATAAATCCCTTTAACTCAATTCGAAAAATTTTCCATACAAAATTTTTATGAAAATAATTTTTGAAGTGAGAAAAAGGGTTTATAAAATAAGATAGTTTAAAAAACTTAAAGATGTTAAAAGTTTAAAAGGCTTTTTTATGTTTACAACATAAATAACTGCATAAATATTTAAAAATATAAAAAGCTTTCTTTTTTTTATCGGTTTTACAACGAATATAATTTTATAGACATTTAAGAATATAAACAATAGTATTGTGCTTTAGGTACAAATAATTTTTATAAAGACATTTTGGTAAAAAGATTAAATATTTGCATTGTTTAAATTTTTAAATAAACTTTTAAATTATACAATAAACTAGAGACTTTTAGAGCTTTTTAATAATATTTTTTTAAAGTTCATTTCTAAATTTAAAAAACTTTTGGTTTTTGTTACACAATTTTTAAATAAATTAAATGGCTTCATATAAAAAATTCCTGGAAAATCAATAATTTTTTCTTTATTTATGGAGAAAATTACTTTTAAATTTTACCAAAAAGCTTTTGAAATTTTCATCTTATTTTAATTTTTCATAGAAAGTTTTACTACACAAATGTTTTCTCGATTTGTTTCTATATTTAATGAATTTAAATATTAATAAACATTTTGAAAGCTAAAAAAATTACAATTTTCGTAAATAATTTTTTCGAAATAAAGCTTTATTAGGTTTTTTATAAAAACATTTTTTCATAAAGTAAAAAAGTTTTGTGTTATATTTAAATATTGAAATAAATTTTTAAATTTTACCTTAAATTTGAGTTTAAACAAACCAGAAAGTTACAACTCTCTTATTTTGAAACTGTTTATATAGCGACAAACAAATTGTGTTTTTTAATTTGTTCTTGAAAACTGATTACAAAACATTAGTATTTTTAAGCCCTAAGACTGTTTAACTTTACAAAAAAGCTTTTAAACTTAATCAGAATCAAAATAAATTTAAAAAGGTAGTTATTTTGGAAAGTCTTTTCAATTTTGAAAGTTATAGCTGTTAGATTTCAAAAGTTCTAAAATTTTGCTATTTAAACTTAAATTTCAAACTTTAAAATTTTCATATCTTACATCTTTAAATATTTTCAAATTCCATTAAAATATAATTTCTAAATGTGTTTCACTAAATAGAATTTCTTAAGAAAAAATTTAAAACGGTATGTGAAATTGCAAAGCTGTTTTAAGTTTAATTGCTTATAAAAAGCTTTTATACACATTTTGTATATAAATAAAACAAATAAACTGTTGATACTACAACTTGTTTCTTCATTTAAAACTGCTAAATTTTCAAGAAATACTTTTGATCATAAAAAGCTTTTAGATTTTAAAGATTAAGCTCTGCTTTATTTACTTATTATTTAAGTTTTTTCTTTTTTGTAGCATACATTTTTACTTAGATCAATAATAAAAAATTTTCATTATTTTATTTAAAGAATAAAAAAATGTTACACTATTACGCAATAAAACGTTTAAAATATTTCCTTGTTTACTTCTTAAATGAAATACGCCATTTGAAAAATCTATGGTAGTTTGATCATAGTAGAAGTTTTAATTTCTTTTTATTATAAAACATTTACCAGATTTGGAAACATGAAAATGTTATGAAAAAAATTAAGAAAGTATGTATAACAGATAAATACCATTTGTTAACCAATTAGGGCGTATGGACATTTGAACAAACTTCTGTATAATCTTACAGTATTTTTTATAGGATATAAAGAACTTTATAATGCCGAAGCAAAACCTATATTTCAAGTTAACATGATCGCTTTATACACAGTACTAAAAGCTTTTTAACATATATCTAATAATTAAAAAAAAAAGTAATTAATTGAATAAATAGAATTTAATTCCTCCTTCTTCTTCTGTTCTTCTGTTCCAGTTTATTGTTATTAGATATTCATGTTTATTTTTTTTCTCATTTCTCTAAAGTTATTAATATTTTTTTTCATACTCTACGTAAGTATGATCTATGTATTCTTTTTATTTTCTTCTGTCTTTAATAAATTTTAAATAATGTACAAATATTTATTTTAATAATTTGTTGTTGTATTTCAATCTTTGTTTTTTAAACATTTAAAATATATATTTATATTTGTATTTACTGCTTTTTGTAGGTTTTTTTTTTTCATTTATATTTATCATCGTTGGGATAAATATTACATTTAATTTTATTTATATTGTTGCATTTATTGCGGTTGTTTTAAATTTTTTACGGAAAAATTATTATTTATAAATAATTTATTAATATTTACTTATTCGGTTATCAATTTATTTACGGTTATCAAGTGCAATTTTTCACAAGCCTTTAAATTTTTTTGTATTAACTTTTTTTGTTACTTTTTTTTAAATTTATTTTCAGTAAGTTTTTGTTTGAAGTTGTTTAATTTAGATTTTTATTTGAAAATTCTATTTTAATTTTTTAATTTGTGAAAATAGCACTTTTTTAAAACAGTTTAAAAAAATCTTTATTAAATTGTTTTTAGTTCTTTTGTTTAATAATATATATATTTTTTAAGTATATGTAATGTATATATATTTATTTTTTAATATATATTTTATACTTCTGATTTGTCTTTAGTTATTTCTTATTTTTAATATGTTTTTAATCATATGAAATTCCTTTTAAATCCTTTAATGGTTTATATCTGGGGGCGTCTTTTTTTCTTTTAATTCTTTAACAAAGAAGTTTTTTTTTTATAACAAGCTCATTTTTTTGGTAAAAATTTAAATTATATCATAAAAAAAATATATGTTTTAACTGAAATTTTGTTTAACTAAAATGTTGAAATTAATTGTTACTATTCCTTTCCTACACATTCATTTTAATTGCTTTATTTATTCATATTTATTAATTTGTTAATACTTTAGTTTTTTGATCTATACTCATTTTGTTGCTAATGTATATCATTGCTAATTATATTTAATATTTTTAATAAATTTAATTTAGCTTTTTCTCATAAAAAATCAAATGTTTAAACATATCATTAAAAAAATTAAATAATTTTATTAAACAACTATTGCTACAATAAAAAAACTTTAACAAAATATTTAAAACAAAAAGGTTTCGTGTCTACAACAAAAATTTTAAGTTTAAAATTCTCCAGTTCCTTAAGTCATTTTGCAATTTCTTGAAAATATTTCCATTTAAAAATTTTCAAATCATAAATTTTTGTCGAAAGCTGGTATATTTCTAAAGTTTTTAATGAAGTAAAGCTTTCATTTTTAATATTTTCAATTTTTAATATCTTAAGTTTGCTTTTTCAACTTGCCAGCCAACTCAATCACATAAAACTTTTGAAATTAAAAGCTTTCACTTTTAAACCCATAACTTTAAAATAAAATCAAGAATAAATATTAAAGAGGTTTTAATTTGAAATCTTTTATTTTATTTCATGTTAAAAATCATTAGTACAATTTCATATGAAGGAACTGAAAATTACAATATTTATATTTAAAAAACTACTAAAACCCTTTTACTTTAATTATGTTTTATAACATACAGTAATTATTATGCCAGCAAATAATTTTTAAAAAATTTCAATAAACTTTTATTAAAAAAAAAAAAAAAATAAAATAAAATTATTTTTTCTTGGCTACTAAATTTTTCTTTTTAAAAAAATTCAAAATCAATATTGTTTATCTTCTTCTATTAATTCAATATGTATATATGTATTTATATTACGATTTTAATCATATTTAAATTTTTTTGTCTAAACTTAGTTTGCTAATTTAAATTAGTTTATATATATATATATATATATTGTTTTTTCTTTTTGTTCTTTGAATTTTTTTACTTATATTTAGTTTTTATTTTATATATAAATATATTTAAGATTCCCATTTTGTTTGTTGTATGTTTAAAAATATATTAGTATAACACTATAAATATAAATCAGAAAATACACAAAAACAAAAAATTAAAAAACATTTTAAATATTTTTTCTTATATAGTTATTTAGTTGCTGTGGGTTTAAAACGAAACACAGTTTGATTGATTTTGTTGTGGTATTTAGACTATTTTTTAAAAAGAAAAATCGCTTGGGTTGATTTTTTTTATTACTGTTTCAATTTCATTTTTTAAGATGCTATTTATTTGAGTTTCATAGCAATACTTACTTTTGGGTATAAATTGTTTGGTTAGATTTTGTAAAACGGCTTTTCAATTTATAATTATAATTGAAAAGAGCGATATTGATGCTAATTGTCCATTTGATGTTATTGCTTATTTCATTATAGAAACAACTCTATTGCGAAAAAAGTGGTTTTGAAATTTTTTATTTTTTCGAGTTTCTTACAATTTTCAACAGACTACAACATTTTTTAAATTTCCTGATAAAAGTTTTTCTTTTTTTGATTTTTTTTCACATAAAAAGTATTTTTATTTTAATTCCACTAAAGTATTTTTAAACCCCTTAAATGAAATTTTTTGAAAATGTTTTTAAGATTTCAGTTTACTCATATTAAATAGAATATCTTCTACTGTATTTGAAAGAGATTTTTCAGTTTCGAAATGGTATTGTATTTATAAAACTCTTTTCAATTTTGAATAAGTTTTTTCAGTTATAAAAGCTATACTTAATTTTGAAAAAGATCTTTCAGTTTTGAAAGCTATTATATTTAACACAATTCTCCTAGCTTAATAACTTTGATTTTTAAGTTTGAAAATTTTTCATAAACTTTTAGTTAAAAAGCAAATTAAGCTTTATTTTGCTTCTACTATTTTTAAGCTAAACAACTTGTATAAATATGGTTTTTAAATTTTAAAGCTTTCTTTTATTTTAAGCTTTTGAAGTCTTAAGGATCTATCAATTAAAAATAAATCCCTGCCAAAGCCAAAAAACGTACCAAAATTTTGTACCCAAAATTTTTTGTATAAATTTTTAGTTGAAAACAAATTGAGGTTTATTTTTGTCTAAAAAATTTAAATATATAAGCTAAATAGTTCGTATAAATAAAGCTTTCGGATTTTAAAGTATGCATTTACTTCAAGTTTTTAAAGTTTTAAGTGAGGTTTTTCACCTTAAAAATCTATAAAATTAATAGAGAAGCCCTATCTACTTCTCAAAATTATGTACCCAATTTTAGAATTGTATTTATTTTTTATTTTTATTAGTTATTTATCTTAAATTATTTTTCAAATTAGTTTCAATTTGAATTTTGTTATTTATTTAGATTTTTATTTGAATATTTTGTCACACACATCTTTTTTTTCAAAAAATTGTTTAGTTATTTTTGATTTTATTTTCAAAATTGACTTGAAAAAAGTAATGAACCTAGTGTGTTAAAGTGGGTCGTCGAATTAAAATCAATTTATTTTTTATTAATTTAATTTTTATTTCATAAATCAATTTTAGAAATATATAAGTTTGTTTGAAAATTATACTATTAGAAAAAAAAAAAATAAATAAATAAAAATCTAAGTTATTTTTATTTCTAAATCGTCTTTCACCATTTTAGATATTTTTAATATTTAAAACAGTCTAGGCAATATGTAGAGTGTTTTTATTTTGAATCAAAAACCAAAATTATCAACAAAAATCGTTTATTTATTTCCGGTTTTCAATTTCATTTTGAGAGTTTTAATGATTTAATATGTTTTAAATAATTTTAATATCATTTTGAAATCGTCTTTCACAACTTTGGATATTTTTATAATTTAAAAGCCGTGATCTAATAGTTTCTAGTTTATTTAAAGAAAATTATGATATTAACGGAATATATTGTGCACATTTGTATATAAATACATTTCAAGCGGTATACTTTTTGCTAAAATCGGATAAGTACTGTAGAAAAAAGGGGTTATATGATTCAGGGGTTATAATAATTCATTTAATTTTTTGAATCTTCAATATTTAAGAAATCGAAATTAATTTTTAGCATATGTCACCAATTTCAAACTTTATAAAAACCTTAAAAATGAAATTAAAATTTTTAAAAATTTTACATTTTTCTTTTTTTTTTATAAAAATCTGAAATTTGAAAATTTAATTCGAAATTAAAAAAAATTTACTATTTTCAATTTTCAATTCAAATCACTTTCAGAAATAGAGCTGTTTCTGTAAAAAAAAGTATTTAAATAATAATTTTCTCTCTTTTGTATTTATAACTGCTCTTAATGATGCGCTCTGATGGGAGGGAGAAGATGTCCCAATGAAATCGATGATAATGATGACAGCGGCTTTGATGTTTTATTTATTTATTATTTGCTTTTTTATTTTACACTTCGAAAAAAACACTGTATTGCATTTAGTTGTCGATTAAAATGTGCGATAGTTGTTTGCTTTTTTTCTTTTTATTTTATTTTTAATAAACTTTTTTATACTTTTTGTTTTGTTTTATATTTAATATATATAATATTTGTTCATATCCTAAATTTAAGTTCACATCCAATAGATTTATATATATATAAAAATAAAATAAAAAAAAAACAAAATTTAGATTAAAAAAAGAGTAGAGATTAATAATATTACATACAAAGATATTTTGCTTTAAAAAGTATTGAAAGTTCACATTCTTATTTATTTTCTTTTCCGTTAGAGTGTATTTTTTTCTTTAAATAAAAATTGTTTAACAAATATAAAATTAAAAGTTAAATAAATGATAATATAAAAAAGAAGATTAAAAAATAAGATAATAAAAGTATAAAGAAATAAAAGTAATAAAATAAAAGAAATTAAACAAAACAAAGTTACACTGAAAAAGAAAAGAAAAATATTAAATAATTTTTCTTTTCTTTAATAAAAATTTTTTAATTTCATTACTTGCTAATACTTGTTGTTTTGTTAGAATTCTTACTTATATTGTAATCAAAAGAGGAGGGAAATTTTTGGGGGGAAGGGGTTGTAAGATGAAGAAAAGGTTTATTTTTTTTTAATTTTAATTAATAATAAAAATTGTATGCTATAGTTATTTTCTTTTGTTATTTGTTCTGTTATTTAAATAACTATTGTTTTGTAGAAGAATTTTATACAATTTTCTTTTCTTTCTTTTGCTTGTTTGTTAAAGACAAAATTAATTTTGTTTTTTAAACTTAAAATTACTAAAAATAATTTTAATTAATAATTTTTTAACGACTGTTGGTAGTTTTTTGATCAATTTTAAAAATTGTTCTTTTTATAATTATTTATGTTTCAATTTTTTTGTTTATGACTTGGCTTTTTAATTTCATTTCCTCTCAGTAGTAAGTAGTTAACTTAACTTATTGTTAATTTTCTTTTTCTTGTTGTAGTATGTAGTTGTTGTTGGGGTTTTCTTTTTTTTGATTTTTATTAGTATTATATACTATAAAATATGCTGCCTTTAATTATTATTTTTTTCTAAATTATTATTTATAAATCCTAAATCTCTTTTACAAGATTCATGCGGGTAATAATAGATTTTTAGTTGTATATAAATAATAGTGTGGTAGTTGTTGTTGGTGGTTGTTATAGTGATATTGGTGGTGGAGGTTGTGGTGAAATTGATGATAATAATTATTATTGGTTCAGATATTTGATTTCGAAAAGCTAACGCGTAAATGATTTGATTCTGACAATTGATGATTGTGCATTTTGATTAAAGCCAAAACGGCTTCTTCAACAGAGGACAATTGCAACAAGGCCATTTTACGATCCTTTCTATAGGTAGAAAAAATAAAAAAAAAAATGAATTAATACAAAGGAAATTGGTTTTTGGTAAGTAAAAAGAAAAACTTACGGGAAAAATTTGAAAGCTTTTACTTCGAAATTATTAGTTGTAAAGGCTTCTTTGATATCTTCCTCAGTGCAAGATGATCTGTAATGGAAAAAATATAAAATTATGAGGAATATATCAAATAAAATATTATTATCCTTTTAAATTTTTATGTTAAAGTAAAATTAGTAAATTTTTGTAAAACAAATTTTTTTCGTTGTTAATTTTAGTTTAGTCTGCTGTAATATTTCTTATTTTAATTATTTTAACACCAGGTGGTTTCCTAATAGATTTAGCTACCAAGAAAGGTGTTGATGTCTCAATGCCAACTGCTTTGTTTCGTCTGGCTCAGCAGCAGTTAAATTTAATTGATGCTAAATGTGTGAGTATAGCAAAAGAATAAAGTTATTGTATTTAAGCTTAAATAATAAGTAACATTTTTTGATTTATATATATATATATATATATATGACCTTTGATATGCGACAAAATAATCATATATTTGAGTTTCAGTGTGTCCAAAATGCAGTTGAAACGTAAATTAGAGAAATTATTATTAAGGGAACAAAACCCTGGACAAAATTACTTCCCAACAAAAAAATATTGGAGTCTATTTGTCTGCCTAACAGGCGGCAAAATATTCCCTATAAATAAGTAGAAAAATAATAAAGATAAAAATCTTTTTGTTACTTTTTTTATTAACTGAAGGACAAAACAATTTAGGTTTAGGTGAAGCTAAGAAATGAAAAAAACAATTACGTCAACAACATTTCGTTGAAACATATTTAAATGTTTTGTTAAATATACGAAAACAGTAATTTTTTTGCGAAACACATTTCTGTTTACTTAAAATTTTAAATTAGAAAAGAGAGTAACCGAAAGCCAAATTATTAAATAAATATTTAAACAAATGTTTTTTATACTCTCCACTAATTCGTTTCATTAAACTCTAATTTTGTTTAAAATAAGACAGTAATTTAAAATAATTTAACAGTTCTTAATAACATCTAAAAAGTAAAAGTTGTTTTTAAAAAAGTGTCAAAAAATGATCAAATTAAAAAAGTTTTTTATATTTTTTACAATTTGCCACTTATTATTTTTACAAGTGTCTGTGGTATCGCCTGAAGTTCATTCACGTATAGTGGGTGGTACAGCCATCTCTATTGATAAGCGGCCCTATCTAGTGCAACTTTTGGATAATGGTGAATTTTTCTGTGGGGGTACTCTAGTGTCCGAACTTTTTGTGGTCACTGCGGCCCATTGTATTCAAAACATACCTATTACACAGCTGACCGTAGTAGCTGGTGCTACTACATTGAGAGAACATGGTGTTAGATCTGGAGTTGCTAAAATTATGATTCCTAAAGGTTTTAACTTGAAGGCGGAAATGACCGTGGATGTGGCGGTATTGAAATTAAGTTCCCCACTCACTGGCCGACGAATACGACCTATAGGTTTGTGTAATAAAAGTTGGAAGCCTGGTGCAATAGTAGAAGTATCTGGCTGGGGTTTGATACACGAAGATGCCGAAGGTGCTAATAATGAACTACAGACCGCAAAGGTAAAAGTGATATCAAAAGACAAATGTGTTGAACTTTATCGTGGTGAAGCTGTTTTAACAAATACAATGTTTTGTGCTGCTATACCGGGAAGCAAAGATTCTTGTTTGGGTGATTCCGGAGGCCCTGCCATAATTAATGGACAATTTTGTGGTATTGTATCGTTTGGTATTGGTTGTGGGAATAAAAAGTTTCCTGGTGTCTACACAAACGTTTTGACCGTGAAGAAGTTTATCAGAAATGCCATGAACAGATAAAGCGAAGCATTATATATATATATATATATATATATATATATATATATATATATATATATATATATATATATATATTACGTATAATAAAAGAAAATAATGCTATGAAAAATGAAAATGTATATATATATATATTACGTATAATAAGAAATAAATGCTATGAAAAATAAAAATTTGGAAAAAGAAAAATTTATGTTGTTTTAACTGGACATTATCAACTGCCTGCCAATTGTAAAATTGTTCATTTATTTATTTGTTAATTTAATAATTACCATACACTTACAAATTATATTCTAATTTAACCGATCACTTTTAACGTTGTACTTAAAACCGACCAGAATGTATGGCAAGAATCGACACAAGCCAATACACAGTGGGGCAGAATCGAAATTTTTTGGAAATAAATCTGTAACTTCTGTTATTTGCGTTTGAATTTTTAAGCACCATAATTTTGCATGTTCTTGGTCAAGTTTTTTTCATATTTATACTAGTATTTCTGACGATTTTATTAGTTTTTTTCTGAACTAGTTAAAGAACAAAATTATCTATTGAATAAAACAAATTTGAAAATCGATATCTTTATCGAGTCCAAAAATAAACGATTTTGAATTAGAAAATTGCAAAAAAAGACGACTTTTTGTGTTTTTTTTAGCCGAAAAAGTATCTGCACTCTTTTTTATCTAAAATAAAATTTTCTTTAGCAATATATAATAATTTTGCGCTTTCTGAAAGGTAACTTCACAGAGATGACTTTAAAATAAAAAACAAGCCCAATAACTCAATTGGTCATGGTACACACCCTCCCGAATTCGACCCATTTTATATGAAAGTTTTGATTTTAGACCATATTTTCTCCAATATGTTGTTAAAAGTTTTTAATCAAAATCTACGGGAGTTCGGAAAAATGTGGATTCTATAGCTAAAAATGTAAAAAATCCCATTTTTGGGAATTTTTATTAGTTTATTTGGGAATTCAGGAAAACCCTTCCCCTGATTGAAATTTGGTTAACGCGCTTTTATTTATACTAATAAGATTCACATTTCCTGCAAATTACATTAAGATATCTTTATAAACAAATATGTTATTACAATTAAAAATTTGTGTTTTCTCCAAAAACCCCAAATTGGGCCCTTTGTTTGGTTTATTTCTAAATAACGAAAGAAAAATATGTATTCCAAATTAAGCTTATCCTTTAGCATATATAATTTCAGACCTTTTGCAAAAAGATTCAAGTCAATATTTCATTTCAGAAATATGCGCCTTTAAACTTTTATTTTTCCAATTTATTATGACTACATTTTTACAAACTTGCAACTTTTGCTTTTGGCTTTGCGTGAATAATTATTTTGAAAATTATGAATATTTCTGTATACTTTTACTAATATCTATACACAAAATATTTTTATAAAAATAATTAATAAATATTTTTTATTTTTAACAGGGTTGCCATATTTCCCAAATTTAAGTAAATCTTTATCCTTTTCTAATATATATATTAATATATTTCTATTAATGAATTTAAAATAAAAAAACAAACAAAAAAATTTCTATTTTAACTTAATCAATAAGTATTTTATTAGTTTACATTTATGGTGGTTACCTAAATTTTACAAATGTATTTATCTATTGATGATGGTTAAAAATTTATATATTTATGATCTAGTGGCAATGTACAGGTATACTTTCCGGTGATATCTAGCTGCAGCATTTATCTATTACTGATGGTTCAAAATCTATATTTTTATGAGCTAGTGACAATGCACATATAATATCAACATATAATATCAATGAATTTGGTATAGGTACTCTTCCAAATTTCAGATATTTTACCTAATGAAAATTCACAGAATACCTGTAAATATATATACCTGTGCGATATATCTAATAGATATATATATGTATATATATATATATATATATATATATATATATATATATATATATATATATATATATATATATACATATATATAACATATATATATATATACATATATATATATGTTATATATAATCCTTATCAACATCATAACGAAGTTGATTACTATGGTGATTACATTGAAACATGAACAATTGTGTTGTTTTCTGTGGAGTTTATCTAAAAATGATCGTCGTGCAAAATATTAACTGGAGCACCCTGCAAGACATATGATGATTTAAGTACAAGATCTAAGAAGAAAAGACTGGCCCATAAGCTTTCTATAATTTTGAAAGAAGAAGTTTCTGATACATTCAAAAAAATGTTAAAAAAAAGAAAAGCAAGCTAAGAGTGCAATTAATATTGCTGAAATACTGCCAACTGCCTCACCTAAACGTCTTAAACGGATTGCCGAAAGTGTACCTACACCAACATCACAATCCAATATTACAGAGGAAGAAGCAATTGCTTTAATGCTTGAACTGGACCTCAGCCGAAACAAATATCACATTTTAATAAAAGCTCTGCTTGAAAAGGGACACTAAATTCTACCATCATACAAAGATATTCAAGAAAAAATGCAAAATATTTTACCATCTATTTCGGTTACCGAAAAGGAAGCATGTGTAGAGCTATCTTCTTTGCTTGAGAATACAGCTACCAGGATAGTTGCAGATTTTTCTGCAGATCAGTTGGAAAAAGTAAATAACAGCGACGTTGTATTAATCTGTAAGTGAGGATGTGACGGACTATCAGCCCTTCCTGAATACAAGCATGCTAGTGGAAGTAAGAAAATGACAGATTATAAAAGCGTATTTATAGCATCTTTGGTGCGATCTTATTCCTTAAAGCAATCTTCATCAAAGTGTAAAAACTCATTTGAAAATATATGACTCCAGGATCATAACATTTTTGCAGACCTATTTGGTTCGAATACACAAGGGAGACGAAGACAACAACAAAGGATTTAGTGGAATATATTAAAGATGAAATAAATGATTTACAACCTCTTTCAATAACCATAAACCACATTCGACATATCCTTTCAACATAGTCTAACAATAATTGATGGAAAGGTTAGTAATGCCATTACGGAAACATCTTCTTTTTGGAAATGCTTACTATGTGATGAGACGAAATCACAATTTTCGGACATTGGTAAAGCAAGGAGTATTAATGAAGAATTTCTGTCTTTAGGAATATCTCCACTTCACGCCAGAATACGGTTCATGGAGCATTTTCTGCACATAGGATATGATTTAAATTATAGAAGTGTGCCAGAAAATTTAACAAAACCTACCAGAAACAACGAGGATTTAAAAACACTTAGAATATCTGAGAAAATTAGAATTCAGGATGAATTCAGGGAAGAGACGGGATTAAACATCGACAAACCTTTGCTGACTGGTGGTAGTACAAATGACGGAAATACAGTAAGGTTTTTCGGAATTTCGAAGTTACATCAAAAATAACTGGTATTAGTAAAGAGTTACTTGAAAGGACTAACATACTATTAATGACAATTAATAGTAAGCACAAAATTAACTATGCTCGATTTGGAGAATATGCAACAGAAATATCTAAACTATTCTATATCCATGGAAAGAAATAACACCAACAGTACATAAAGTATTGTGCCATGGCGAAATTATAATTGGACGAAATATTCTTCCACTTGGAGAGCTTACAGAAAAGGCTCAAGAAGCAAGAAACAGAGATTTTAAGCACGTTCAATTATTCAGCTCCAGGAAATGCTCCAGAACGTCACAAAACGAGGATATTTTTAATAGCCTATTGTTATCATCAGAACCTGTACTATCATCAATGAGAAAACGTTGGATTTATTATGAGCTTTTATCAACTCAAAATACTGAAGACTTGAAGGACCTTTATTATCTTTTAGATATGTATACATATACAACAGATTATTTTATATAAAATAAGTTGTATAAGTTTAAAATATTAGAAAAATTGTCTACATAAATTTAATGTAAATAAGTAATAAAAAATCGTATTAGAAATAGAATATTTATTAAGGAAGATGATAAATACCAAAAATAATAATATTGATTAAGTTAAAATAGAAATTTTTTGTTTGATTTTTATTTTAAATTCATTAATAGAAATATATGAATGCTTAGAAAAGGATAAAGATTTACTTAAATTTGGGAAATGTGGCAAACCTATTAAAAATAAAAAATATTTATTAATTATTTTTATAAAAATATTTTGTATATAGATATTACTAAAAGTATACAGAAATATTCATAATTTTCTAAGTAATTATTCACGCAAAACTAAAGGCAAAAGTTACAAGTTTGTAAAAATATTGATATATACAATAAATTAGAAATATAAAAGTTTAAAGGTGCATATTTCTGAAAGGAGGTAAGTTATTGACTTGAATCTTTTTGCAAAAGATCTGAAATTATATATGCTAAAGGATATATATACTTTTAAAATTTCTTTCGCTATTTAGAAATAAACCAAGCAAAAGGCCCAATTTGGGGTTTTTGGAGAAAATACAAATTTTTTATTTATAATAACAAATTTGTTTATAAAGATATCTTAATGAGATTTGCAGGAAATATGAATCTCATTTGTATAAATAAAAACACGTTAACCAAATTTCAATCAGGGGTAGGGTTTTCCTGAATTCCCAAATAAACTAATCGAAATTCTCAAAAATGGGATTTTTTACATTTTTGGCTATAGAATCCACATTTTCCCGAAGTCCCGTAAATTTTGATTTAAAACTTTTAACAACATATTGTAGATTCTTGAAATATATTCCGATTGTCGATTTGTGCTTTGGGATTTGAGAAAATATGGTCTAAAATCAAAACTTTCATATAAAATGGGTCGAATTCGGGAGGGTGTGTACCATGACCAATTGAGTTATTGGGCTTGTTTTTTTTTTTTTTTTTTTTTTTTTTTTCTTAAAGTCATCTCTGTGAAGTTACCTTTAAGAAAAGTGCAAAATCATTATATATTGCTAAAGAAAATTTTATTTTAGCAGATACTTTTTCGGCTAGAAGAACACAAAAAGTCGTCTTTTTTGCAATTTTCAAATTCAAAGTCGTTTATTTTTGGACTCGGTAAAGATGTCGACTTCAATTTTTTTCAATTCAATAGATAATTTTGTTCTTTAACTAGTTAAGAAAAAAACTAATACAATCGGTCGGAAATGCTAGGATATATATGAAAAAAAAACTGGACCAAGAACATGTAAATTAATGGTGCTTAAAAAATCAAACGCAAATAACTCGAAAACTATAAGAGATAAATAGGACATGTAAGCATGTTTTTTATAGGCCTTATCAGTGTCTACAACAGTATATAAAAATATTTGAAATCGGACCAGAAACAAAAATTTTGCAAGCGATTAAAAATTGTTTGTCAGAGGTACCTAACTTTGAGCCCCCTTAGCTCCGCCCCTGGGGGGATCGTTGTGCCTCCCTTCCAAACGATTCTTCCCCACTGTGCAAAAGGCAGTTCTTCTTGTTGGAATTCTGGTATTTTATGGGAGAGAGCAAGAGGGAATATGAAAGGATACAAACTTGCCAGTTCTTTGAAAATCACAAACAGAAAAAAATCAAGGCAATTAATGCAAGAATTGCTGAAGTAAAATTTTGTGTGTGAAAGTAAATGCAAGTTCAAAAGAAAAAAAAAAAAAAGGAATAACTTCAGCAAGAAAAGTTGCTGTGTGTGAATCTAGACTAAGAAAATCTTTTTTTTTTTTTTTTTGTTATTTATATATTTTTATGAAAGAACTTTTTCTTCAAAATCGAATTTTGGCCAAAATTGATATTTATTTGGTGAAAATTTATTTTTGCAAAATTCGTCTCTTTTAGACAAAGAATCGGTTTTCACTTCTCTTTTTTAGATAAGTTCGAAAAAATCACTTTGCTCTTCAGGACCTTTATATACTTATTGAGGTAACACACATTCCGCTATGTTATTGGGGTTTTTAAGAAAATTGATTTCCATACACAGACGAACTGACGGAAATCGTTTTTTTGTTACTCTGGTACCTATAATTACACAGAGTATCTCACGAAAATTACAAACGGATAACAAAAGGATAAAGTTAAATATTTAAAAGAGTTTTCCCACTTTTTCATGCTTCACGGACCCTTTTAGAAATTTTTTCTCTTTTCCCTGCCCCACGCCCTATTTTGATTTTTAGTATAGTAGAAATGAAAAATATTAAAAACTCAAAAGGTATTTATTTTAAACAAAATTGTGTTACCTAAATTCACTTATTTATTAAATACAAAAAATAAAAAGCTTTTAAAGCTCATAAACAATTAAAAAATTTATTTAATATAATAGAATGTCTTTGTTTTTCGTAACATTTTAACATTGAGAGAAATTTCTGACAAAGCATATCTTACTTCATTTTAAACATCCAAAGTTGATCTATACGGATTTTATGAATTGTTGGGCAGTAAAACTAGTTTCATACAAACATGTAGTTACAAACTGTAGAAAAGTTTCAATGCTTCATTCCCAACCAACGTGTAAACTTTGTAATATTTTAACCAAAAAATATTCAACCAACATTGATTCAAAGTCAGCTTTGGCAAACGAATTATTTTTTAGTTCTATGGCTTATTCTTAAAAAGTTTTTGGGTATGTCATGAATAGCAATATTGAATGGATTACGAAGTAAACTGGTTTGGCAAGATTTAGTTTTAAGCTCCGAATAATATTGGGAAAATTCATCGTTAAGTGAATCCAAGTATATTATTACACCTTATATGTTCTTTTTGAACATCAGATGAATCCAAAATATCATTCAGCAGTGAAAATGAAGAATAATTTGGTAGAAAGGACTAAAGACGTCTTTTCCAGAAAGAAATTTTGCACATAAAAGCACTTTTGAATCAAATTCATTTAACATATTTACTTGTAGTTTAATTTAATGTAGTGATTGACTCTATGAAATAGTTCCCAATGAAATAACTCTTAAAAATGAAATAAGTCCAAAAAATCCCATGAAATTATTTAATTTTTTGAATAATTAGGAAATTGTTTTATAATTTCTGAATGAACTAATGTTTTTGCAGAGTATTATTTTGAAATTACTTTATATAACGCATATTGCTTCATTTCCTTTAAGGTCCTCATAACTCCGTAGACGCATTTAAGTTTTTTTTTATTGACATGCTTTTTTTTAAGTAATATGTTGTTTCAAGTAATATACAATAGGTTATGTAATTAAAACGAAATGCTTTTATCGTTATCCTGGTTGAAATCTAAAATGCTAGTACGCAAGACTTTTCAAGTTAATAAAACACCTTATTTACTATGCATTAGGGATATATTAATATGAAATGTACCTATTAATAAAGTTGAATGCAATAAGTAGAACCGATGAAGCGCCGTAGTTGAAAAAAAAATCGAGCAATTTTTTATTCAAATTTTTTCAAAGGAAACTTTTAAAGAGTTGTAATAAATAGGGGGAGAAAAGAACGAGTATTATAAAGCGCCGCAGGCGAAAATTTGTAAAAGGCATCCCGTGATTTTTATTAAATATTTTCAATTAGGAAACGTTACTTGAATTAAAAAAATATGTATATGTATACCGTAATTGAAAGTGATTAGTACTACAGAGGAATTTTTTTAATAAGACGTTACCCGATTTTTATTATTTTTAATTATTTAATTTTGTAAATTTCTAATAGACAAAAAAATAAAGTTTTATATAAAAAACATTTATTCTATATTCTTAAATATTAAAAACTGTGAGATGTTTTGCAGTGAGCATTTCAAAGCTTCAAAGAAACATTTTTAAAATATAAATGAATTTGGGACTTATTTTATTACTTTTTGAAATCATTTCATTTGCATGGAAATTTGATTATTAAATAAGTTCTAAAATTTGGTTTTTATTTCGTTTTGATTTTTGAAATAATTAAATTTTTAATAGGAATTATTTTGTTAACATTATTTTTAGCAGTTAATTCACTATTTTTAGGACCTTTTTTTTATTAAAACTTATTTCATGGAACTTATTTCATTAGGAGTTTAATCATTTCGCCGTTAAGATTATTTAAAGTCTCGAAAAAAAGTAGATATGAATTAGTCATTACTTATGTTCTGCATTTAAATCGACATATTTTATTCCTTAAAGCACAAGTCTTTATAAAATTTACTACGTCTATAGTAGTTTCAAGCAGCAAGTAATTGTCGGTGGATTACGCAGTGAGATTTGCGATTCTATAATAGATGTGGCTTCATTTGTACACCTGTGAAAGTCGTAGAAAAGGTTTATTAGTAAACAATAATTCTTCCTTTATTTCACTTTCTGCAGTAAAATAAAAGTTGGCTTAAGAGCCCAAACACAAGCAAGCGCTTTTTTATATGAAAATTTAGCAACTTAAACAATACACCGGAATCCGCTAAAAATTAAAATCTACTTTATTTTCAGAACAGTTTCTCAAAAGCTCTCATTTTCTTACTCTCCCTGACAATCGGTGTTGCCGTTATTGCAAAATAAATCACATATGTTTACATTAAATTTATATAAGATGGAAAGAGAAAGAAAGCTTTGCTTTATATTTTTTTATATATGGAGTTTTAGAGAGGGAGAAAGTAACTTTTTATACATGTAGTTTTGTCGTCATAAATTTTGATTTTGAATCAACAAAAACAAAATGCATGTAAAAATCCATCTTTGCCTCCGTCTTCATTTAATTTGGACTTCTCTCTCTCTCTGAGAACTGGAAACAACAACCGCCGCCGCTTGCTTGTGATTGGGCTCTTAATTAGAAACATCAGTAATTTCATTACACTGCAGGTCATCGATATTTTTTCAGAGTTATATGATAGAGGAATTCTCCTGAGTTTTTTATTTTTTTTTTATTTTTGTGGGCTTATCTAACGCTATATCTCAAACGACAAGTAACCACACAAGTTCACCAATTGTGTGTGGTTACTTTGCTTTTGCAAAGATTTTCTTCGTCCAAATAACAGGCACCTATAGAATCCAACATTGGCATAATTATATATACAATAACTTCTTACACATTTTCGGTCCCTTTTGGGAAACCTTGAAGTAGAGAAATAATATAAAATATATTATAAAAAATACTTACGGAATGTTACTTAAATGCAAAGTCGCCGATGGCGGATAGATGTTTTGATAGTTTTTGCTGCCTGGTTTCTTGAATCTATGCAATGGATTCTGAGAATAGTCACGTGTAAGGCCAGCATCGGGTTGTCCTTCTTTTGGCAGTTGTACAGCCTGGTGTTTGCTGGCCATAACACGTATCGCTTTACCCCACAAGCGTAATTTGTCAAGGTGATTCATAGCTAAAAGTAAACGAGAACAAAAATAACAATAATAAAATATTTATAAATAACAAACTTAACAGGATATAAATTCAATTAAAAATAAATTTAATTTCTATAAAGACCGAAAAATGCCTTAAAAAGTTTTTTTTAAGGATTTGGTCACTGCTTAGGGATAATTTAGGCTTCTAAATGTAATCAATATTCATAATATTTTTTTTTTTATTAAGATAAATATTCTAAGGTATATGTAACCACATATTTTAGTTTAATTTTCATTTACTTTTATTTTATATACTCATCAATATTGCAGATTATTCTTTGACTAGTTATGCTAGTAAATATTTGTTTACATTTATGGTGGCTGGAAGCTGCTTAAATATTTGCTTTATAAATTGCAAAAAATATCTCTAGCTACTATATATATATATATACATATATATATATGGGATACCAACAAGAACACCTACATATCTAAACCTACAAACATTATCTAGTTTTTGTATACTAACCAGGGTGATCGATGCAGTTTTACAACCGGTTTTTAAACCGGTTTTTCTGGTGTAAGTACTGTCGGTTTTTTCATACTATTAATTTTTCGAATATAGAATAAACTGCATTTTTTTTTAATACAAAAAAAGTTAAAATTTTTTTTAGAAAAATATATGTACTAAATACTAATATTTGAATGGAAATTTAAGAAAAATTTATTAATTGATTAATATTAAAAAACTTAATTTCTTGTTATATTTTTTAATATAATTTAAGGTTAATTTGAAATTAATTCTATAAGTTCAAAGAAATATTAAAGTAATAATTATCTTGAATGAAATTCGCATATGAATAAAATAATTTTTTATTCTCTTGTAACACCTGTAACATTCTTAACAACAATTAAAATATTTCACGGTTTTATTAATTCAATATTTGGAATAATAGTGCAAAGTCGATTTCGAAAAAATTGATGCACCAATTTTCCATATTAAGTCATAGCACAATGTGATATTTTGCAAAATTATAATTTAGAATTTGCTCTAAAATGTATTTAAAACAATTTATTTTTGGCTCGCTAAAACATCATAATTTCACACTGTGCATAATTTCTGTACATATATAATCTCATTTTTGATGATTATTTTCTTACCTTAATTTTTTTTCTTAAAATATTTATAATAAATTTTAACCAGAATATTATAACATTTGTTTTTTTTAGAGAAATATTCTTTTGAAGGAAATGTTTATTTATTTGAGGAAAAAATCGGTTAACCGATTTTTCCGAATTTTAAAAACAGCAATCGGGTTTTTTCAAAATTCCAACTATTCGAAAACACGTTTCTCCAAAAAGTCGAATAATCGATCACCCTAATACTAACAAATTTAAATAAAAACTTTATAAGGGAATAAGGAAGACTGGAGGAATTTGATCGAACTTAGTGTATTATTGCATCTTTATTTTAGAGATATAACTTAAAGCAGACATATTTATTCGAGCAAAAGTAGTGTTGGTTATGACGTTGAAGATATTGCTGTTGCCAGTGTTGATATTGGTGTGTGGCTAATGTTGATTGAAATTGTATCCTTTTAAGCAAAAGATAACAATACATTTTATTCACAAAAATATAAGTAAGTAAGATTTATAGTATCTTTTATGTATATGTATTACATAAACGTATATTGAATTTACTTTGGAAAACACCTGAGGTTGTTTCCTAATACTTTAAAATTATTATTTTAAGTTTTGGTAAAATTTTAAATATGAAATTATATTTAGTAAAATGTTTTATAATTACTTACATTGAATTTAAAATAAGTTATAAGAAAGTATTGCCAAATGTGTAATAAGATTACTAAAAAAGATATAAATTGAGGATTTAAGTTTTGTTCAGACATAAATAACCCAACAAAGGGTTTAATGAGAAGAAATTAAACAGACCAAATTCTAAACGATTTAAATCTTCTCAAAAAAAAAAAAAAAAAAAAAAAAAAAAATGTTTTTAATTACGTAGAATTTCGGAAATTATGTTAAAAAAATCATAAATTTTCAGAGGCAGGTCCAGTCTTTATAACTTTTTTTCTACTGACTCAACTTACCAGATTTTCAATAGCGAACTTTATAGGAAAACAACAAACAACTTTGTTATATATTATTCGATTTGAATTTCATTCAGTTTGGATGTGATAGTGTTTCTACTGACAGACGGAGATACAGATATAGCTAAATCGACTCAGAATTTTATATGGACATTCTTATCTTGAGACATAAATAATTTCTTTTATTATTATTCTTTTAGTTTGCAAATTATGTTAAAAAATCATAAATTACAGAGGTTCCTATTGATTCAATTTATTAGATTTTCAATAGCAAACTTCTTAAGAAAATAAATTCAGGTTAGAAGTTTGGAAATGAAAACATTTACTATATATAGGGAGAGACAGACGTAACTAAATCAACCCATATGAACATCCTTAAATGATTTCTTTTATTCCGATTGGTAGTTTTCAAAATATAACCAAAAAACCTAAATTTTCAGAGGCAGATTTTGTTTTATAATTGATTTACATCATATTTAATAGTGAACTTCCTAGGAAAACAACAAATAATCTGAGTGAGTTTCATTTAATTACGGTAATCAGTTTGGAGGTAAGAATGTTTCCTACTGACAGACGGAAAGACAGACATTAGAAAATCGACTGAGAATTTCATATGGACTAGAAAAAAGACTTAATAAATTTCTCCTAGTGCTTACATACGACACGACAAACTTATGTATAACCTCCTTCACCACTTCTAACGGTAAAGGCTATAAAATAAAATTATTCAATATTTTTATATTTTATTTATAACAAAATTTTAAGTTTTAACCAAATATTTGTATTAAAAACTGGAATTTTAAATTAATTTAATTTCTTAAAAATTAAATTGAATAGTTTAAATAATTTATCTTCTATATATGTAAAAAAAAAAAAACATAAAATCTTGTATTTAAAAAAAATAATAAAATCAATTTTCACTTCATTTTTTAAACATTTCTAAAAATACAAATTTTATTATTACTAAATACTTTTTGTTAAAAACATCATAAAATATAAAAAAATATATTCAATAAATTAAATTAAAATTTTTAACAAAATATAAATATAATTTAACAAATTGGTCTTTTGAATAAAAGCGATAATTTTATAAATACGCTAAAGAATTTCGTGGATAAATCCAATATCGAGTTAATGCAAAATCTACATTTTGTGTTATTTGGTAACAAATCCCGAAATTTAATGTATTGAGAAGAAACAACTTACAGTTCAAAGGTTTTCCATTCGATAATCGTTCTGAACCAATTAGGAAGGAAATAACATCGACACAGACCCCATATGGGAGAATCTTGGAAACGTCTAATTGGCTGTTCTAAGAGATGTATTGAAATTGTTTTAAGAGGTACTAATTGATCAAAATTAGGAGGCTCCTATTGATGCAAAATGTTCAGGGTTTTAAAGTATTTGAAAAACTATGGCTAAATGGCTAAAAGAATATTTAGCCACCTATAAATATCCTTGAGAATAAAATGCACTCAACTAACTACACTATTCAATAAAGGAGATATCGTAGTAATAAAAAAATAACATTGGCTCATAGGTTTTGTTGAACAATTATTTTATTGACCAGATAATGTAGCAAAATCCTGTTTTATTAAAACTGCTCAAGGAAATATTAAAAGAAGTGTACATCAACTTTGCCGTTTCATGTTTCGTTTTCTGAAGGAGAATGTTGCTATGGACATTTAAAAAAATAAAATCAAGTTTTCATTTAATTTTTTAAATAGTTTTAAAAATATAAATTTTATTATTAATAAATTACTCTTTGCTAAAAACATCATAAAATATAAAAAAATATTATATTGAATAAATTAAATAAATTTTTTTTAAACAAAATATAATCATAATTTAACACTAACATATACTACCACTTTTTCGCCATAAAACTTTAACAAAGCCATTAGTAAGTTTTCAAAATCAATTGAAAATTCAAAAATAAAAATGACAACGTAACAAAATATATAAATTGTTGAAAAAGAAACAATAAAGTAGAATTTTAAAAATTTATGAAATTTTGCACTTTTGTTGAAAGAAGACAAGGCGGCACAGGACACACACAAAATAAATAAGACACCTTTTTTCTTGGTTCCAGCCAACAAAACACACTTATAGACAAATGCAGACACTAATAAATGTATGAGAAAAAGAACATACAATTTATAGTTATTAAAGGTACAAAGAAAGGTGAGAAATAAGAAAAAAAGAAAAATACAAGGCTATTGAAGTTCCAGTATTAATGGCACTCCATATAGACTACTAATGTGCCACAAGGGCAGTGAAATAATTTTGAATTTTTTCCTGCCTTATGTAGCTGAAAACGAGTGTTTTTGACTGCTCGCTGGTTTAAGTATGTATGAACGTATGTCTGTTTGTGGGTATTTGTTTGTTGTCCTGGCGTTAACCCACCATATTATATTATGGCAAGACACTCTGTCAGACGACTAGTGGCAAAAACAGCAATTGCATTTTTAATAGAGTAGTAAAAACAACAACGAACAAAGGAATGAAAAAATTATACATAGGCAAAAGCCTCACTATAGCAAACATATAAAATACAAATATAACTGCCATACCAAAAAGCATATACATACACTAATACAAGAAAGCTTAGTAATGTTTGTTGGTAGGTTTTTATTTGATTGTGTTGTTATACATTCAATACAAATGTAAGTTTTTATTACAAATGCTCATAAAATATTAACAAATTCATTTGTTACATCAACGAAGCAAAAATTGTAGCCATACCCCTGTCAACATTTTCTATCACAATTTAAACTAAAACGACACCTCATGTAGATAATAACAGTTGAATATGATATTATTTTCTTATCGAAGAAGAGTCACCATTCGGGAAGAAATGTGTCGCAGTTTTAAAACTTTTTTAATGACACTATTTAGTGCATTCTTTAGGTGTCGAAATACTATTATTTAGAAGTGTAAAAAAGTATATCAAGAAAGTATCGAAATATTATCGCATTTGTTTTTATTGCAGTTGGAATATTTCTAGTAAATATTTTGAATTATAATTGAGCTAAATACTTACCTTATATTTAAATACACTGTAATAACTCACTATAACTTTAAACTAAAATATAACTTTAAATTAAATATGAAATAGTTAAAACCAAAAATCATTAATCAAAAATTGATTTTTTTTTATTTAAGACTATAAATAATAACATTGATTAATTTTAAAGTTATACATTTACTGAATAAAATTATGTCATGCTTGTTCTTTTTCTATGCTCTGGAATGTAAAAAGTCGCCTAAACTAAGTTTTCTAGCTCAAAATTCGATACTAATGTGTTTTGTTGTTTCAAATTTGTGTATTTTCTACTTTTGAACATACAAAAGTGTCAAAAAAGACACTTTTTAGGGGAAAAACTCTCTTCCAAATGCTGGCAGGGACGTTACAAAAATATATACAACTTAACACATACACAGACTCATGCAGTCAGACAAATAAACATTTACTAGTACGGATACGAAAATCTATCAACGTAAGTATGTAGTTTTTTTTTTTTTTTTTTTTTTTTTGTAATAAAGTAGAGCATAAAATTATTGTCTTGAAGTCAATAAAGTAAAATAAAAAATTCTACCCAAAAAATTTTTAACAATAAATTAGCACACACGTACTTACATGTATGTGTATTTGAATACAAACGTATGTAATATGCAATATGTAACAAAACACTCTTACACCGATTACAATATGAGATAAAGTAAAAATTAAGCTATTATTGTTTTGTTAATGTTTTGATAGAGTGAGAGAGATATATTTATATTTTTAGTTGAAAGAAACCCAGCGAAGAATATATTAATGAATAAGCAATTGGTACTTAATTAACTGCTTACCTGTACTGCGAAAAATAACACAACAAAATTAATTAGAAATCAACAAATTTTGTTATTAGAAAAATGTTTTGGGAGCAAATTTTGTACTTAAGATATTATAGCTTCCTAAATTTTAAAATAATTTTAGAATTTTAAATTGATTTAGAAAGCAGAAGAACTTTCTGGAATATCCTAGATATAAACTATATTGTGTTTTCAGTTATTTTTTTTTTGTCGGAATGGGTCCATTTTTTTTAAACTCTATTTTATTTTTTACTCAGCTTTAAGTGTTCTTTAAATATTTTTTTACCATAACATAATACATTTCAAATTGACTGAGTTCTGGACAGTATAATGGATTGGTCTCACTTTGTACATAGCAGCACCATTTGTTTAATACCATTCAGCTACTTTTTTGTTTCAATGATGAAATTCCAGATTAGACCAATAGAATTCGCTGTGCTTTCTAACGATAGAAAGGAATCTTTTCCGATAACACTGTTTAAAGTGTCATTTGCTATGAATAAAGTTTTTTCACCGCACGTACAAATGGCTTGCCAGACTTTGGCTACTTTTTTTAAACATTTTTGATAAAAGACACTGAGCAATTTAATAGTTGAGTCGCATTCCACCTAGAGATATAGGGATTTTTCCTTACAATATGTATTGTTTTGTCTGCGATCCTACAGTCTGTTATCAGGGTTCCTTTCGGTTATCAGGGTTCCTTTCGGTGATCATCTTTATATCTTTTATGACTTAAACAACTAAATTTCTCAACTCATCTGCACTCCTAGAAATATTATGATCGACATGTGACATATGCGTTTACAATAATTTTGTTAAATTTTCATTATAACAAAAGCTAATTATGCTATTACAACAAAATTTAGCACACAGTTACTAAAAGTAATAAAAATGTAGAACAAGTTAAAGGTAGTTTTTTTTTTAAGTTATAAGCCTTAAAGCGTATACAGAGTTTTTCGTTATATCCCAAATAAGGAATAACTTATTAAAAACTCAAGAGTTACTTAAAATTTTCTAAAGTTTATTAATAAATTGTTCATATACAAAATATTTTATTACATTTTATTTAGTGCATATTTTTTGGGGAAAAAATTAAATATTTAAAGAAAATCAAAGTAAGATAATTTAAAAATTAAATAAAATATAAAAAATCGCTTGCGATAAGAAATTTATTTATAAAAATTTATTTTCGACTTATTTTTCAAAATTTTAACTTTAATGTAATTTTGTTGATTTTTAGATGCAGAATCGCTTTAAAAATCGTTTAAAAATTCAAAAAGCTTAAAACTTGGACATGTTGTTCAAAAAATAAAAAAATTATACATAGATTATATTATATTAGATTATATTAAAGAAACAGCTATTATAGTCCATGAAATATGATAAACAATATGCTTAAAATGACGAATTCAAAATGACGTTTTCAGCTAATGTAAAAAATATATCAAAAATATCTCAATCATTTATGCGTGCAAAATTTTATTTTTGCACGCATATATATATGTTTTAGAAAACAAATATATATTTTCCATGTTTAATTCAAGTATATTTCAAAATTAAAAAAAGAGTTTGGAAAATATTTGAGTAACATTTGTTAGTTAAAGAAACATCCAGCTCAGTTTTAAATTATGAATGTATTTGAAAAATACAATTGTTAAATTATAACCTTTTTGCTGGAAAAAGGCATAATTTTACATTTGAAAGTAAAGGAAATTCAAGCTTATTCTCACGGCTTGTATTTGAAATTTGAAATAGTTTTCAAATTAATAAATATTAAATTTCAAAAGTTTTTGCTCATTGAGAATATTTTATTTTATATTTTATTTGGTGCATACTTTTTGGGGAAACAAATTAAAAAATGTAAGGAAAGTTTAAGTATACTTAAAAATAAAATAAAACATATTGAATCATATCCAATTAGATTTGTTTTATTATCTTAATGATAAAAAAATCTTAATGACAAAATTGAGAGCTTATTAAATTCAAATTAAATGTTCTCGTCTTATATAAATAAATGTAAATCTTATATAAATAAAAGATTGACGTTTCTCTAAACATGGTACTTGCAGGAGTTTAGCGCATATAATACAACTAAAACTTTATCTGAGAGGGACGTTAATATTGCATAAATTAAATTTTCGACAATTAAATTAGGTTTTTTCTATCAGATATCTATGTATTTGTTTATCTATGGTTTAACGAATTTACTTGCAAATTGTTTCACATGAAATTTTAAATCAACTTTATTTTTGACGTGTTCAAATTTTAGATACTTTAGTTTTATTTTAGATTTGTTGAAATGAATATTAAATAAGTTGAACTTCGAAAATACTCACTGTTATAAAAAAATTACTTGGTTGAGAGATTTTTCTTTCTAACACAACATTTTCTTTTGAAACAGCATCTTATCTTATCCAAGCAATGGATAAGTAAATGTTAGTTGTAAATGTTATAACTTCAAAATACTTATAAAAAACTAATTTCATGTTGAATTTATACGTATGTGAGATTATTTTCATTAGATTTCTGAACACTATGATTAATTCGAAAAACATTGCTGCGAACTGACTTTTAGTATTTTCAAGATTTATGTTTATTTTAGTAAGAATTATTAAAAAAAATAATATAATTTTTGAATTATATTTTTTTTTTTTTAAATTTTGTAATATAATAAAAATGAAATCTTGTTATAATAGTAATTATAATAAATAAAAATTCATTATTTCTTATTATTTTTGTTTAAGACATAATTTTTGGTAATTATTTTCAATATTTCATCAGATCATCATTCATTCAGTTTTTCCTTCAAATACATTTTTCAATTGATACATATTTCAGCCAGTATTTCAAAAATGTCTATTGATGAAATTTGCTTTTGATGTATGTTTTAGTCACAATACAGATTTATAAGCCTATCCAAAGTATTTTTATCCGGTGCACAGTGGCTTAGAATCGTTTTTCATCGGTCAAAACTCTGTAACATTTTTTTTTTTTGATGGAGAGATATTTTCTTGAATTTTTCTCCAGTTTTAATTTCATTAAAAACGTTTCAGTAGTTGTTGAGAAATTTAAGGCTAAAGTTGAACTTTTAATTTTTTTATAGCATTTAGTTTAGGTTTTTTGAATCAGCTTTACTTATAAAAAAAAAGTTATAAGCAGATAGAAAGAAAAAACATTTTAATAATACCCAGGATAATTTTGTGAACATGTTCCACTAGAACCGGTTCCTGTAGGTTTAAAATGCAAATCATAACTGATTTTTAGTATGTGTTCCATGAAAAATTTTTGGGAGTAATTTCACTCAAATATAAAAAGTGTTTTACAGACGGTTCCAGACAGGTATAAAAGAATATATGGGGTTAAAGAGGACACTTTCGCTTTTCTTGTGGTAGTAAAACTTGTTTAACCCTTTTTGACCTTTTATTCCACTAAAATTCAGATTTGACTAAAATATAGTACCTGAGAAAACGTTTAATAACACATCAGGTATAGACGGTGCAGTGACACATCATACCATTTCTACAAACATAACAAAAAAATGCAGCCAATTATCAGTAATAATTCGTAAGTATTTATAATTTACTTGTGATCAAATTTACAAAAATCACATTTTTTATAAAATAACATAAAATATTTATCTTTAGCGCCCACAATTACCAATATTTTGATGTATTTTTTTGGCCACCTTAGTTTCAATATTTTTACAGTTGAATGGCATTCAAATTTTGGAAATCGGTGTAAACAAAAAATTGGACTTTTGCCCAATGAAATTAATTTCTGAGCCACCGTGCGGTTGTCTTTTTCTTAAGTTCCTTAATACGGTTACAAAGATTTACATGAATGTTTTGAAGTGTACCAAGTATTTGTGGCAAATTTTCTATGTTATTGTCGTTTTATGGTTTGTTTGTAAATATTAAAAACAACACAACACCCACAAAAACACTAATACGCCAGTAAACACACTTAAACACATACACAAAAACAACAAGAGCAACAAAATTTTATATATCAAGGGATTTTAATAAAATATTATAATAACTATAATGTTTTAATACAACATATACATACATTTTGTTTATATATAAAACATACACATATACATTCACATGTTTATAGTAGTTTGAACACATTTGGGATTAAAAATTTCAATGAAAATTTTGTGTTTAGCTTATAAATTACTAGAAAAATATTTTCAATAATATTTAACGAAAAACTCAAACCCTTCCCCATATCTTAGTTTCATCATCTCTGTTTTAATGACCTGTAAATACAACAATATTTTAACATACATACATATATAATACTTAGAGCCATTTATTGAACAATTTCTACTACTGTTTGGGGCATTAGTTCTTAACTTATGCAAAAGTTAATTATTATATATATTCATATAAACTATTTTGTAAGTAAGTATGTATGTATGTATTAGGGTATCCAATCGATTAACCGTCATTCGGTTAGCCGATTAAGTTTGGTCGATTAACTATTCGAATAATTTAAAATTGTCTATTTTTGAATAACATATAAACCAAGTAATTTCTGTTGAATAACCGATTAACGGAAATTTAGTTTTCGGGAGTTGTAAATGAAACTTTTTCTTTTTTTAAAATGTCTGTTATGACCCAGCAAAAATAAATAAAAGTAATTTTTAGCAAAGTACTTTATATTTCCTTCCAAAGTATCAAAAAGTGTATGTATTCTCGCGCTTAAGAAGTAATACAAACGGCATCTAAAGATATATTCCCATTAAATAAAATTAAGAACTCTAAAGAATTTGGATGTAAATTGCAATTTCACATTAAATTGTGAACATGAATTTCTTCTCAGTAAATAAGTATCAAAATAGAGAATATCTACCAATGATGAGCCTATGTTAAGTTCATTGGAAATGACCCGAATTTCCACTACTTGTGGATCACTAGTTCAGAGTGTTTTATAAAATGCGACATGAAAAGATTATAATATTATAATTTCATAAATATTTAAACTTGTGATAATAAAAGTTCTGAACACATAGATTTGAGTAAAGTAAATTCAAAGTTATAAAAGTCATAGAAATTTTAATTTTCATCTTCAAAAGGTACGCAAAAATACCAATATTAGATTTTGCTTTTATGAAAAAAGAAAAAAAAAAAATAGTTTTTAAACAGAAAATATAGAATTGGGAGAAAATGTTGTAGTATTAGGTACAAAAAGAACTAATAAAATTATCCCTTTATGAAAAAATTTGCTCTACACTATGTTTTTTAAATAACTAGTTCAATAGACTAAATATTTACTATTTACTAACTGGTGCTATTTATATGTCTTACGTGTATTACCGTGCAAGACCATTTGGTTAATCGAATAATTTTGTAATAATGTGTTATTAATCGATCAAATTTTAGCCTCGAATATTGAATTAACCCAAATATGTTTGTGTATGTGTAGGATGGATTTTAAAATAAAATGAAATTATTGTAAAATTTGTATATTAAAATATGCATAAAATTTGTATGCTACTTTTCCTCCCCTGTTACAAAAATGCTGATCAAATCTCTAAAGTATGTATTTTAAATTTGTCTACGCACATTTACATAGATATCAAAACTAGGCACACATTTATTAGACATTTTGTAATATTTTGCATATGTTGACTATTTGTATACAGCAAAATTATTTTTACTTATACATGTTTGTATGTGGGTTTAAGTAAATTGTCACAAAAAAAAAAAAAAAAAAAAAAAAAAAAAAAATTAATATATTAAGGGTAATCACTGAAAAAATAACGTTTCAAAAAGAGGGCTTTTTTCATCAAATATAAATAAAAGTTTATTCAAGTCTTAATCAAAAGATGGATCCAGTTGCTTGAATTATATTATTATGGTAAAATAACCACTTTAACATTGTACTCAAGTCTTTTTTTATTTTCATTTAAAATTTTGTTGTACAGTCTTTGTTTAAATCAAGTGAATACCCCTAATACTTTTAGAAACAAGTATTCGTATAACAACAATTTAACTTTAAAATCTTTTAATAAAATATTAATTAAGACAAATGTACACATAAAAAAATTCAAATTATTTTAATTTCTATAAAGTTTATTAATATTATCTAAAAAGGAAACAAAAACAAACTGTAAATGCCTTTTTCAAGGGACCAGCTGTTTTGAAGTGAAAATAATATAAATAAAAGGATTGCATAAAACAAAAAAAAGCAGACATATAAAATAATTAAAACAATATTATTCAAAATTAATAAAAACTTTGTTCGCTCGCATAACGTTAAACGCGATTACTAAATGATAACCAAAATTTTAATTTATTCAGTACGAGAAAAAATTATTTGTAAATTTTTTTGTTAAAATCACACAGTACAGAATCGTTTTCTTTTTTCAAAAAATCACGAAATAAAAATACTGCTGCCGAATATGAATATTTGCATTAATTTATTATTTTGTTAATTAATATTAATAATTGAATTATTTATAAATTTATTTACTTATTTGTTTATTTTTCTATTTAATTTTTAATATTTATTTGTTTACTAATTTATTTGAGGACTGCACACGAAAAAAATTAGCGCACGCATTAAGGCTTCTAACATTTACTACATCAAAAAAAAAAAAAAAAATAGTACCGTTAACATGCTTACATTTTTTGTAATAGCGTAATTACTTTTTCCAAAAATGGGAATTGAAAAAAAACAATTTCTTAATGATTTAATTCCTTTGCATTTTCCCTTATGTTATAAATAAAATAATTAGTACCAAACAAAAACTTTGAAATATTTTCTACCAAACAAAATATGCAGCAATATATAAGAGTATATAATAATAAATTTGTAACCTAATGCTCTTTAGAAAACTTTTAGTAATAATTATTTAAACACACCCACAGTAACTTGGAACACAAAACAGACAAATAAAGTAAAAAACTAAGTTTCAACAAAATGTAATGAATAAAAAAATCACAAATTAAAGTAAAAAATTTGAAATTACAACTTCTTTATTACCCAGAATAAAGAAAACATTTGTGTTAAATTTTCTTTCTAGAGCTTTCAATTCAAAGGATCAAACAATTCTAGAGCATTTAATAAAAATTAAATAAAAAATCCCTTTTATTAAAACAATCAATTAAAATAAATGTTTTTTAATATCTGTAAGAAAGTTTTGTAGTTTTCCCTAGAATTTTAATTAACTAAAAGGTGTAAAATTATTTACACCTTATTACAAAAGGTTTTAACTCCCACTTACATATAAATATTTTAAATTATGGCCAACATTACACCAACATTTTCATCATTTAACAAATAGAATTTGTTTGTACTCAAAAATATTTAAAAATGCATTGAATATGTGTCAAATGCAAACCAGATATTTACATACGTATATATATATATATATATATATATATATATATATATATATATATGATATATTTTTATATATAGAAGAATTTTTTTATATACAAATTTTATTTTCCTGTTGTTGATAGTGTTTGTTGGTGGTGGCCTGTTTGGTTTTCAACTGTCACTAACAATTGTGGCGTATACCTGATATTAAATACTTGATAGGAAAGTAATAAAAAAAAAAAAACAAATATACGCGTCAATATGTAGCAAATCATCAACAAATGGAATATTTTATGGTATTTGTTAATAAATGCAGACAGCTGTTTTTATAATTGTTTTTAATTATACATAAAAATTGTTTAAATTCTCTTTTGTAAATAATTCTAATTAAAAAAAGAGAACAAACAAATTAAATATTTAAAATGCAAATTAGTACAAATTAATAGTAGCTCTCGTTTTTTAAAAGAGATTAAGAGAGGTTAACAATTTTAATTTATTTATTTTTTTGCTAAATACGCATAATAATGGATTCTTTATAATAAAGTATATTATTATTTTGATATATTTGACAGCAGCAAATGAGTTAATTGTTTAGTTTATGGGTATCTAATGTTATATAAATGACATCTGTTAAAATTGGTACTAGTTAAAGAAATAATTATTTAATATTGGCAATAAAAAAATTAATGAAGGGTGGTCCGAAATGTTTTTTGTTTATTATAAACGTTATAAAGTGACTAGTTTTTGCACTATGGAAAGATTAATGATACCCAATTAATGGTGATTATCTACACTTTTGACCCAAGTAAAAATTAATGTTGAGTTTTTATCCACTTTGAAATAATTTGCGATTTTGTCTCGTAGCCTAACTTTTTTAATTTGGGCACATACAAATGTATGTGCTGCACAGAGGTGTTTAGTTAAATTCAAAATGTTTGTACAATATTTTTAAGTATCGGAGATCTACTAAACTCTGATTTATTTGGAGCATATAAACATATCTCAACATCTTTAATATCAAAACTACACTAATTGAGATTTGGAAACGTATAACACATATAATGCAATGCTTAATCGCCAGACATAGGCAAATAAGTTAAGTAATTGACAACCTTTACCACCATACAGTTTTAGTTAGTCCTTGCCATATTAACTGGTACAAATTTAGGGTGATACCTCTATATAGATTAATTTTGAAATTATCTGTAATATATCATCAAATAACCAACCGAAAGGATTTTAGCTTTTTAAGTAATTAAATTTATATATATAAATATATATATAAATATAAATATATATAAATAAATATATATATATATATATATATATTTTGAGACTTGAATTTCTCCAAATAGGACAAAAACTTGGGTTAAAATAATTTTTGCGCACTATTTATTTATAATTTACTGTTCAATATTTAGTAGGCGTTCAGAAAAGTTTTTAAGATGATTTATTCCTATTTGTATTGAAGTGATATCGAGATTAACTTTTAGTTCAATTTTGTGCGAAAATATTTAGCAGCTCTTAATTTTCTAACAATATCGGTGAAAAAAAAAAAAAATATTAGAAATTCTTTATGTTCTATAAATTTGATTAACCAACTAGTCAAATATACAACTAATTAGAACTAACTACATTTTTCCATTTAATAATGGAATAAAAAATATATTATTCTTTCTTCCAAATGTACACGTAAGAATTATATTTGGCTCCGTTTCAAATTAAACAAAAATTTTTACCCAAAAAGCCCTACATTTTTTCTTCTTTCCTATTTTTGTTATAACTTAATAAATGCGACTTCGACCAGTATGATATTTCACAAGCATATTATTTGGACTTATATCCGTTAGGTTGTGAAATAATTATGAAAATATATTTATTAGTTTCTGAGTTATTTAATTTTGAAAATAACAAAAAGCACTTCGTACCACCATTTAGAATACTTAAAGGCTTCCCTAAACAATTTTTAATAACTATATAAGGAGATAATCTAGAGAAGATACTGCATTTTGCTTTCTAACAGTTTTTCTTTTTAAATACCATTAAATCAAAAGGATACATTAGACAAAGGGTAAATAAAACGAAACGCTTAATAACACATAAACACACTCACCTGATAACTTGCATACTAATACTACAAAATATCTCTGCCAGCATTTGGAACAGAGGTTTTTTTTATCCATCCACTAATAAGTGTCTTTTTTGACACTTTTGGATGTTCGAAAGTAGAAAATACACAAATTTATAATAACAAAACAAATTAGTATCAAATTCGATCTAAAAACCTTGACTTGGACGACTACAGAAAAAAAAAAACACTCAATAAATTTATAACTTTTAGAGAGGTCAATGTTGTTGTTTATAGTCTCAAATAAAAAAATATGTCAATATAAAAAATTTTTAATTTTTAAGTTGTGATTTTTGTTTTTAAATATTTCATATTTAATTTAAAGCTATAGTCAGTTATTCATTTAATTTAAAGTTATTGCAGTGTGTTTAAATATAAGGTAAGCATTTATTTCAATTGTAATTAAAAATATTTACTAGAAATATTAAAACTGCATTAAAGACATGTTTATTATACAAAAGCGATTACATTTCGATACTAAATTTGATGTACTTTTTAAGTGAGTGAAGATAAATATCCCGAGTTAAATATGTTTTGACGTAATGCTTTACGTCATGAAGCATATTTGTAAATACGTTTTTTAACATATTTGGAATATTTCAAATATGTTTTCGTATTTGTAACATATTTGAAATATGTGCATATTTCTAAATATGTAAAAAATATTTTGTAGAAATAAAAAGAAAACTGTAAAAAGTAAAAAAAACTTTAAAATCCTGGATGCATTATTCTTAAATTTTAAGAAAAATATTTCTAACAATTTTTTTTTTCTAATTTTCACATGAACCAGTGCTGAACCTCTGACGCATTTTTAGCAATTCTGGGCAAACTAAGAGAGATTATAGAATTACACATACCTCATTTTAAATTTCTATATGTACTAGTACTGATTCTAGGAAGGACTTTTGGAAATACTTGACAAACCAAGATAGATTACGGGATGGGAGATACCTGGTTTTAAAGGATATTTAATAGACATTTGTAATCTACATTAATTTTTTTCCAGAAAACATTTTAAGTATTTTTAAAAAATTTTTGAAATTTCTATATGTACTAGTACTGATTCTAGGAAGGACTTTTGGAAATTCTTGACAAACCAAGATAGATTACGGGATGGGAGATACCTGGTTTTAAAGGATATTTAATAGACATTTGTAATCTACATTAATTTTTTTCCAGAAAACATTTTATGTATTTTTAAAAAATTTTTGAAATTTCTATATGTACTAGTACTGATTCTAGGAAGGACTTTTGGAAATTCTGGACAAACCAAGATAGATTACGGGATGGGAGATACCTGGTTTTAAAGGATATTTAATAGACATTTGTAATCTACTTTCACCTTTTTCCAAAAAACATTTTAAGTATTTTAAAAAAATTTTTGAAGTTTCTATATGTACTAGTACTGATTCTAGGAAGGACTTTTGGAAATTCTGGACAAACCAAGATAGATTACGGGATGGGAGATACCTGGTTTTAAAGGATATTTAATAGACATTTGTAATCTACTTTCACCTTTTTCCAAAAAACATTTTAAGTATTTTTAAAAAATTTTTGAAGTTTCTATATGTACTAGTACTGATTCTAGGAAGGACTTTTGGAAATTCTGGACAAACCAAGATAGATTACGGGATGGGAGATACCTGGTTTTAAAGGATATTTAATAGACATTTGTAATCTACATTCATTTTTTTCCAGAAAACATTTTAAGTATTTTTAAAAAATTTTTGAAATTTCTATATGTACTAGTACTGATTCTAGGAAGGACTTTTGGAAATGCTGGACAAACCAAGATAGATTACGGGATGGGAGATACCTGGTTTTAAAGGATATTTAATAGACATTTGTAATCTACATTCATTTTTTTCCAGAAAACATTTTAAGTATTTTTAAAAAATTTTTGAAATTTATATGTACTAGTACTGATTCTAGGAAGGACTTTTGGAAATTCTGGACAAACCAAGATAGATTACGGGATGGGAGATACCTGGTTTTAAAGGATATTTAATAGACATTTGTAATCTACTTTCACCTTTTTCCAAAAAACATTTTAAGTATTTTTAAAAAATTTTTGAAGTTTCTATATGTACTAGTACTGATTCTAGGAAGGACTTTTGGAAATTCTTGACAAACCAAGATAGATTACGGGATGGGAGATACCTGGTTTTAAAGGATATTTAATAGACATTTGTAATCTACTTTCACCTTTTTCCAAAAAACATTTTAAGTATTTTTAAAAAATTTTTGAAGTTTCTATATGTACTAGTACTGATTCTAGGAAGGACTTTTGGAAATTCTGGACAAACCAAGATAGATTACGGGATGAGACATTGGTCATTTTAAAAGACATTCGACATACATTTGTAATCTGCTTTCACTTTTTTCCAAAAAACATTTGAAGTGTTTTTAAAAATTTTTTTAAATTTCAATATGTACTAGTACTGATTCTAGGAAGGACTTTTGGAAATTCTGGACAAACCAAGATAGATTACGGGATGAGACATATCTCGTTTTAAAGGACATTCAATATACACTTGTAATATACTTTTAGTTATTTCCAGAAAATATTTTAAATATTTTAAAAAGTTTTTGAAATTTCAATATGTTCAATATGTATTTGATATTAATGCAGAGAGAAAAGTAATGGAAACATTTCATTCAAAGAGTGAGTATACCAGCTGAAATATATCTATTTTTCTATGACCAGTTAAAACTGCCAAATGATAACAGAGAATTGAAAAAGCAGAAATACTTTATACACAGATGTCACTGGGTCAGTTGTAAAAAAGTTTGAAAACAGCTCGAAACGGATCTTCCCATACTCAATTGCTATGCATGTGCAGGAAACGGAAAATAATGGTATAATAATTCCAATAGCTGAAGCTTTGTTGTGCAGGCATTTCGAAGAAGATATAAAAAAATTTTCTATGGAATTAAAAGTATATTGTATCATTAATACAGTGCCAATATCAAGGAGAATATGTTGCGACTGTAGTTGGGCCATTATAAACTCTTCTGTAAAGATTTTTAATGACATGGAAGTTGAGAGTTATTTACATTTTTGTTACCAGAAAAAAAAATAATTAATAAATCAATAAATATCCAAAATATTGACGACATATGGCAATGGCTCACAAATATATGCATAATATTGCAATTCCCGCAAAATTATATAGTGCTCGTAAATGCGAAAAATTTTATAAATGATTGCGGTCCTGACATCAATTTTGAGAAAACTGATGAAGTAGAAACGTTCCTCGTAAACGAGCCACTTTATAAAAATAGTCCATTTTACGAAAATGGAAACAAAATATTTAACAGCATCCAAGTACCTCAAAGTAATAAAAATGAAAATAATTTACGTAATCCCGGATATTTAAACTTAATATTAAAAAAATATATACCGTACATTCCCTGGTGGACGAACTGTATGGGAACATTTGTTGAAACAACCTTAAAATCAAGAATTTCAAACAGTCCCGTGGAGAGCTAATTCCACATTACAAAAAATATCACAATGAAAGGAAAAAGAAATGTTAGACCCACATATTACATAAGAAATTCTAAAAAATATATACAGGCAAAAATGAAGGAAGTTTCCCTTAAATATGAATTTTCAAAGAATAAACAAAATTCAAATCAACAAAAAAGGGATACTACGATGAATAATAGCGATATATTAATAGAAGACCACTGGGACAGAACGCCAAAAAAAAAAAAATTAAAGAAGCCGCAGTCACAAAAATAACCCAAACAGAAAAATATTTTAAAGATGAAAATATACTAATAGATATCTACAGCAAAATTAAAATTCCAGAGAACTTAAGCCACATATCTTTTATTCTATATAACTATTCAACGATTTATACAAAATTAAATGAAGAAATACCAATATCTGCAAATTCAGTAACACTGAAAGAATATCAGTGTTTAAACCCCAGGAAATTTATATATAACAATATTATTGAATTATATGTAAATATTATATTTTACAAAAACAATATCCAAAACGCCAAATGTTCTCCCTGTGAAATTGGGATGTCAATATTTAATTCTGATTCTGACCATCAACGTGATATTTTAAACTTTAAAAAATCAACTCAACACATATTTATGCCGCTGTTTAAATCATCGCACTACACTCTAATATATATAAACATTAAAAAAATTGCAGATGAATATACTGTTCGAGCACAATTTGACAAATTTAAAAAACGAATAGAACTAAAAGACGAGCAAAATTGGAGTTGGAAAATTGTTGAGCAGTACAAACAAACTGATGGATACAATTGCGGCATAATTTGTTGCCAATTCGTGGAGGCAATTTTGAAAAATTCATCATTAGAAAAAATTACAAATCCAAACAAATTTTGCACCAGAATTAAAAAAGATTTAATATTATTTGGAAATGAACACGTGAAGTGCTTACATTGCAATGGAGCAGATCAATTTAAAAAAATATGCATTTATTGCAACAGAGGAATTGATGAAAACTGCCTAAAAAATTATTATACCAACGTAAATACAAATTTATTTAAATGCTATTTATGTAAATTCGTAAATATATAAATGTTTGTATACATTACTAAAAACCCGATCCTTGCCAAATGAAATAAATAACACTGTGTTATAAAATGGTTTTGAAAAATTAAATAATGTAGTTATCACAAAATTAGTATATATTTTTGCATTAAAAAAATTAATTTATATATCGCACTGAAGGGCAGACTCGAAATTTTTTGGAAATAAATCTGTAACTTCTAATCTGCTGGTTGGATTTGCATAAAATTATACATAGAAGCGGAGGAGCGAAAAATGTTAAATTATTAAGAGGGGTCTCACATACCCTCAAGAAGCTTAGCTATTGGGGTTCAAATATTTCCTATTCTATTTCAAATAATTTTGAATTTTTTAAAGCTCTCGATGAAGCATATTAAAAACATGCTAACATCCCTTATAGTTTTCAAACTATTTGCAATTGAAGTTTCAACTATTTGAATTTTTCCAAATCTTGGTCCAGTTTTTTCAACATATAGTCCAATATTTTTATCCGATTTTCTAAAACTTATAAGTTTAAGAACAAAATTATCAAACGTATAAAAAACTTCAGGTCAATATATCTTACAAGTCTAAAAATAACTAATTTTGAAATTAAAAATTTAAAAAAATGTGTTTTTTTTTTTAGTTTTTTTACAGAAAAGTTGTCTAATCTCTTCTTTCTCCAAAATTAAATCTTTATATAAAAACATATAATTATTTTAGTCTTTTCTGAAAGGCATCTTCAGAAAGATAATTCTAACCTTAGAAACAAGCCAAACACCTAATAGTGGTATTTCTTTTACAAAAATCTAAAATTAGTTTACACTTCACCATTTTAATTCATAACGTCAATAGTCACCAAGAACTTCGTTTTTATGATTATTGACTTTATTTGGCGAAATTATATATATTTTATTAGAGATAAAATATTTATAATTTCTCCAAAAACCAATTTTTTACAAAAATTAAACAAATTTTAGATTTTTGTAAAAATAATCCCACAATAAGGTGTTTGGGTTTGTGTATCTTTGTGAAGATGCCTTTCAGAAAAGTCTAAAATTATTATATATTCTTAAAGAAAAATTTTCTTTTAGTAAAAAAGAAAGTATACAATCTTTCAGTAAAAAAACACAATTTTTTCAATTATATTATAATAGGATAGGAAATATTTGAAAGCTGTTAAGGATTTTCTATGTAGGGGTAACCTGTTTGAACTCCAATAGCTCTGCTTCTGAGGGGTAGTTGAGGCTCTCTTCCAAACTTTAAATTTTACACTCCTCTGCTATGTCTATGTGAGTTTTTATGTAAATCCAAAGAGCTGATAGTAGAAGTTACCGATTTATATTAAAAAAAAAAAATTCGATTGGGAACTTTTTTATTTTATTTTGTTCGGCATCACAAACTTTTTAAATTTAATTTGAAAATATTTAAATATAAGTAAAATAATTCCCTGTACTCAAAACTAAATGTAATTTCTAAATAAGATTTAAAACGATCATCGTTTTAGAGAGAAAAAAAAATAACATAATTTATTAAGTTTAGTAATATCTCCACAAACATTTGCTTAAGTCTAAAACATGAAAGTATACTCTAAATAACTAGACAATTTGCCTTTAAAATCCGAAAAGAAACTTAATGTCGTTTAAAAAAATATTATTTTGTTTGTTTTTAATTTATATGCAACTTATATTATTCGTAATATTTTAAAACTTAATCTTAGGTTAAAATTCGAAAAAATGTGATCTCATATTAATGAAATAATTTACAAATAAATAAAACATAACTTTATTTATGTTGTTATTTGAATAAACAGTTTTAGAAAATGTAAGGTAATAAATATAACTATTGGTTAATAAAAAAATAATCTAATCTATTGGTTAATAGCAAAATTTCCACAAAGGCTTAAATCATTCAGAGAATCAGTTCATATGAAAATTTAAAAAAATGTTTACAAATACCTAAGATGTTCTTTGGAAAAAAGTGAATATAGATTACAAATGTGTATCGAATGTCCTTTAAAACGAGGTATGTATCATACCGTAATCTATCTTGGTTTGTCCAGAATTTCCAAAAGTCCTTCCTAGAATCAGTACTAGTACATATAGAAATTTCAAAAATTTTTTAAAAATACTTAAAATGTTTTCTGGAAAAAAGTGAAAGTAGATTACAAATGTGTATCGAATGTCCTTTAAAACGAGGGATGTGTCATCCCGTAATCTATCTTGGTTTGTCCAGAATTTCCAAAAGTCCTTCCTAGAATCAGTACTAGTACATATAAATTTCAAAAATTTTTTAAAAATACTTAAAATGTTTTTTGGAAAAAGGTAAAAGTAGATTACAAATGTCTATTAAATATCCTTTAAAACCAGGTATCTCCCATCCCGTAATCTATCTTGGTTTGTCCAGAATTTCCAAAAGTCCTTCCTACAATCAGTACTAGTACATATAGAAATATCAAAAATTTTTTAAAAATACTTAAAATGTGTTTTGGAAAAAGGTAAAAGTAGATTACAAATGTCTATTAAATATCCTTTAAAACCAGGTATCTCCCATCCCGTAATCTATCTTGGTTTGTCCAGAATTTCCAAAAGTCCTTCCTAGAATCAGTACTAGTACATATAGAAATTTCAAAAATTTTTTAAAAATACTTAAAATGTTTTCTGGAAAAAAATGAATGTAGATTACAAATGTATATCGAATATCCTTTAAAACCAGGTATCTCCCATCCCGTAATCTATCTTGGTTTGTCCAGAATTTCCAAAAGTCCTTCCTAGAATCAGTACTAGTACATATAGAAATATCAAAAATTTTTTAAAAATACTTAAAATGTTTTCTGGAAAAAAGTGAATGTAGATTACAAATGTCTATTAAATATCCTTTAAAACCAGGTATCTCCCATCCCGTAATCTATCTTGGTTTGTCCAGAATTTCCAAAAGTCCTTCCTACAATCAGTACTAGTACATATAGAAATATCAAAAATTTTTTAAAAATACTTAAAATGTGTTTTGGAAAAAGGTAAAAGTAGATTACAAATGTCTATTAAATATCCTTTAAAACCAGGTATCTCCCATCCCGTAATCTATCTTGGTTTGTCCAGAATTTCCAAAAGTCCTTCCTAGAATCAGTACTAGTACATATAGAAATTTAAAAAATTTTTTAAAAATACTTAAAATGTTTTCTGGAAAAAAGTGAAAGTAGATTACAAATGTGTATCGAATGTCCTTAAAAACGAGGGATGTGTCATCCCGTAATCTATCTTGGTTTGTCCAGAATTTCCAAAAGTCCTTCCTAGAATCAGTACTAGTACATATAGAAATATCAAAAATTTTTTAAAAATACTTAAAATGTTTTCTGGAAAAAAGTGAAAGTAGATTACAAATGTCTATTAAATATCCTTTAAAACCAGGTATCTCCCATCCCGTAATCTATCTTGGTTTGTCCAGAATTTCCAAAAGTCCTTCCTAGAATCAGTACTAGTACATATAGAAACTTCAAAAATTTTTTAAAAATACTTAAAATGTTTTTTGGAAAAAGGTGAAAGTAGATTACAAATGTCTATTAAATATCCTTTAAAACCAGGTATCTCCCATCCCGTAATCTATCTTGGTTTGTCCAGAATTTCCAAAAGTCCTTCCTAGAATCAGTACTAGTACATATAGAAATTTCAAAAATTTTTTAAAAATACTTAAAATGTTTTCTGGAAAAAAATGAATGTAGATTACAAATGTGTATTGAATATCCTTTAAAACCAGGTATCTCCCATCCCGTAATCTATCTTGGTTTGTCCAGAATTTCCAAAAGTCCTTCCTAGAATCAGTACTAGTACATATAGAAATTTCAAAAATTTTTTAAAAATACTTAAAATGTTTTCTGGAAAAAAATGAATGTAGATTACAAATGTGTATCGAATATCCTTTAAAACCAGGTATCTCCCATCCCGTAATCTATCTTGGTTTGTCCAGAATTTCCAAAAGTCCTTCCTAGAATCAGTACTAGTACATATAGAAATATCAAAAATTTTTTAAAAATACTTAAAATGTTTTCTGGAAAAAAGTGAATGTAGATTACAAATGTCTATTAAATATCCTTTAAAACCAGGTATCTCCCATCCCGTAATCTATCTTGGTTTGTCCAGAATTTCCAAAAGTCCTTCCTAGAATCAGTACTAGTACATATAGAAATATCAAAAATTTTTTAAAAATACTTAAAATGTTTTTTGGAAAAAGGTAAAAGTAGATTACAAATGTCTATTAAATATCCTTTAAAACCAGGTATCTCCCATCCCGTAATCTATCTTGGTTTGTCCAGAATTTCCAAAAGTCCTTCCTAGAATCAGTACTAGTACATATAGAAATTTAAAAAATTTTTTAAAAATACTTAAAATGTTTTCTGGAAAAAAGTGAAAGTAGATTACAAATGTGTATCGAATGTCCTTAAAAACGAGGGATGTGTCATCCCGTAATCTATCTTGGTTTGTCCAGAATTTCCAAAAGTCCTTCCTAGAATCAGTACTAGTACATATAGAAACTTCAAAAATTTTTTAAAAATACTTAAAATGTTTTTTGGAAAAAGGTGAAAGTAGATTACAAATGTCTATTAAATATCCTTTAAAACCAGGTATCTCCCATCCCGTAATCTATCTTGGTTTGTACAGAATTTCCAAAAGTCCTTCCTAGAATCAGTACTAGTACATATAGAAATTTCAAAAAATTTTTAAAAATACTTAAAATATTTTTTGGAAAAAGGTAAAAGTAGATTACAAATGTCTATTAAATATCCTTTAAAACCAGGTATCTCCCATCCCGTAATCTATCTTGGTTTGTCCAGAATTTCCAAAAGTCCTTCCTAGAATCAGTACTAGTACATATAGAAATTTCAAAAATTTTTTAAAAATACTTAAAATGTTTTCTGGAAAAAAATGAATGTAGATTACAAATGTGTATCGAATGTCCTTTAAAACGAGGTATGTATCATCCCGTAATCTATCTTGGTTTGTCCAGAATTTCCAAAAGTCCTTCCTAGAATCAGTAGTAGTACATATAGAAATTTCAAAAATTTTTTAAAAATACGTAAAATGTTTTTTGGAAAGAAGTGAAAGTAGATTACAAATATCTATTAAATATCCTTTAAAATGAGGTATGTGTAATTCTATAATCTCTCTTCGTTTGCCCAGAATTGCTAAAAATGGGTCAGAGGTTCAGCACTGGTTCATGTGAAAATTATAAAAAAAAATTGTTAGAAATATTTTTCTTAAAATTTAAGAATAATGCATCCAGGATTTTCAAGTTTTTTTTACTTCTTACAGTTTTCTTTTTATTTCTACAAAATATTTTTTACATATTTAGAAATATGCACATATTTCAAATATGTTACAAATACGAAAACATATTTGAAATATTCCAAATATGTTAAAACACGTATTTACAAATATGTTTCATGACGTAAAGCATTACGTCAAAACATATTTAACTCGGGATATTTATCTTCACGTATTTACAAATATGTTTCATGACGTAAAGCATTACGTCAAAACATATTTAACTCGGGATATTTATCTTCACTCACTTGTACTTTTTTACGCTTCTAAATGATAGTATTTCGACACCCAAAGAATCCAATAAATAGTGTCATATAAAAAGTATTAGAAGTGTGGTACATTTCTTCCCGAACGGTGATTCTTCTTCGATAAGAAAATTATATCGTATTCGACTTTTATTGACTACATGAGGAATTGCATTAATTCAAATTTCAATAGAAAATGTTGGCAGGGATGTGTCAAGCTTTTGTTTGTACTTTAAAACAATGAAACTCTAACTCTATACAGGCAATTGTCCTCTATACAATGGGACTAAGTAGAAAATAATATACATAAAATTATTTAAGTCATTTGTAGTGGTAAAAGTGGCTACATATACGTTTGCTAAATGAACCTCGAATTGTTTAATTTTATACTATCAACTTTGCGGCAGTCAGCTCACACAAACACACTTTTAAAATAAAATAAAGATCCAAAGCGAAAAAAAAAACACGTAGTAAATAATAGAATTTTAATGAATGTGTAAATTGTTTGTATGTGTAAAAACCATGTTTACAATAGTAGTATTTTTCCACAAATTCAAACAATACTATAGAGATAGTATGTGATATTGTTTTTATTATTTTTGTGCAAATAAGCACAAACCAGAAAAACAGCTACTGAAAACAACCTCTGAAAACTTTTGTCTAAATAACAGGTTGGCTGGCTGCATCACAAACACAATTACACTTAAATAAACTCACCCACACAAACCATTCTAGAATACCTCTATGAGAGGACAATGAATAATGTCACACTGTATTACCATGTGTTTGGATGTGTAATAGACGCCTAGTAGCAAATGTTTTGTACAGTAGCATTTTACACCGTTCGTTTAACGTATGCACAGCTTTCACACATGTCTATAGGTTTTTAGCAGTGGTAGTAGTGGTGGTGTAAATCAGAACACAAATACACAAACACAACATGTACTTACAAAATGAAACCAAAACACTTAAATAAACATTGACTAAAAACAATGGTTTTGTATTTATAGTATGTACTTGGGCATATGAATTACATTATATATTTTTTAATTTATAACAAATTATATGACAAAACTATACATACGAGGTAACTACCCAAAATTGAGAAAATAAGATATATAAATAATTAAAAAATTAAATAAATTAGTTCAAATTATAAATTTATATATACATATATATATCAGTAAACTTCATACTTTTAGACAAGTTTTGATAAATTCCTATTTAAAGAAAATTTTCGATAAATTTTCTATGTAGAGAAAATATTTGATAATTTTTTCCTTAAGAGAATTTTTTTTTTTTTATAAATTTCCTATTAAGTGAAAATTTCGATGAACATTTTATTTAAAAAATATTTTAGATAAATTTTCTTAATTTTTTAGAGTTTCTGATAAGTTTTTTTATTTAAAGAAAATTTTCACTAAATATTTCATTTTAAAACTTTTTAATATAATGAAAGGAAATTAGAATAATCTCTAATTTGTATGATATTTTTTGTAAATTGTCCAAAGTTATTACATTTTATAAATTATGTAACTAGATAGTATTTAAAAAATATATAATAAGGGATAATTTTCAATAAATTTTTGTCCTAAAGAAAATCTTTAAAGAAAATTTATAATTTGTTTATTAAGAATAATAATTTAGATAAAATTTTCTATTTGGAGAACATTTTTAAGGAATTTTATTTTTAGGGAAAATTTTTGACAAATTTTCTGATTCGGAAAATTTTTGATACATTTATTCAGAGAAAATTTTTAAGTAGCAAAAATTATATTTAGTAAAGATTTTCGATTTATTTTATATTTTTCAATAAATTTTCTAATTAGAGATTATTTTCTATAATTTTTTTTATTTAGGGAAAATTTAACATTTTTTAATCTTTTTTTTTTTTAATAAATTTTTAATAAATTTTTTTTATTTTAATTTAATATTATAATTTAAAAAAATATATGATAAATTTTCAATTTAAAGAACTGTTTATAAATTTGTAATTTAAAGAAAAAATTCGACAAATCCTTAATTTAGATAAATTATTCCGAAATTTTACTTTTTTTATTCAGAGAAAATTTTTAAGTAAAAGTTTACATTTACTTAAATTTTCGATAAGATTTATATTTTGAGAACATTTGTCAATTTAGAGAAAATTTTCAATATATTTTATAATTAGAGATAAATTTTAATAATTTTTTTTAAGATAAAATTTTAAATAATTTTTTAATTCAACAAAAATACTAGATAAATCTGTCTGTAGACATTTTTTGATAAATCTTAAAATTTATAAAAAAAAATTTGAGTTAAAAATCCTAAATCCAACGACAAAATTATAAAAAATTAAAAAAAAAAAATCTTAAATTAATAGCAAATTTTTAAAAGAGATATTCCATAAAACCTGAATTTTATTTAGGAATATCTTCGGTTTATAGAAATTTTTCAGTAAATCTTGAATTTATAGAACATTTTCAATCAATTCTCAAATTATAGAAAATTTTCGATGAATTCACAATTTGAGGAAAATTTTCAATAAATTCTCGATATACCAAAAGTTTCCAATAAATTCTTAATTTATAGACAATTTTCGATAATTACTCATTACCAAGACGTTTTTCGTTAGATTTTTAATTTATAGAAAATATTCATAAGTTCTCAATTTACAGAAAATTTTTGCTAAATCCTCAATTAAAATAAATTTATGATACATTTTTAATTTAAGAAAAATGATTCGATAAATTTTTAATTTAAGGAAAAGATTCAATAAAAGATCATTTCGGTATATTTTCAATTTTGAAACATTTTTGGAAGATCCTCAATTTATTGAATATTTTTAATAAATCATAAATTTAAAGAAAATTTTTATAAACTTTCAATATAAAGAAAATATTAAGTACATATTTAATTTAAAGAAAAGGTTCGATAAATTTTTAATTTAAAGAAAATTTTCTAAAAATCCTCAATTTCTACATTTTTGATAAATTATCAATATATAAATAATTTCTTAAAAATCCCCAATACTATTTGTATTTCGTTTAAAACATTTTTCACTTCTCATTTCTAATATTTCAAAACAATTCTTTGTTAGGAAGATTTATATTTTTTTTTGTTCAGGTTAAAGTTCAACTTGAAATTTTCAGCTTCAAACTAGTTACAATATTTTTCCTTTTAAACAACACGTATATAAACCTCTACCAATAAAATTTCAACAACAATTGTTAATATAAATTTATTTGCACTTAATAAAACAAAAAAAAAAAAAAAAAAGTGCAGTAGATTTAAGCAATTAATAGCGACTGGACCATCATAAGAGCAAAAGTAGTATATGACATCAAGTGAGTATTTAATAAATATTTAATATGCTTAAAATAATATTTAATGAAAAATGTACATCTGCCATGTATGCATATTTGTTTAATTTTCATGATTTTTCATTAATACATACATATTTACAAAAAAAAGAAAAAAAAAGCGAAGAACAACAACGAACGCACATAGTGCGTATTTAATTTATAAAATATAACCACAAAAATCTGTTGTTTTCAGACAGGAGCATAAAATTTTAAATATAGCCTGGTTAAATATATTTCTTGCATACCTTTTATTTGGGAGCAAAAGGAGTTCATATATGAAGTATGTATAATGCACAAACATAATATTAATTGTTTATTAATGTTGTTCACTTTTGCTTCTTAAATGCGGATGCAAATATAAAAATATGAAAACTATAAACAATTTGTGAATGTATGTGTGTGGATGTATATTTAAGTTTAAATAAATTCTGTTGTGTTTTGCAGTTTTAAAGAAAATATTTTTGATGCATTTTATTTTCTTTTTTTTTCTTAAAAAAGAAAAAAATAATAATAAATAAATCTGTATATTAAACCTCAAAAACTCATCATCATCGTTACCGTCATTATTCTTATTGAACATTGCTATTAACAGCAAGAGGAATATTTGTTGATAAGAGATGCCAAAGCAAAGATATATTTGTTGTTAATACCCAGCAAAAAAAAAAAAAAATAAAGGATTTCAACTGAAGTAAAATTTATGTTTACCTACCAAGAGACTCTTAAACTAAATTGAAAAGTATTTAAATATAGTAATTGACTAAGAACTTATTAATAGAGTTATTTAGCAAACGATTTACGAGAAGATTACAAAGTTCTTTTTGCTGGGTTATTTCTGGCATAAATCTCCTAAAGTTCAATATACTCAGTTAAAGTTAACTTAAAAATTTTATGATCCTGACAATCTGTATGCGGTATTCACATATAAACAACTCCAGTAGCAATTCCATAACAAAACTTCACACAAATAAAACCGTATTTAAATACAATAAACGTACATTCATGTCTGCATGTCTGTTCATTTAAGAAACTTAAAAATAATAAAATCTTTGAATGCTTTATTCAATACATAAATTGTTGTCCTTATGTTATAAATAATATTATATAAAATAATATGCTCAGAACTCAGCTGTTTATCAAAGACCTCATAAGCATCTTAGGGAGCCTTAGGCTGTATATAAGTTTTTATATTTAAGATAATAATGACTATCATCGGTATCATGCTGTTGATGAGATCAAGATACTGCCAATAAATTTATTTATATTAAAATCAATTATAAATGTAATATTTGATGTAAATATAAATAAACTGTATTGAGCTCAGCAATACAAGTTGAAAATAAAATACTTTTCCAATAAGAACAATGAACAGCTCAGAAAATAATAAAACAGCAGGAGACACAATTTGTATGCAGTTTGTCTAGAAATTGTTAAATAGAATTTTGAGAGCAGAAATTACTTTAAATATATACAAATGTTTAAAAGCATTTCTTTTAAAACATAAAACAAATTCTTTTAATAAAGAATCTTTAAAATATTTCAGTATTCTAAGGAACTTGATGGAAATCATATTAATACTACTAAATTCGTAATTTGTTCCAAATATTTGAGTTCGAAACTTGACTACTTTATGAACCCTAAACGATCTAATTTGATTCACTTCAGAATTAAATTTTGAATTTTAAGCCACAGTTTTCGATATGTAATTAATATAGAGAATATATTTTCAATTTGGTGAAATTTTTTGATAATCTTTTATTTTTTTATTACAGATTTTCGACAAATCCTCAATAAATAAAAAAAATATATTTAGAAAAAGTAAATCTGCAATTTATTGGACGAATCCTCAATTAATAAAAAATCTATTTAAAAAAGTAAATCTGCAATTTATAGAAAATATTAGATTTATTTATAATTTAGATCAAATATTTGATAATTATGTATTCAAATTTTTGGATATTTTCTGTTTTAAGTTTGCGATAAATTTTATATCTAGATAAAATTGCCGATAAAGTTTCTTTTAAGAGAAATTTGTCAATGTCATATTTAGATAAAATTTTCAATTAATTTTTAATTTAGAGCAAATTTGAAAAATTTGATCAAAATTTTTACTAAAGCAAATTTCCGATAAATTCTCTATTTAACAAAAAACTTTTAGAATTTGTTTAATTTAAGAGAATATTTTCAATAAATTTAAATTATTGGCAACTTTTCGATAAATCTTCCATTTATAAAAAAATTCTCCAAAATTCTTCAAAGCATAAAACATTCCTGTTATTTTTATTATTTTTTTTTTTAACGAAATTTTCGATAATTTTTTAATGTATAGAAGTTTTTCGATAAATTTTTAATTTAAAGAAAATTTTCGATGTTTTTTTTTATAGAAAAATTTTATAATTTTCTTCTTATAGAAAATTTTCGACAAATTTTTAATTTATAGAAAATTTTCGACAAATTTTTAATTTATAGAAAATTTTCGATCAATTTTCCTTTTACAGAAAATTTTCGATTAATTTCCTTTATACAGAAAATTTTCAGTAAATTATCTTTATATAAAAAATTTTCGATAAATTTTTAATTCATAGAAAATTATCGATAAATTTTTAATTTATAGAAAATCTTCAAATAATTTATCAATTATAAATTAGAAAAACGCCAATTTATATTAAAATTTACATACATTTTTAATTTACAGAAAATTTTCGATAATACCCGATTTATAGAAAATTTTCTAAAAACCCCATATTTATAAAAAATTGTCGATAAATTCTAAATTTATAAAAAAAATTTCTATCCTAAATTTATAGAACATTTTCGATAAATTTCTTTTAATAGAAAGTTTTCGATATATATTTAAGCTGTAAAAAAATTCGATTAAAGAAATTTTTCGATGTCATTAAGTTGTAGAAAATTGTCGATAATTCCTCAAAATTTATAGAAAATTTTCTAAAAAATACAAATTTACAGAAAATTGTCGATAAATCCTAAATTTACAAAAAAAATCTATGCTCAATTTTTAGAACATTTTCGATAAATTTCTTTTGATAAAAAAAATCTTTAGTAAATCTCTGACTTAAAGAAAATTTTCGTTAAGTTCTTAATTAACAAACAATTTTTGGCAATTGGAAAAAAATTATTACTAAAAATTCTCATAAATTATATTTTTGGTCTAACTTGATAGACCTATTTTATGAAATACAAATTTTTAGTTACGACTTACCCAAATAAGCCTGTTGTGGTTCGGCCATTTGTATAAGAGCTGAATCCTTTTTATTGTATAAAATCTTTACACGTTGCACATCGCCATAAACACCTGTTTTAAAGGTAATTGAAAGAAAGAAAAGAAGGAAACAATTAAAGAAATATTTAATTAAAATAGAGCGCTAGAAATTGAAAAAAAGAACAATTAATCTACCTAATAAACAAATTTATTCGAATTTATATTTATAAAAAAAAGTTACAAACTTCTTTTCCTAAATAGAGCTGACTTTTTCAGAATTTATTGTTAAGTTAAATAATACATTTATTTTCAACATATTTGTAAGTAAAATATCTTTTTATAGATTAGTCTTAAATTTATTCTATTTAATCTTAAATGTTCTTCCTGTTGCTAGCAAATCAATAAATAAAACTTTAGACAAGTAACCACAATAAAAAAAAAAAAAAAACACTAACTTAAATTTTAATATATGAGTTGAAACCGCGACAAAAGTTTTCAATATACAAAGTACACCAAAATGAAAAATTTTCACCGGAAAAGTACCTACAAATTTGTATGACAAGAAAAAAAAAAAATATATATGAGCAAAGTTTGGCTACAAATGATGACTATCCCCCTCCATACCCTATAAATGATTATGATGAAGTATGAATAAAATGTCTGTAAAGAAAAACTTTCTTAAAATCGTATGTCTACTAACAAACTACCAATTCCGTTGGAGAAAGAAAATAATAAGAACTTAAAATAAAGATTATTAACAGACCTTCAGTCATAATACCACCAGCCGCTGTGAAACAGCCATTGGTAAGTAATGCAAAAAAGAAAAAAAAAGTTTTGTACATAACTGTCGGGAGTTTTTTTTCTTACTGTATACTTTATGTTATATTTGGAAAATTTATGATGCTTATTGAGTTGGCCAAAAAACTTTTGTTTATAGACGAGAGAACTGCGTGTAGCAAACTTAGTCCTGGCCACCAACATTGTCGTCATTTGAGGTATTTTGTTGTATCATATTTTACTTAACATAGAGGCAAGCTAATAATTTGTGGTGGTGGTGTAGATGTAGTTTTGGCCTAGTTGCATATTGTATATACATATATATGTATTATAGGGAAACTGTATTTTATTGCTTAACTTTAACAACAAATTTGTAGAAATAGTTTGCAACATTAACACCCGTCGCTCTTACGAACCGTGCAACCGAACCATATTGTTGGTGAATAAAATTGAAAGCTATACCGGATATTTCATTATCATCATGAAATCCAACAAGAAATTTCAAGTCCGTTTTACCTGGTTTTTTCCTTTATATTTGTATATCCATTTTCTTAACTTTTTTTATTTGCTTCGGGTGTGAGTATGTATTGTTGCATTATTGATTTTGTATTAAAATAAAAGTTTTTTATTTATATTTTATGACTGGCAAACGAGGATCGTTAAGTTTAATTTTAAGAAAATGCTAACTTTGATTTTTTAAGAGAGAACACAGGATATGTAATATTTTATTATTAAAAATATATTGTAGTTTTGTGTTTTAAGCTTATGACCTTTTTGTTATCAGTTCCTTTTCGTGCTCTCCTCGTATAAAACTCATAAATGTGGTTAACGAAATGTACGAGAATGAATTTTTAAATTGAAAGGGTTGTAGTGGTAAAGGCTTTAAATCAAGCCAATTTTTTTTATAAACAAAATATGTAATAAAAGAAAAGTTAAAGCACCTAGTATATTAAGGATATTCACTTAATGTTTAACGCTTCCGAAATTTTTAAAGTAGTACATCCCTTAAAATATATAATTTTGCTGAGTTGTATTTAAACGAATTACAAATCAATTCAGCTTATTTTCAATAGTACAATCCTCCTTAAGAAAATATCAAATACTCTGAGTTTATTTAATCAGATTTGTAGCTTAGGCATGAAAATGTTTCCTACACACGGACGGACTGACGCACATAGCTAAATAGCATCTAATTTTAAAATATAATAGAATATTTCTATTAGGTTGGTCTAAATTTTCATCTATAATATTTTCTCTATTGAAGTGATTTAGCTTATTGTCAGTTTCGCTATGTTTAGGAAAACATTTTAAAATTTGTGTTAATTTTATTTAATTCGTTTGGCCTGTGAAAATGTTTCCTACAGACGGACAAAATTAAATAGCATATAAGTTTAAAAGTGTAATAAAAATGTTCCCTTATTTAAAAGCCCTTCAAATATACGATAAAAGATTAGATTCAAAATTTGTTTAAGGTTGATCCAAATTTTTGGCTATAACTTTTTCTTCACGGAACAAATTTAGCTAATTTTCAAAATCTACCTACTTAAAAAATAATCTGGGTTAATTTTTTTTAATTCAGGTTGGTAAGTTGGAAGTGAAAAATAGAATCTAAGCTTAAAACCTTAATAAAATACAAATACTATTTGATTAGATAATAAAAATTAACTTTTTTGTGAGGTTGGTCCAAATTTTTTTTCCATAACTTTTCCACTACTGAACTAATTTAGCTCATTTTCAGTAGCAAACTTCTTAAGAAAATACCAAACAATTTGGTATAATTTCATTTAATTCGGTTTGATGCTTTAGACATGACAATGTTTCCTACAAACCGAAAACTAAAAATTTAAAAATGTAATAAAAACTTTCCCTAATTTATTAACCTCTCAATTATTCGATTATCCTGTAATACGAAATTTCTAACTAATTTCAACCTTCAAATTCATTTCGACAGTCGTTACATTTCGAAAGCACATGTAAGCTTTTTAAAATTTTACAAAACTACACAAATTGGTTCCCCAGAGAAAAAGGTAAACGAAAAAGAAAATTTACACATCTAAAGTGCAAATTGTTGGCCTTCATATGCAACTGGGGAGTTTTTTCGTTCGTAAAGATCCTAAACGAAAGAAACTAAAACAGACATTGTACACATTTTAAAAACTGAATATTACATGTGAATAAATCTACAAATGGAAGATGCAATAGCAATAACAGAAGCATCGGTAACAGAATAATAATAAAACAAACAAACAAATTTGCCAATAAGTAAATTGGAATGGTCCTGGCTGAGATAGTAACAGTAATCTATTACATTACACACAATAACACTACTACTACACATACACGTAAACAGGTAGGTAACAGGAAATAGAGTTGAAGAGTAAAAATAGTTTTAAGAATTGATGTTTCCTTTTTTTTTAGAGTTATAAAGGAGTAGTGGTAGCTGCAGAAAAAGTGGCAGCTGACATAAGAGGAAATAAAAAATGAAAAAAAAGATATCGAATACCAATTTACAAATATGTAGAATTTAGAAAACAGCAGCTAAAATTGAAACTAAAATCCTAAAATGGTTAAGTTCTAACAACAATTTGAGGTAGTAAAAACATCAATACGTTAGCAAATAAAGCAAGTAAAAAGTAGCAGACATAGTTCAGCTTGTAGCTAAACTATTATTTGTACTGTCTTAGTAAATTTTCTAAGAAAAAATTATGTTCAATGAAGCAGTTTTTTTTTAGCATATAAATGCAAGCAGAATTTCAAATTCAGGTTTTGTATTAGGGTTTTTTTCTAAACCAACTTGACTTATGTTAGATAAATGTTAATCAAGGCAAAGAAAATGAAAAGAAATTGAAATTTAAATTTTTTTTTTTTTAAACTAAATAAACTCTTCATGATATGTTCTTCTACACAGAAAAAAGTCACCAATCACCAAATGTATTTGTAAATAATTCATTCAATTAAAAACTTTTCTAAATTTGCACCACTTGCCAAAATGATGATATCATTACTAAAAATGAAAAACAGAAAAAAATTTCCAATTAAAAAAAATATATATATCAAATCAATCAAGTTGATAATTGAATGAATTAAAAATTTAAGTGAGAAATTAAATTTTACTTAAGTTTTATTTTTAATTTATATTTACTTGAATATATTTATAAAATTTAGATGCAAAATGAAACAACTGTGTTAATTGAAAAATATACGGTCATAATTTTTTCTGTGTATATAAAATAACATATTTCAAGTCACTTTTTTCTTGGCCTTTTTTTTTTTTACTCTCTCAATTGTAAAATATTTTCTACATTTTATAATAAATTATTATCATTTAAAGCAACTACAATAAAAAAAATGCCCTTCAGCTTTCCAACGAGAAAAAAAAAACAAAAGAAAAGAAAAACTGTAGCGACTTTATTCTCCAGGGCAACATTAGCTGTATGCTGCTTGTTTGTTTTTGGCAACATTTTCGTACATATTTGATGAAGAAATATGTGTGTGACTGTTAACTGTTTCAACCGTATCTAACATGATATTTTATGTTTATTTCTTTTTTATTTTATAGATTTGTTGCAGGGGAGGGTGTTTTATAAAAAAAAAAAATATCTAAATTGAGTGCAAATTTTGTGTTATATCCCCGTTTTTTTTTTTTTCGATGGCATAGTATCTATTATTATTAACTAGATTTTGATATATTTTTGGTGCTTGTTTCATTTATTTAAAATCCATTTGAAAATTTCAATAAATATTGAAAAAATATGTATAAAGAATTTATATGCTAGAAAGTAAATAAGGATTGATGTGTCTATTATTTATCTTAAGGATTAAAATACTAGGAATTCAAACAAAGCGTAGGTAATATGCATCATTTCAAAAATGTTTATAAGTAACCTAATTTTTTTTTACACAGAAACAAGGAGCTTGTGCTTTAGCTATGTTAAAATTTTTAAACTTTAGATCACACTTTTGTCTATAGTTTTATTTCAACTGATATATTTTAATTTTAGGCAGAAATTTGCAATAAGTAAATGTATATAGTTTGCAAACTGCTTAAGAAAACAACAAATATTCTAAATCAATCTTATTGAATTCGGATTAAAAATTTGGTTTTGAGCATGTTTCCTACAGACGGACTGACAGACAAATCGATTTAAAATAGATCAAGAATATATATTTGATGTTATTTTCTATTAATTATTCCAAAAATAATAAAATTTTTAGGAATAACATTTTATTACAACAAACACATTCCTACAGGAAATAGGGAAATATTTTTTTAAGAGATAACATAATTTAGTTGAGCATAAACTTGACATTTATGAAATAATGCTCGTTTTATTTATAACATATGCAACTTTATGATAAAAAACAAAAAGGAGCATTTAACATTTTTTTTACAATTTAAAATTTTTAAATTTTGTAAGATTCCTTTTTTAACAATATTTTTAACATTTCCGAAACTATGAACCTATTTCTCTTATATTAAATACCTTAATGCCAAACCTTGAACAATCTGTGTGAATTTTATTTAGTTCAGGTTAAAAGCTCGCATGTTTCCTTCAAACGGACTAACATAAATAGATATAAAAATATTCTGGATGTTTTTCATTTTTTATTAAAAAAAGTAATAAAAGTAATTACAAAAACATTTTATTACAACAAAAACTTTCCAATAAGAGAGAGAACCTTTTTTTTAAATTGAGATTGAATATGTGCCTCAATTTTTTAAGATTTTTCTAAATGATGATACAGTAAAAAATTACACTGTAAGGACTTAAGGACAACATAAATCAGTTTTAAAAATTTCCAATACAACTTCTTAAATTTTGGGTTATGATCATTAAAATAATATTTTAAAAAGTAATATATATATATTGATGCAATACTTTTTAAAAATATTTTTGTTGGAAATAGAACAAGATTTTTAAATTTTAATGTTACGTTTCGTTTTGTTGTAAACAAAATAAAGTTTACAAGTGTAATTCATTTGCTTTAATATATATTTCGTTGGAAAAAGAAAGTAAATTTATGGTAAAAGACAAAAAGATTTTTTTTTTTTTATTTATAAATCAGCACTTGTTTGGAATATATATATATATATATATATATATATATTAATTCAAGTTCTAAATAAATTTGAAAATCAAAAATTGATTAAAAATATGGGGAAATATGAGATCTTTAGAGCAACAACTAAAATCTAAACTTCTTTTTTTTTTGGAATATTTCAAAATTTAGAAGATGTTTTGGAGTCTTTTTAAATTGGTTTTTTATCTCCTAAAACTTGTTTGACATTAATTAGTTATAAATTCCCTAATATTCCATTTTAAACTAACATTAAATTTTGTGTTAAAATTTTATTAGAAATGCTGTCATCATTTAAACACTTTATTCTTAGCAAATTTAATGTGTGTTTAGAAATCTATACACTTTGGACTGCTATCTTAATAGTGCCATAAATTATCATATCTTATTATAACAATTTTACCTTCAACATTCAACAATAATCGATATTTATGTATGTTTGACATGCTTTTATTAAATAAAATAGGTCGTTTCACTTATCAACAAATAGCAAAAAGCAAAATCTAAAAAAAAAAAAAAAAAATACAATAGATATGAATATAATAACGTTACTCTTTATACACTATTTTTAACATCCCTCTCCTTACAGGATACCAAAGGTAAAAGAGGTTCACATTATTAAGCCTTTTTTCGTAATGTATGAATAAATAAAATTCAATTTTCATGTTAAAGTGTTAATACGATGTCACAACTAATAAATTTTGTGCTTTAAACGTTTGGTGTTGTTATCTAACTAAAAAGCTTATAGTATCCTTAAAAAGTAATAATAAGAAGTAGACAAAACTAGTAAATATTGATCGATTAGATGATATTTAACTCTAATAATAAAGAAGGTAAAATGATGAGGTGAAAACCATAAAAAATAGCAAAATGTATTTGCATATTTCAATGAAAAGGATTTTCAGGATAATAATTTACATAAAAGTATAGCAAAGGCATGATTTTTTTAAGCTAATATTTTTTTCTCTAGTCTTGAGTTTATTTAATATACTTGTCAATTTTGGTCTAACATAAATTGATAGAATATCAACAAATCATTTACTTAGTGTTTAAATAACTCTCACTTAACTCTTTAAAAACAGTCTAAAAGATGATAATGTAAAGTGATAGCCGAGTAAAAATAAAATGAAAGATGATTGAAAGATGTTAAAGGAGTAAATAAATATAAATATTTCAGATATAAGGATTTTAAATACAAACAACTATATGTGGACAAAAAATATTAAGCAGAAAAAATATTCAAAAAACATAATTTGAATTATTGTGAATTTCTTCTTTATCCAATAGAGTAATATTTTAATTAATTAATGTACATATTTATGTATAAATATTCAAATATATAATTAAATGAAATGATACGTATGATTAATTTAAATTCAATAAATAGTAATCATACGTTTAGTAATATAATATTTATTTCAAGAACATTATTTTACACATAAATTAAATTTTATGCTAATTTAGCAACATTTCAAGTGATTAAATCAGAAATATTATCAAATTTATAATAAATTGTAAAGTTTATCTTGCTAAGCAACAATTATGATTAACTGCATTTACTTTCAAGTTAAAAGAGAAAGAATAATAAAACAAATTGAAGAAATTACATTTTATGTAAATGAAATAAAGTTTCTATTATTATTGTTATTTAAGTTGACAAGTCAGCAGTACTTCTTTTTTATATAAAGTTATTATTCTTAAATAACAATTTCAAGCGTATAAATGAAGGTACTTGTGAATTTAGCTGCATTATGTAGAAGACAAATAAAAGAAATCCATGTATAAATAAAATACACAATATGAAAAGGAATAATGACCTACTCTGCAGAGAAGCTCTTTAAAAGATTGCGACATCATTACTATATGCATGACGTGACATGATTGCATATGCAAAACTATCTGTTGCGAAAAAAAAAAAAAAAATGAAAATAGTGGAATATAGTACAAAAGAAAGTCGTCAAAATACGAACAGAATTTAATTAAATATTATTTACAGCTTTAAAACTATAGAACAGAAAAAATTGTGGTCGTTTAAGTTGGAGCACGTAAACGGTTGTTTTATTTGTTAGAGCTAAAAATGTTTTTCAGCTTCTACAAAAAGGTGATATAAATGAAACAAATGTTTATGGGCTGCAATAAATTTACTTAACTATGAGCAGTGTTGCAAGAGCCTTACATTGCTTGGACACCTAAATTTATAGACCTTTTCCAACACAGACAATATTTAAAATGAGAATTAATGTTATATAAATTAATTTATGATGTAAAACTAATTTGTTATTTTAAAATTAAAAAGAAAATAAAAAAATAATATTTAACACTTCTGTAAGGCATAATTATTAAAAATTGTATCTAAACATGCTTACACAAACATGTTGCAGCAAAAGCTAGTAATTAGAATAAATTTTCTTTGGTGAGTTATTTAGATAATTCTTATATTAAGATTAAAAATATAGTAAATTTATATTTATTAGATTTTTTCTTTTGTAAATAAGGATACAAATTTGTTTTGTTTTTTTTATGACATAAAGAAAATATATCTGCAACATGTTGAAAAACATGTCATCATAAGCTTACACTCAAGCACAAGCTAAGAGTAATGTTTATGTATAACCGTTGTTTCCGCAACATGTTGATGAAATTTACTACAAAAATAATATACAATTTTTTAAAGATTATGACACACATTTAGCTTTGTAAGTGTTTAATGAAATAAAAAATATGCTGCAGCAACATGTTGAAATACTTTTTTGAAAATGAACACAAATTATTTATTATTGAACATTATTTATTATTGATTTACCCCCGTATTGAGAAAAAGCTTTTAAGTTTAAAATGCTTTTTAAAATAATTTTTCCATACAAATTTTCTCTTTAAAATGTATTTTAAATTTAAAATTGGTTTGTGAATACGTAGGTTAATAATTTAAAACAAAATTTAATAAAATAAAGTTTTGTTAATAAAAAATGTTTAAAGAAATCTACTAAATGTGTCGCTAAGAAAATAACACAGTAATTGCAACAGAAACTCATGTAAAAGCTGGGAATAATGGTTAAACATTTATATGACTTTTTCTTTAAACATATGTGCTACAACATGGTTAAAACATATTACATATTTCCTTATGGAGTCTTTTGCAGAGTGAGATAAAAATTTGAGAAATACATGGTTCAATGAAATAAGAAATGGTTTGTTTTTATGCAACATGCAGATAAAGAAATACTTAAAGAAAATAATTACCAAAACTAAAGTAAGTATAAGCTGAGAATTAGAAATATAAAATATACGTTGAGCAAGATGTTCATGAAATATTACTGCAACATTTTAAGATGAAAACTTTTTCAAATATCGATAAACATTTAAAGAAGACCTGGTTATATGAAAATAAAAAAATGGTTTTTGCTGCAACATGTTACCAAAAATGTACTCAATGTTAAAGCAAAAGCTGAGAAGACTTATCAAAGTTCATAAGAATGATTAAAACAAATGAGAATGTTATATTTGGCTTGGCCGAACTTATTATACTCACTATCTGCAACCTTTTGTGCCACCCTAATTTAAAAATTTCACCTTATATGGGAGGTGGGCTGTAAAGTAGGCGAATCACGCCCACTTTCCGAGTTTATACCGACCCTTGAACTATTTGTACAAAATTGCAATGTCTTATATGCTTTTGTTTAAGATATCGGCGGAAAAGGATGAACTGGAGTTATGGCGGATATAAAGTTTTTCTAACATTTGGCAAATAAATTCTTTGTTTATTAGCTGATTTTGCTCATTTTCAATACCTTATATTTTCAAAACCTTACATTTTCAAAACCTTATATGCAAAAAATATTTAAGCCAAATTTTGTCCCCCTAAGTGTCCGTTCCGAACTCTAACCTGCTTTCAACAGACTTTCAGACAGCTTTACAGACATAGCTAGATCGTGTTAGAATTTCACGAGGATCCAGAATACATATACTTTATGGGGTCTTATATGAATATTTCGATATATTACAAATGGAATTATTATACCCACCGTCCAAATTTAATCCAGTTAACACATGCTTAATAATTTAAATTCATTAAAATAGTTTCCAACAGATAATGTTTGTGTTATTTTTTTAACTTTAAATCATTAGTTGTATTAAAAGTTAAACAACACTAATAAAGCATAACTTTAGGGGCTTCGGATGAAGTGAAAAAATACATTAAATATAAAAAATATGCAAATAAAGCAATACAATAAAATACTTTAAAGAATACTCATTTATGCATATATAAAAGTTTCAAATACCTAACTGTAAATGTCCAGTTACTCTATGGAATGTTTGTAACTACATATTCTTACATATGTACTTACATACTCGTATATATGTCTGTCCTGCTGTCTATCTCTTTGTCTGCATATGTTTTGTATTTACATTTTTGTTGTAACACAAGTACTTGATGCTTACAAGTTATTTTATATAGTAATAAAAAAAGGAGTACTCAACATAGTACTTGACATACAACTACAACTGCAGCTACACTAAACTAGTACTAATGCATACTAATACTAGCGTAATTTAATACAGGCACACACATGCATTTTATATCGGTTTTTCATAAAAGTACATATATGCAATGAGTTGTTGTAGGAGATTCTTTTTTTAAACAAACATCCTTTTTTTTTGTCGAGAAAATAACAATCGCAAATTGCAAGCTAACTAATGCAATAAAAGTATGTGGGAGTTATAGGAGAGAAAAAAGGAAACAATACAAAACACAAAAAAATATAAAATATCAGCTAAAAAGTTGTTGTACCATACAAATTTAAAACATAATGTACAACAGTTATATTTTATTATATATTATATATATTTGATAATTTTGTACAAACGAGATAATTCGATATTCAATAGCGACAATGGAATACAAATTTTGATCAATATAAAAAGTAATCGTTCCGAAATATTTTTCAATATTTCCTAAATAAACTCCTTAGCTTTTTGAAATCTTGCTCTTATTTTACTCTCCACTGTTTTTATAAGTACAACTGTGTTTATAATACATAAAAAATTAAATAAAAAAAAATATTGTGAATTTATATGAGTCTGTAATGCTGTGCTTTATTGTGTGCATCAAATGAGAAAAGTCCTTTATATATTGAGTTCTGTTTTTGTTCACATACAAATAATTTTTTCAACATCTCGTTAGGTTTTCTACTTTTTTTTCCTTTCTTGTATTCTATTTTATAACCATTATTTTTCAACAGACAATACTTCCTTTACTTAACATTCTTGTTGCTCTCACTCTCTATAGTTGTAGTTTTCTGCTGGATTTGCTATAGCTGTTGTTGGCTTAATACCTGAATTACAATTACAATTAGAATTGAAATAAAATAAACTTTCTATAAAATCTACAATATTTACTTCCACTACCTCCTCCTTTCTCTCTAAAAGTAGATTAAACTTTGTTAGTTTTACTACTACAGATGAAGACTTTTTTCAATTGTTGTTATTTTTAACTAATATTTTTTTTTTTTTTTTTGTAAAAACATACTTAGTAGCATAGTAGTGAATTGTTGTTGTAATAGTAAATGTTGTGTCTTTGTATCATATCCTTTGAACAAACACTTTGCTAACTACTGCTACAAAAAAGTGTATATGAGTGTATTTTAAAAAAAGAGAACTTTTTGTTTATTTTAGACAATTTTTTCTGGGTAAAAAATATAATTTTAATTTAAAACAAACTTTGGGGTGACGTTAATGGAGTTTGTTGTTTAAAGATAACTTTTATAAATTATTTTGTATTTAAGAAAAAAGACGTAAAATTTTTTAATATAAAGGCAATTAAATATGTTTATAAAAAAAACATAAGATTTTATTAGCTGAAAACAAATTTTTAAATTTATGAAACACCAGAAGTATGATTAATATCAATTCATAGGTGTTGATATAAAAATCGCTATAACTTTTAAATTGTTTAAGAGATTTTAACAATTTAAGAACTTAGTGAAAGCCAAAGTTCTAAGGCTTATTCTAAACCAAGTCAAAAAATCTTTCTTTGATTTAGGCAATGACATTTTTATTAGAATAAAATATTAAAAACAATTTTCAAGCCTTCATACTATTTCCTTATTTCTAAATCAGCGACTAAAAATAATATCTAAGTAATTTTTACTAATTTTTTTATTTCTAAAACATTTAAAGAAGAGAAAATATATCAGAATGTCTTAGTTTTTAAATGCGAATTAAATAGGTTTATAATAAACAAATATGTTATTTTATTTTTCAAAATCAATTTTTTAATTTATAACATACTACTATTAATATTAATTCATAGGTGTTGCTACTCAGAATGCTATAACTTTTAATTTATTTAAGGGATTTTAAAAATTTAAAAATCAGATAAAAGCCAACATTTACTAGAAATGCTGGAAATAATAAAGAACATTACCTCTGTACACTAAACACCGAAGTTTTTATTACAAAATCGTATCACACTTATTATTTATTAACAATAACAAAAACCAACATTTAAAGATACATTCATTAGAAAATCATATTACCATATAAACATTTATCTTTTTACTATTTTTTTTATCAAAAATGTTTTTCTTTTTTCTTTAAAGAAAAATACAAAATATTAAAAATTTATGGGGATACTTAAAGCAAATTAATTTGTACAAAAATGTGCTTATATACGTTTATAATTCCCATTTATAACATTTTGCTAACCGAAATTTAATATCTAAATTAATGTCATATTAATGAATGATTAATATTAATTCATGGATGATTTTACTAAAAATGTTACAACTATTAAATCTTCTAAAAGATTTTAACAATTGAAAAACCTAATAAAAGCCAACTGTTTAATGCATATTATAGACTGAATAAAATAATTAAATTTAACGCATTACTCATAGAAAAATTTATTGCAAAAAAGATCACTTTTTATTGATAATTTTTTATCAATAAAAAGTGATTTTTATATTTAAAGATCTTAAAACCAAAACTTTGTATAATGTGTTCCTATGATCTTAAGTGTTCCAGTTCTATTTCCTAATATTTGCTTTCTTTATCTAATAAAATTCATAAATTCATTATTAAACCATTAACCTGTTTTAAAATATTTCACATCGAACCATAAATTGCACAAAAAATTTGTTGCGCATTGCACAAAATTCATAAAAAATATGATTAATTTTTTTGAACATGTTCTTTTTTGTAGATGCCACCAACAGCTAGATAGCTACGTTTATGTAGCTTCCCACTTAAAAAAAAAGCAAAAAACAAAGGAATGGCAATATTTAGCGCACGCTGGTTTTGTGGTTTCTATCGTGTATATTGACTATTATCCCATATGTGGTTAAACGAAAAAAAAAAACTTTTACTCAAAAAGGAAGCTGTGCTGCTTCTAAACTTTGTGCATAACAGCAGTATGCCGAAGCTCATTTTTTTACTTTTTTGTAATTTATTTATTTTAAATAAATTATTTGTAGTGTTTTTGTGTTCATACATTTATGACCAGCGTGTACTCTTTTATATAGATTTCGTTTTTCTATTATCGTTTTATTTCCTTTTGGAATATTATTTCGAACTTTTTTACTTATAAAAAAAAAAATATTTGTATGTATGTATGTATTTTACCAAACACGTAAAAGTGGAAAAGCAACAGGAGTACCTCTTTAACTATAAATGTTTTTTATAGAACATTGTTAAAATATTTAGTTTGTATTTTTATTATTTTGGTTTTAAACGTTTGTTCTTAATAGAAAATAAAACCATTTACTTCTTTCTACAATAGGGAAAACACTAAAAAACAAAATTGACGATACACTGGACAATATTTGAGACAATAAATTGAGTATGAAGTTTTATATTAGAAACAAATTATGAAAAACAAATAGAGAAACTTTTAGGTAAATGATCAATTTGTTTCAATGAAGAAAAAAAAAAATACAGTGGTAGCTAATATTAAATGCACAGTAAATATGAATAAAACTATTTAAGACAATTTTAAATTTTATAAAAAGTTTAGCTAAAATGTGTCCGTGGAAGATTTTTGTAAATTTTATAGTGAGCTAGTTTGAGGTTTGAAGGACCAAAAGTTGTAATCACATAAAAATTGTAAAATCATTTTTATAGGATTTCAACAGATTTTGATCTGGAGATTGCGAGATACTTTTCACAAAGGATATTTAAAAATTTACAACGAATTATTAAGACTCATTTACCCTTACATAAAAAATGTTCAGGCTTCGAAGTAAAACTTTTTTGGCATTTATTTTATGAATTGTTGCTTTAATTTTGTTTAGAACTGTAAATTGTTTTCCAAACACTAAATAAAATGTAATGTAGATTAAATAATTTCATGTGTGTGTATGTGTGCAACTGTTTATTAAGAAGAGACCCTCTAAGCCAAAGTGTTTAACACAAACATTATTTTAAATGGTTTTTAGCATAAAAATGAGTATTTTATTTTTCTATTTCCTTTTTTTGTGCGCTTTTAAAACGTGCAAATTGCTGTTTTATTTTACTACATGTACAAAACATTTCTAAAGCTATTTTTTATATTTGTATTCGTAAATAATTTATTTAGTTAAAATTGATTTCGATAGAGCAATTTTTGTGCTTTTTTTATTTTCTTCTTGGATGCATACAAATAAGGACAGTGGAAGAGAAGAAAAAAAAAAAATAATTTTGCACAAAATATTCGAAAAAGAAACAAAGAAAAAAATTAAAAATTTAACCATTTTAAGACAAAAATGTTTGTGAAAATTCACAAAATTTAAAAAAATATTTCTATGTAATTTTTTCAAATTTCTGTTAAAAAGTATTTTGTTAAGGTTTTTTTGAATGCATTTCAAATTAGATATAGCCCTCAGTTAAATATTTTTAAATTTAAATTCATATTTTTATTATTTTCTTTTTACCTCATTTATTTCCTTCTCCTAACCCACTGTTTCATCTTATTCATATTCAATTCCTTTGTTTTCCTCTTGCTCTTTACTAAAACAATTTGTTCAGTTTATTTTTATTTTTTAATAGTTTCTATGTATTATATTCTTCCTTTATGTTTGTTTTTTTCATTTTGCTTACACTTTTTCAACTGGAAATATTGTTAGAGTTACATAGATTTTTTAAATATTAATCACTTCTTAAGAAGATTTGTAAAAAATGCAAAAGCATATAAAATTTAAGCTGCTTAAATAAACTCTCTGAAAAAAAAGGTCAATTTGAAAGTTCATATCCTTTTAGTATTTCTTATATCTTTATCTGCTCTCAAAGGAAGTAGTTTATATATGATAGAAATTATTAAAATGTCAGTATCTACTTAAATATAAATTCGAATATTTTAGAAAAAGGAGAAAAAACTATTAAAAGTAATAAAAATACTTAAGCTACCATAAATATTTTTTATACTAAAATAATGATAAAAAAAAAAAGGATAAAAAATATGTGTAAATTGAAATTTTAATAAATTAAAAGCAATTGTTGAAATTGTATTGGTTTCACAAGGTAAAAGAGAAATTAGAATTTTTAAAAATAATTTTAAACATAAGTAAAAAATCTTAAGATGCATAGGAATAAAATTCATTTAACACTGTAAAAATATAAAAATTCTCATAATAAAGATTTCTCATTTTAATACGATTCGAAGCACCAAGTGTATTAAATTCATACACTCTGGGATGTACAGGAATAATATTCAATTAACACTGTAAAAGTTTACAAATTCTAATAACAAAGCTTTTATTTTACGAATCCGGTTCGAAGGACAAAATGTATTAAATTTATACATCTTGGGATGAATAGGATGAATAGGAATATTTGTTTGATAGTTTAAAAATATAAAAGTTCACATAAAGATATCTTAAATTGGAATGTATAAAAAGAATTAAAACATCAGTGTAAAGATTTTTCTCTAGGAAAAAATGCTATTTCCAAATATCAGAAAATATTGAATTTCTATTTGATCTTTGTGTGTTCATATCACAATAAAAATTCCAATATAATAACTTTATCTCCAGGAAAATGTCTATCTGATATTTATATCTTAATATCTTTAAATTTATTTAATATTAAAGTAGATAAAAAGACAAACGCTTCATAAAATTTACATAGAGCCTTTAACTAAACCTAATTTAATTCTACCTTTGGGAGACTAGAGAGAAAAGAGAGAATATGTTATAGATATTCCCAAATCTTTATTTTGTGAAATCAATACATTTAATCTTCAATATTTTTTTAGCTTTTCTAAAAAAAAAAAAAAAAAACTAAATAAATATTTTATTTTTTAATTAAAAAAAATTTTATTTGTGCAGACGTACCAAAGAGGGTAAATAGAGCATCAGGCGTGACCATCTACAGAAAAAAAGAGAGAAAAAAGAGAGATTTAGTTAGCAAGAGTTTGATGTAAAATAAATGAAATTAAATAAAAATGATTATTAAAAATAAAATTAATAAAAAAAAAAACACATAAAATAGAAGAAAAATTAAAAATAAAAAGAATTAAAAAAAATATTTATTTGATCATACAAAACTTTGGCAAAAAAAAAAAAAAAAAACTGATTTTAAATGATGGTTATAATAAAAGTTTTAGTACGATCAAATAAATATTTGTTCATGATCATGTTTGCACTAAACTAATATATTAAAGTTAAATGTTTTTGAAATAATAAGGCTTCAGTTTCATTTATTTGAATGGAAAATTAAACGGGGATTTTTAGAATGATTTTTATAATTTCTTTAGAGAAGACTGCAGAGAAGCAGATTTTTTCTGTTTACTGAAGGCAAGAAAATGTTGCAGCTGTCAAATCAACAGCTTTGGGTGCTGTAGATGCTGTCACTACGTAAGACAACATGAGGATTTGGTGTGGGTGATAATAATCAAATGTATGGAAATTCAGGAGATTTTGAAATTTTCAAAACTTGTTTACCCTATTCAATTATATTTTTAAAAATTATTATTGTTAAAATAATGAATTTGTTTTAGAAAATCATATTAATTAAAAATTAAAATGAAAATGTTTATTAGAATTTAGAAAAATACAAACATACAAAAAGGGGAAAAAACAAATAATAAAAACAGCATGAAATATATGAGCATGAAAATTGAAATGAAATTGGAAAAAAATTATAAATCATCTTCTGTTGCTGTTTATTAAAAACACAAAAATATAAGAGCAAAAGCGCAATAGTTTTTAAGAATAAATTTGAAATGGAAAATGTGGGAAAAATATGGTAATGTTATACATACAAACAAAATAAATAACATATACATTTGTATACTATTAAAAATGTATATGTATTTCATTAAAAGTATTATAGATTTTATTGGTTATTTCTTTAATATAAAAAAAAAATCCAAACTATATTATTTGAATAATAAAATAAAAATACTACTAATGAGTTTTTAAAAGTTTAAAAATATTTGTTTGGGGAGAAAATAAATAATATAAATGCTATTTTATAAATAAATGCTATGAAGCATAAATAAATCTCTTATAGGTTTTTGTCATTAAAATCTAAAAGATTGATGAGTTAAAAAAAAAACTAATTACTTTTTAATAAAAATGCTAAAAGATAAATTTAAATTTAAGACAAAATTAAAATATTAAAACAAATTACTTTAAATATAATTTATTTTTTTAAGATAATAGATAATAAAATTTGTTGTACTTACCTCTTCATTTAAATTCGAAACTAGCAACACATTGGAGAAACCACGTAAAGCAGGGGTTGCTGTTTGTAAAGCACCACTATTGGCAAGAGCAAATGCACCCAAATTGGGTATACCACTGCTATAACCTCCAGCCAAGGGAGTACCAATGCCCAGGGCGAATGGTGGCAACACACCGGGTGCTCCTAAACCATTTACTAAAAATTTTGGAAAGAAATAAAAAAAATGTAATTATTTTTTGGGATATAAAATTAAATATTATTATAGATTTTAATAAATTTTTTATTACTCCAGCTATGACACCTCTTTGTTGTTTTATTAGTAAAATTCTTTAAAAAATATTTTAGTAACAAAAATAAAAAACAAAATTTTTATATTTAGTATTAATATTAGAAGTAGTAGTAATAACAAGGCATACAAAACAAAAAAGTAATTATTAAAAAAATTAATATTTAAAACTTTTTTCAAAACTTTCATTAAAGCTGGTCTAAATTAAACGTTTTTAGAGAAGCAGTAAATTTTGGATTTCTAGAACCACACTAGAACCACATATAAAGCTTTTTTATGTTTTACAATCTTTCGGAACTGAATAAACTAGAGAAAAAGTTGTGCTCGTGCACTATAAGGTTAATTATTAATTCTCTCGCTTCCACAACGGTTCACAAATCTCTAAACCAAAGCATTTTAATTTAAACATAAAACAGCCTCTTTTTCTTAAATTAGAGGTTAACTCGCAAAAATTTGTTTCAAAAAGCACCATTTCAAAGCTAAAATTAAAGCTTGTCTAAATATAACACTTCTAGAAAAACAATAAAGTATGTTGGCTTTCTAGAATTTAGAAAAAAAGCTTTTTTAAAACAGCTACTTTTAAGATAACTTTATGCCAGATTCTACCGCTTCTACAGCAGCAGAGTATAGTACCTTTTTTAAACCACTAAAGCAACACTATCTAATTTTAGTATAAAATATACTTTTTAATTATTTTAATTATAAAGCAAAGCGTTTTTTTTTTTTTTAATTTAAGTATAAAAAATATCTTTGATTATTTTCTTAAAGGCAAGCTAACTCAAGAAAACATTTTTAGAAATCTGTATTTAACTATTATAAGAAAACTTGAAGCCTTTTTCTACTGCTTCCACATTAGCAAAGCATGGCTACTTTCTCAAACTACTTAAGGAAAGCTTTTTAATGTCTTTTAATATTTTACTAAGAATAAACTACCTTAAGAAACATCTTTTTAATAAAAAAGCTGTATTTTTGTTTTTTAAGCCATATTCTACCAAGGAAAGCCTTTAATTTAAGCAAAAAATAAGCTCTTTTATTATTTTCTCAAAAGCTGAGCTAACTTGAGAAATATTTTTTTTTGTGAAAGGCTAACTAATGCACTATAAGATAGCTTAAATCCTGCTTCTACAGGAGTAAAGTATGGTGCATTTTCCAAACCACTAAAGTAAAGCCTTTTTAATTTAAGCATCAAAATTTATTCAGCATTTTCTCAAAGCTGAGGTAACTTGAGAAAAAGTTTTTTCACTATACTTAAGCACTATAAGAAAGCTTTTAGCTTGATATTACAAAATTAAAATTTTTTTAATTAAAACATAATAACAAGCTTTATTATTTCTTAAAAACTAAACAAACTAAAGAAAGATCTTTAAGAAAAGCTCATTTTAAATAATCTAAGGAAGCTTTAAGCCTAACTCTACTGCTTTCAAAAACATTGAAGGCTTTTTCTTTGCCAGTTAGTAACAAAAAACTAAATAAATAATAATAATTAAAAACTAAAATTTAATAAATAGTTCAAACATAACGAAATAATAAAGGAAAGTTGATAGTGTTACCTATTTTATCACCTGTTAATGAGGGCCTTTGACGTGCTGCAATCAATAGTAAATCATTGGCATTTACTAAACCGCCAGCGGTGGGCATAATATCGGCTCCTGGTTCACCAGGTGGCAATGAGGGATTTGTAAAATCGCGTGATTTATCATTATTATATTTAACATTGAGCGTAGTCATTTTACTGTTATCAATACGTAACGTACAACAGCCATTGTAAATATTTTGGCCATCCAAAATGGTTTTAGCATGTTGAGCCGAATGGGCATCGGGATATTGTATGAGCGCCTAGATAAAAGGGAAATAAAAAGAAAACAAAATTTGTTAAAGAATATTTTATTAACAAAGTGGGGTTTAATAAAATGAGCATAATAATTTTACCTGGAATGTATTATTTTTTGTAAATGTAACAATTTTTAAAACTTTGCCAAAACGTTGAAATATTTGATGTAAAATATCCAAGGAAACGGGATACAATTGAGATTCGACTATAACACGTAGAACTGTATTGGGACCACCGGCAGTATTGGCATTACCGGCTACAGAATTAACAGCATTTGTATTATTTGTTAAAACGGCAACTGTGAGATCTGTATTTGTGGTATTAGTAAGAGGCAAAGGTGAGCCAGAAGCTGGTGATTGTATGCGATAATCAGAGGGTACAATGGCATTCTAAAATTAGACGCAAATAAATAAAATAAAATTTTTGTACAAGTCTATTTATTTCTAAAAATCATAATCTTTTTGAAAAAGGAATTTTTTAATTTAATTTTTACGATAAAAAGTTTAAACACTTCTATTTTTTTAACCACAGAAAACACCCAAAACTTTTTTATTTGTTATGTGCGGTCAATTTAAAAAGAAAGTTTACTTAAGGATTATAAGGGTACTTAAGCGAAAAAAATCAACAAACTTCCTTTTTCCTTTTTTATTTTTATTTTTTTTTTTCGCATTTTGTTAGTTTAACCTGTTAAGTAGAACAAACAAACAAAAAATCTAGTTTAAACTTTATGTTAATTGTAAAATCATGGCATGTAGAGCAAAAGTTTAAATTCTACGTGTGAAACGGGTCAAAATAAACTTTATGGCTTCTTTTTCCTATCATCTGTTTTTGTTGAGAATCAGCTAACTTTAAGTTATGTAAAACCTAATTTACACTAAACAAACAATAAGTGAAAAAGGAAACATTCTACTAACCACCTTACTACTCACCTTTTTATTTACAACAGAAAAAGAACCAATAGGCAGATAAAATCTAATAGTTGTCTACCAAAATGACATGAAGGTTTCTTACTTTTCCTATTATGTTCATAAAACAATTCGCATATATAATATGAAGAAAAAGTAAGTATAAATAAAATGAAACCACAAACCGGAAAACGGAAATCAATCACACCAATATTGATTTAAAAGCAGACATAAACAAAAATCTTATAAAATAATACATAGACATATAGACGGACGGACGGACAGTTAGATAGCTAGAAAATCTTTACGTGTATATTTATGTGATCGGAAAACAATTTAATGACAAAAGGAAATAAATTTATTCCTATGCGTGCTGATTTTCAAAAAAAATAGGAAAAAAAAACCAAAAATAGCACCAACATAACAATAAAGGCAAAAAAAGTAAAATAAATAAAAGTAAGGTAAAAATAAAAGAAGGTAAATTTAAGCAACCTTATACCTTAACACACATAAACATTCACCTCTAATAAAACAAAACAAATACTTATAAAGAGCGAAATAGAAAAAGAAAAACTAAACATGAAGCAAATATTACCCAAGCGTGTGATTTTCGTTTACGCAGACACGCAGATTCAAGCTAAAAGAAAGACAAGACCTTCAAACAACAGAAAATATATAAAAAGTCTATACAAAATATACAGAAAAACAAAATAAATAAACACCAAAATTTTTTATAAATGTATATAGTAACCTAAAATGCAAAAGGCATAATCACTGAAAAATCAAATGCTAGTTTTTGACTGGATTATAATATACAGACCCATAATACATCTACACAAAAAATTTCATATTCATATTTTTAGAAATGACATCAATAAGTATTAACAAAAGTCAAAAGGCAGTAGCATCAATATCATAAACGAAACAGTCGTTAAATTTGTTCCATTTAAGAAAAATTTGTATTCAAAAGTGTTGTTGCTTTAAGTGCACGATTGGAAAATTTTACTTAATTGCTTAATTTTAAACCAAAAAATTAAAAATTGTGGTTATGGTCTTTTGCATTTTTGGTGACGATATACTACATATGTTGTAAGATTTACATTAACACACACACACAAGAAAAAAGGTGTCAGAATGTAATACAAGTACTTGCTATTGTTATTTAGTCTCCACTCTGTGTTAGAGTAATAGCAAAAAAATTTTTACATTTTTCCGAAAACGTAAAGAAACCCAATATTGTCTTGTAAGTGTCTGTATGTCTGTGTGTGTGTTTTGCTAGAAATAATAAAAATTGATTAGAATTGCTAAAGAGCTGACACACGTTCAAACATTTATAATACCAAAAAAAAAAAAAATTATTTTTGACTGCATGGCTGGGCCGTCTGTCTTTTAAAGAAATTCTTGAGGAAAACAAAAAGCACGCACTCTAAGATCAAAAAAACACTCGAAAGAATTTAGGAAGGAAAAACCAAGGTAAATAACAGTCTTATGATGCTGTAAAATTCTAAGAAGAATGCACTGAAAAGAAAAAATGTAAAAGCGTGTGACAAATATTTCACATATGTATGTCTATATAGAAAATACGATTTTTAAGAAATTTTATAATTAAGTTTTGGATTAAACTAAAAGGTCTTAAAACGCGTTTAAAATTAGCTTAGTGAAACTGTTTTAGAAATGGTAAAATCATGGGATTGGCGGCTTAAAATAAAACTAACAATTAGAACATAGTTTGCGAAAGAAAATGTGTTTAACTCATTTTCATAATTAGAACAATTTTTAGGGAACATTATTAGCTTCTATTTAAATAATTGTACGGTTTGTAGGATTAAACACATTTGTATAATATATAAATAAAAAAATAAATAAATAAAAAATAAACAAATAAATAAAAAATAAACAAATTAATAAATCAATAAATAAAAGTTTTGAAGGACTTTAATTCAAAAATATTTTTTTAGTTCCGAAAATCGACGACAAATTCCTTTAAAACTGTTATAGATTATAAGGACTAGAGGGATTTTTAAATAATTTTAATTTTTTCCAGTGTAGTTGCTGGATACGTTTATATTTCTCCTTGGAAGTTTTTTCTAGAATGATGAAGGAATATTGAAAAATTTTCAACGTAACACTTATGTTTATTGAAAACATCTAGTAGAAAAAAAAACAAGGTTAATACTTGAATTAAAAACAAATTTAATAAACTGCACTTATTCCATAAATTCACTTAAATTTTTTTGGCATAAAATTGTTTTAAAATAAATAATAATTAATTTTTACTTATGTAAATATTTAAAATAATTAAAAGAAAAAAATGATTTTCGTCTAGAAGTGGACTAATTAATTTATTTATTATATTTCGAAATTTTGTTTAATACATTTGTTTGTTTTTCTATAGCACATACTTTTGGCATTATAAAAAATGTTCCCTATTTTAGGGAGTAACATTTCAATTTTATATTAATAAACTAAACTTAAAATAATAATAATAATAATAATAATATAAGTTTATTTTGAGATTTAATAAAATTGTTTTACAGTATAAAATTCAGCCATTTGTTTCACAAAATATGTTGTCTATTACAGATAACTTTTTATATTTTATTAATTAATGTTTTGTTTCTAAATTTTTGTTTAATATATTTATTTATATTTCAATAGCATACATTTTAGGATTATGCATTATGCAAAATGTCCACTTTTTTTCTAAGTGATGTAGAAAATATATTCTTTAAAATTAAAAAAAAATATTTACATTAAAAAAAAGCAATTCAAATAATAAGATAAGAAAGCAATTCTCGTCATAATTAAGATATTAATTTAATTTTATATCGACATTTCAAAGTTTGCTTAATAAAATTTTTCCTATTTCCATATCATACATTTCAGACTTGCCTTTAAAATATGCTGCATATTTTAAGGAGTTACTTTTCTTCTTTCAGTAATGAAAGATTTAGTGAAAAATTTTATAATTTTGCTTAATAAAATTTTTTCATATTTCTATATTATGATATTTGTATTTTGCTCTTCAAAATATGATTTTCAAAAAAATTATTATTATAATTTGTTTAAGCTATTGTTCTATCATGTAGTTATTTCCTTTTTGAGATGTCAAAAAATTTAGTATTTAATTACTATTTAATACTTTTGATTAATTTCTCTAAAACATTTAAACAAATTTTATTGTTTTTTGTTATTTTATTATAATTTTGAAGGAAGTTCGCGGTAGGAGTTTTCGTTTTTTGCATTTTTTTTTAACTGTCATATCACTTGTCTAATTCAACAACTGTCATAAACTCTTTAATGTAACATTTTTATATTATGTTTTCATATTTTTATATAAATTGTTTCCTTTTTGTTTGGTATAAGGGTATTCCCCAAGGTTTATAAAATAAACAAACAAATATATATATTTTGTATAATGTTTGTATAATATATATTATACACTACTTGCCATTTGAATAAGGAATCACATTTTTTTAACTTTAATTAAGTATATCTCCTAAACTAAAGCTCAGAAAAAAATTATTTTTTGCTCAACCAAATTTCAAAGTGTTGGCTTTAGTTTCCTGAAGAGATAAAAAATATACATATTAGTTATACTAAAATTACGCATTTTTTTAAAGACATATATTTCTGCGGTACTATTTTGTGTGTCACTTGAATAAGGAATTCTTTTAATATTAATCATAAAGGCTATGATTTCAATATAAACGGCTAGAGAATTTTTAATTTGATAGTTTTAAATAGTTTTTATTCAAAATGGGACGTGGTAAGGCTCTTAATAATTCTGAAGAAGAAAAAATTCTGATTTTGAAATCTCAGGGTCATAATCCGGTCAAAATAGCCAAAAACATTAATAGAGGAAAGACAGTTGTGTACAATTATTTAAATAATGTGGAAAGATATGAAAGAAATATGAAAGGGCGAAAGAAAATGGCAACAACTCCAAAAGAAACACGAAAAATTCTTAGAATTGCATAAAATTCTGCCATGTCGGTATCAAAAATACGTGAAAAAAGTGGAGTCAGTGCCAGTCTAAGAACAGTGCACCGTATTTTAAAGTCGTACCCATACATAGTCCGACAAAACTGCAAAAAAAACCACTACTTAACCGCAGACACAGCCGAGAGGGCGGAATAATGGTATGGGGTGCCATTTTGTATTATGGTACCATAGAATTGGTTTTTGTATCAAACAAATGACTGCAACGACTTACAAAAACGTTCTGGAGGAAGCATTTCCAAAATTTAATGATTTCTTTGGACCCATACCTTGCACGTACCAACACAACAACGCTCCGATTCATACCACCAGAGGAGTAAAACAATGGATTAATCAACAAGGTGTTCAACTTTTGGATTGGCCAGACCTAAATCCAATGGAAAATGGGTGGGGTTGGCTTGCAAGAAAAGTTTATGAAGGAGGAAAACAATTTGAGACGATAGAATCCTTAAAGGATGCAATAACGGAAGCATGGAGTTCAATTTCCCTAAATTACTTAGTCATTATACAAGTTGATGCCAAATCGCATTTTTGAGGTTATTTCTAAAAATGGTGGCAGTACCCATTACTAATTGAATGCTAGAAGATAATAACCTTCATTTCTATAACCTAAAATTTCATAATAAATTACAGTTTGCTTAGTTTTAAACTATTCCTTATTCAAGTGATACACGAAAAAGTACCATAGAAATACATACCTTTAAATAAATGCATAATTTTAGTATAACAAAATATGTATATTTTTTCATCTCTTCGGGAAACTAAAACCAACCCTTTGAAATTTGGTTGCGCAAAAAATTATTTTTTTTCTGAACTTTAGTTTAGGAGATATACTTAATTAAAGTTAAAAAAATTTGATTCCTTATTCAAGTGACAGGAAGTATGACATATATCTTTTTTATATATATTTTTTAAATGCCCAAGAAATTTTTAAATAGAGTAAAAAACAACAGGTAAAACCAGAAACAAATTGATAAAATACTTAATGAAAATATACTTTGGGGATTTAAATATGTAACAACACAAGCAACTCATCATCAAAAATGCCGAAAACGAAAAACAAGAAAAATAAAGCATTTTTTTCTATTTTGTGACATTTCCCTATTTTTTAAGTTATCCTAAAGTAACAATGACAATAAAAGCTTTTAACAAAAATAGCTACAAAAACATAAAAGAAAACTTGCAACAAAGTTTGGCGTTTACTTATGGTTCAACAAGACTTTTCTGTTTCTGTTTTTTTTTTTTCTTGGGGAAAATAATAATCCCTTAACATTTAAAATACAAACAAAAATATATTTCCCTTTTTTGAGAGCGGGAAGGGAATTAAACACAAAAAAAAAAAAAAAAAAAAAACGAAACATAATCTAAAGAAAATAAAAGTAAAGTAAATACCGAAAAAAGATGGATAGATAATTTAAACTATGGACAATATAAAAACTTAGTTATTTATGCAAAGAGCATTAAATAAAATACAGTTTTATAGCAAGAAAAAAATTCATTTACTGTACATGGAAAACTAAAAAAAAAGTTTTTCAATATTTCATGTTACAGGAACGAACTAAAAAACTACAATTTCTTTTATATTTTATACTCACGCCTGAAAATATGTTTTACTCTTTATGTTAAAAAAACAGACAACAAATCGGAAAAAGTAACCCAAAATAACAATACCAAATAATAAACTTAAAACAACAAACATGAGTGCAAAAAGAAGAAACTAAAAAAAAAAGAAAAATCAAGTTAAAATGAAAACACACAAAATTATAATGGTTGTGGTAAAAGTTGGCAAAAAAACTTCTGTGTTTTAACAATATTGCACGCTTTTTAAGTTTAAACAAAACGCAATACAAAAAAATACATATTTATATTATTAAAACAAAAAACTTGCTACCATTGTTGCCTTTATAATGCGACAAAAACAAACTAAAGAGGAAAAACAATGACAAGTAGATGCTTTTTATTTAAAGTTGCCACACAAAAAAATTATTGTTTTAAGTGCACACTCAAAAAAGTTTTTTATTTCGTGTTTTTTCTTCAGAATTGACAGAAGGCAACAAGTTTTTTTTTTCATATTGAATAGTTTACATGTTTTCTTTGTTTTATTTCATAATATATTTTTTTTTGTTTTGTTTCCTGTGTTTGTAATGCTGTTGGACAGATAACTTGACAACAAATTTTTGTAATTGCGGTAGAGCATACTTTTGGGCTTGACCTATTAATAATTTAAATATTGGCCATTTCTATAAGGGCTTTTCATTTAAGTAATTTATTTAAATTAATAAAGCAAAACGACGTTATATTTTCAAATTAAATATTTTGTCAACACGACTTTAAGGAGATAACAAAATTTTAAATAAATAAAAGGTATTTTAAGGAGGAAAAAATAAAATAAATAAAATTATTCTCTCAAAAACGTTTATATTTCAAATAGAAATTAGAAACAGCTTGACATAATTATGAAAGTTTTTTTGTTTTGTTTAAATAAAACTGCCAAGTCTCTTTTAAGGAAATTAAATTATTGTTATATATAAAATAAATAAAAAAAATAAAATCCTTTAATATTAAAACTACTTAAAATTATTTTATTTAAAAACACTTTAAATTTTAGTATTTCTTTGTTTTTCTAACATAAAAATATCATAGCCTATTTTAAGATTAAATAAAATTCAAGGCATTTTTGAAGGCTGTTATTTATTTAAGCTATCTTTATTATTAAAAAATGTTAAATGACAACATATTTAGCATTTCTTTTTCCCCACTTTCGTTGATAAATAATAGCTTTATAGAAAATTTTCCATTTATTTTAATATAATAATATTAAAACGTTTAGATAACATTTTAGCTTTATGCTTGAATATTTCGTTTAACCCTTTTCTGAGAATTACTTTTGTTTGTCTGACAAATACTAACTCGTTGTTTATTTTTATTATCTATTATTTGTTATTTAGACAGTTTATTTACACATATGTATATAAAAAAAATGTAAATGTATATCTATGAAAAGCACACAAAATATTATTATACATCATGTATCGTGACATGATGTGTTTGCTTGGCACTTGAATTCCAGACGCATAGATACACTTTATGAAAATACAAATACAAAAAAGAATTTAAATCCATTTGCACACGTCACTAACAATCACGTGTAGTTCTCTTTACGCAAAAAAGTATAATAGAATAGAAAACATCTAGTAACCATAAAAGAACGCGTTTGTATGTATATGAGCGCGCAATATTTTTTATGTGTTTAAAATAAAACTCAGTAAAATAACAACACGTACGTTAAATGCAACTCTAAGGAATCGTAAAGCACAAGCAACAAATACATATTTCTTTTAACCACATTTATAAACATATACAACATTATGCCACATATACATACATACTAGGGGTTCGGTCCCGGGAAGCGTGGGAAAAATTCGCAGGATTCCCGATGTCAAAAAAAAAAAAAGATTTTTTAAATTTTTGTGATCTGGATATAAGAAAAGGAACTCCTTCAAGACTACTGCTTTTAAAGAAATTAATATACCTTTATATATCAAAATAGTCAAAGTTATCAAAATCACTATATTTTCACTCTTCTTTCCAGGTCACATTTAAGGAAATTTAGAGTTATTTATCTCGCATTCTTAAAAAGGATCATGCGCCTGAAAATGGTACTTGTCATAAAATACATCGAACCACATAAATTCTACAGAACAAGTCAAAGGACTTTTAACTGAAAAAAAATTTAGGTTTTGTTAAAAACTTAGTGGAAGAGTATAGAATTTCTTTTTTAATGACGATTTTTTAACAAAATGTATTAAATTACCCAAAAAATATTTCTAATACAAAAAAAAAAAAAAAAAAAAAAAAACAAAGAAAATAACAATAATTGATTCTGGTAGACTACAAGCCATTAAGTACAAAATAACAAAAAACATGCAAAACATTGTATACATTTTTCCAAAAGTATATAGTATATTTCTGTTATGACTACTTTATGGAAAATTTGCATGAATCAATTGTTTCAAAAGTACTTGTCCCTTGACTTGTGAAATGCTAAAGGAACAAATCAACCGAAATTTTCCCTTAAATATTTAATTTCGATTAATAGAAAAGGTAAACTAAATATATTTTAAGTACTCGTACTATATTAATAACATTCATTGAACATTAAACAGGTGTCAATTTAACCTCCTTGATCAGCTCTATATTATATAAAGTTATAGAAGTGATAATAGTGCCCTCTCTTAAGAATTAGTGATGTGTATAAAAATAAAAAAGAAAAATCATTGCTTTTTGTACAAATATTTAAATTGTCGAGAATGTCCGGGTATATAACAAAAATCTTCCCGAAAAAAAAGGTCGGGTAATTGTAAACTCTAATATATATGTAAAGGAAGTGTTTTTTCTATTCTATTCTTTTTCTAACAATGTTCTTTGGGAACAAGAACAAACAATAAATGAATGAATAAATAAATATTTATGTATACACTTGCCATAATATTAGCGTGTATTATTTGTAATAATATAAAGAAACAATTTTTATGTTTTTTTTTTTTTTTTAGAAAATAGTAACAATAACAAAAATGAAAGAAGCTTAAAAATATACAAAGGTCATCATACCTAGACAGTCAAGGTTCTAAACACTCGATAAGTTAATAATAAAGTAAAGAAGATGAAAATTTCAAGCAACATAAAGATAAATTTTGTCTATGAAGATCAAATAATTTAAGACCTTTTGCTAGCCATTTTCATGCTCGATAACAATATTAATATTGCCAGCAGCATAAAATTAAATAAATGCAATTTTGTATTTATTTCTGTACCTTTTGTTTAACCCTATTCAAATTTCTATCAGTGTTTGCCAATAAAGACCTACCTAAGAAGCTGTTTAAATAATAAGATTAGCTATGTGCCGTCATTCTTGAGGGCAAAAACTGGCAGCCATCAGAAATACAACGCATAAATATAACAATGTATAAACACATAAAAAATGCCAACAAACAAATAATACAAACAAACTATGACTTTTTCATTCATTACCTATACATTTCTTTATACATACAAAACATACCATATGATGCCATTGATTTCATAATATGTAGACAAACATGTATTTATTATACATATGTAAGTATGTATGTGCTATAATATACGTATGTTTTGTTGCTGATATATCATGGAAAATCCTTTTTATTTTATCTTATAATACTTGACAAGAATTTAAGCTTTTCTCTAGTTATTGCTGGAAATTCATACTTTTTTTGTTCTTACGATTATATATATATATATATATATATATATATTCTTACGATTATATATATATATATATATATATATATATATATAATGGTCAGGCTTCTGTTAAAATCCCTTACATATTTGTTTTAGCTACATACTTATATATTTTATGTATACATACATATATGAGTTTGTAAAAACGTTGCAACAGTTCTGTGTAGATTTTATTAAATCGTTTTTCTGTAACTTTTGCTATTTATTTGTTGCTGCTTTATTTGCTTGTTTAATACTTTTGTATGTTATGTTATGTTGTTTTCAACATTAGTATTGAAATAAAGCAGAAAATTAAATAAACACAAAATTGCGTTAAACCAAAGGATAACATCATTAGCGCTTCAAATCTACACACACAAACATCAACTTTTTTACTTTGTTTGTAGTCATGAATGTATAAATCTTAGTCATATATCAAATTCATTTTATTTAATAAAGAAATGCACACATATAGCGCTCTCTCACAGTGCTACTAAAATAAATAAAATTTTAACAAATTTTAGATTTTTTTTTAGCAGATTTTTGATTTTATTGATTTTTATGTCAAGTTTTTGAAATTTTTATTTCAAGTTTTTGAAACTTTTATTTCAAGTTGTTGAAATTTTTATTTCAAGTTTTTGAAATTTTTATTTCAAGTTTTTGAAATTTTTATTTCAAGTTTTTGAAATTTTTATTTCAAGTTTATAAAATTTTCTTTTTACTGCTTTTATATTCTGACATTTAATTAGCTACTTGTAACCTAAAATGTAACTGGTTCATATTGTTTTCACTAATAATGACTTCACTTCACTAGTAATGACTTTCTAAAATGACAACTTGTAATAATATGAAGTAAGTAGTTGCCTCTAATGTCGTCATCGTGTTAAAGTAATGGGTTTTTCAGCTAATGTGTAAATAGTGAAGAGCCATTATTGTAATTAAATATATTATTTTAGGAAATTATTAAAATTTCCAATTAATCTTCATTTTATCCTTAATATTAGAAACATAACAATATTTTTTATTTTTTTTTATAATTTGCTTTTCGATCGCTTCACTGTACCATCATCGCATATCACATGTTGTTGCTAACAAGACAGATATGTAGATGCGTAAATGAAAAAACAAAGACAAGAATGACAAAAAAGAAACGTATAACTAACTTGATGTTAATAATAATGACAACTTGCAAAAATGTTCTAAAGCTGTCATCAATGTGCTTTAACACCAAAAGGACTTAAGGCGTGTACACACATAAATACACATTTTGAAAATGTATACAAACACAAACATTTCTATACAAATTTAAGCTTAAATTCAGATGTTTGAAGTTGCGTATATAACACATTAACATGTGTCTATAGATATGTAAAGTTATATGTAAATGTGTGAGTTTTTATGTGGCATGTTTGCTAATTCTCTTTTTGTAAGTTAATCCTTTAGTTTAGTTCATTGCCAAAGTTTTAGTTATTACATTTTGATTTATTTTTTTCCTTTTTTTCTTTTTTTAAACATATTGAGTATGGTGTGTAAAGCATTTAATAGTTTTTAGCTTGACACTTGTATTAAATATTATTTTATATCAAATTAGGGTAAAGAATCCTAAAAGTATGCTAACATGTAAGTTGGAGTTAGAGAGTAAAACTTTATTTTTGTATTTCAACGGTTCTCAAATGGGGATCCGAGGCCCACTGGGGGTCCGCAAGGACAATAGTGGGAGGTGTCGAAGAGATCTTGAAAAATATTCTTAAACACACAATTTTTTAATGTAAATATTATCTAGAAGTTTAAATAAAAATTTCAATGAATGCATAAAGCTATTTAAAAATGAAAAGACATCTTTATACAAAACATTCTCAAGTTAAAGACAAAAGTAGATATATATTTTTTTCTAAAATGAGAAGCAACTAGCACTAACTGCAAGAAAAACCAATGAAGGCACTCCTTTGATTCGATTGAAAATATTATTATTTAACCCATCAGTGGGCGAAGTTCCCTGGCCACTTTCCTTCAATAATTTTCACCAATTATTAATAAAAATTATCTGATTTGTTCGTTTTAAAAACATTTTATTAAGAAAATCTTATAGTTTATGGACCGTCCCTTATAACGGACACTGCGCAATAGGTACACTAGGCGTATGATAACTTTTAAAGCATTCTTTTGGGTGAAACTCTTTTTCACATTTGTTGCAAAGAAAGTTTGTTTTTTTTTTCGCTATGTCCACATCGTTTATCAGTTTTGGGATATTTAATAAGGTGGTTTCTACCATCATAGTGTCGCAGATATGACGTATTTAGGTGACTTATAAGTATTCTCAATTTGCAAAGGCGATCCATATCATCGATTGGAAGGTTGTCATTTAAATGAAAGTTATTTAGTATTTGTTCAAACCTCTTCATTCTCATGCTATTGCAGAGCAGTTTAGGAACGTCAAGTTTGCTTGACCATTATAATCTTTCATCTACAGACATGAGAATACCTCCTAAAAATACTTTCATCTCGTCCAATGTAACTTCTAAATTTATATTCTTTTGTAGACCGTACAAGTTTCTTTGCTCCTCAAAATGTCTTAAAATATGATAAAAAAAAAATAATAGTTCATAAAATTATGTCGGAATTGTGCATAACTGAGCTTTAGCACTGGAATCGTTGTACATTCCGTATTTATTCTATATAATGGTTTAACTTTTCGCCAATAATTTGAACTAGTGTTTTTCTGTTTGATCCACAGAACATGCGCAAATATTTCTTCAGGAGTTCATCATCACTGTCATCCCATTCACTATCTTCATATACTATTTCACATTCTGTATATAATAATTTTGAACCGAGATGATTAAGATTTGCTTCATGCTCCTTATCGCTTTCATCAGTATATTGATCAGTATCGGCTCCATCTATGATGGAATTGTGTAAATTGCAACGTCAACGAACTCATTATCGTCAAATGCATCCAATTCATTCAATATTTTAAAAACTGTAAGTCTATATACATATAAAAAAATTTTACTCAATTATCTTATCACAATTATACTACGGAGGCAGTGTCCCTTTTAGGGGACGTTGCATTGAAAGTCACTATATGCATGTCGCATAACATTTTGTCAGGTGAAACGTTACACTTACTTACAAATAACAACACACATGAAATCACAAATATTCACATAATATTTAATATATTTCAAATTTTCTTACCCAACTCGACATTTTTTTTTTTTTTTTTAGAAATTGGTTTTCTATATTTTACATAAAACTCAACACATAAATCACAAAAACTAAAACAAATGAACTAAAGTATGTTTCGTTGGAATGTCAGAAATGATAAAGCCTACTTGTTATTTAAAAATTTAAATTTTTGAAAGTGCTGCAGTAGATGATTTTAGCGTCCCCTATAACGCACTCTGCGCTCTAATGAGATAAAAAGGCTACAATGATTAAATAAAGAAATTGATACTGTCCAATGAAACAATATATATTCAGTGGAATAAAATTGTTAAAATTTGCTCGAATTGTGCGACTTCTTAACGATGAGTATACAAAACTTTAATTTCGTAGAGAATTTTGGGGCTATAAAACGAAATTTTGCTAAACGACTTGATAATTTAAAGACAGAAAAATCTCGATATAGAAATATAGATAAAATAGCAAATTTATTTCAAAAAGATTTAAAATGTGTCTCATGTAGCAAATTTTACTTTAAATCAATAGATTTTAACGCATTTTAGTTGAAATATAGCAAAGTTTATCCCCTTTATGGCTTCGAAGCCCTAAAACTATTAGAACAAATTTCATCAATATACATTTTTATGTGAAACTTTATTTTTCGTTCTTTTGGCAATCAAAACAAAGAAACGATCTTTTGTGGATACAGAGAATAATATTATATATGCCTCATCCGAAAAAAGTCTCTTCATAATAAAGATCTTTTGAAGTAAAACAATGATGCTAATTGTTATTAATATTAGTCAAGATTGTAGTGGGTCGCGCTTTCATTGCAATATCAAAAAGGGAGTTGCGAAGCAGGATTTTGTGACAACTCCTGGTTTTATATGATGTAAAAAGTTTAATATCTTTAATTTTCTTTTTTTTTAAATATTTTGTTAGAAGGATTTACTGTTTGTTTGGAAATAGGAGTTTTTGTTATTTTTGTTTGATTAAATGTTGATGAAGACAATGATGGTTTACTTTACAGTTTTTGTTGTTATTATTTATAATGTTGACAGTATGCAAATAAAATTTATTGTAATTCTAATATTAATAATATACATACATATGTATGTGACATGTAAAGTTTTTGTGAGATTTGTATACTAATAATTACAAATATGCTTTTAAACTTTGTTAATGTATAATTAATTAGTTTTATAAATGTTTTTAGGATTTATGCAATAAGATAAATTTTAAACAATTTTGAGAGCAATTGTAATTAAATTTGTTACTTTATTTTTTTTTTATAATAAAAGATTAGTAAAATTAATTTTTGTTTGGTTTTTTGGAAGTATTTTGTTTTCAACTGTTTCAAAGAGAGAAAGAAGTATGAGTAAAAATAAATAATTTTATTATTATATTATTGTAATTTTTGCAACATTACAGCGCCCTCTGTATGTAAAGTTGACACTTCTTGAAGCAATATTTGAAAAGTTTTTTTTTTATTTATTTTGAAAATTTTAATAAAAAAAGAAAGATAATGAATTAAAATTTTATGAAAATCACAAGTTTTAATAAAGCCTTTATGACACTATTTTTTTATTGATATTGTATTGAAAGCATGAGGCACCGAATGAAAGAAAATAACAAATAGAGAAAAACAAGATAGTCAAACATACAATGTTGCTCACTTCATTTCCGTAAAACAAAGCGCTGAAAAATGCTTATAATCGCTGATTTCTTTCATGAACCGCGAGAGTGGGCAACACTTTTAAGAATTAATCGCGAAATGTCACTCTTACGTTAACAATTTTTAAAATTTTTTTTTTTTTTTTACAATCGATAAATTTTAAAAATAATTTGGCATCTTTGGATTTTTTAAATATAGTTGTACTCTTACTCTTTCCACTTAATAAAATTTTCTTTACAGCATCAATCCAAGAAAAATTCTATAAAAACTAGTGTCATAAGGGCTTAAGTAGTTTTTTTTCTCTAAAAGTCAACTTTGGGAATTTGTATCACCTTCTGCATAAAAAAATTTTAATTGTTTTTAATAAGATTTCCAAAGCAAGACTTCTTCTCTATTAACTTAGTGTCAAAGTTCTACAGATTTGAAAAAGATGTCATTAAAATTTATAAAATGTTTAAAGTAATAAATGATTTTAATAGAGGTTAATTTTGACATCGAACAGCTTAACAGCAGAGCTTAACCTCAATTCTATTAAATAACTCTATTAAATAGAAAATTTCATACAAAATACACATTAAAAGTTTTTATATGAAAAAAGTTATCTTCGAAACTTTACAACGCCTCACTATGTACTTTTTTGGAGTGTGGTTGATCTAAAAAATAAGTAAAAACATAAAAATCATTGTTTGAATAATTTAATGTATAATAATCTTAATGTATAACATGATGAAATTTCTAAATCTGTTGTTGTTTTTATTGAAACACTTTTAGTTTAAAGAAAAGATAATTTTTGTTAGGGAAATTTTTGATATTTTGGTACGCATTATTTTAAAACGGAAAATTTTTAATATTTCGGTACCATTATTTTAAAACGGTTAGATGCATTAAAATTTTTATTCCTTTATTTGAATGGTATGTTCGTGTCTAGTCTAGTGACAATTTCAAAATAATAATTTTTTGTACTCAAAGAAAATTTTATTTTGCCTTATTTTTTATCTTTACCCAGACTTTCCACTATATTGTTAAAACCAGCAAAAAATTCTACTTACATGAGCTTATAATGCAAATTATCTTGATTTTTAGCTGCAAGAAAGTGCAGGACTGGTTGTATGAATGATTTTTAAAAAATCGTGTTGTTTTGTACCTTATAAAACAAAATAAGAATATAAAATTGTTAGGGAAAAGAAAAGGAACCTCTTAAAATACTATAAAAAAAAAAAAAAAAACAACCAAAACATCAATTACTTTATATGGTTAATAATATGACGAAAAATCTTATGTGGACATAATGGCAAGGAAAAAATTCTTTAAATAAAAATTTGGATAAAAATATGAAAATTTTATTACACTTTTATTTATAATTTAAGAATAAACTATGAAAATATTATCATGATTTATAGACATATTGGAAGGATAATAGCGGGTAATACTTAGATATTTTTTACGTCATTTGATAAACATATTGTTTTAATTATGTCCGTCCGAACGTCCGTTTGTATTGTCCGCATTAGTAGAAATTTTTAATTTAATTTAAAATTCAAAAGCCTTGATTGAATTTTGCTGTAATATGCATATTATATCATTTACGTTGAAATTTTGTAAGGTAAAGTATGGAAATATGTTTTGATCAGTCGTACGTCTGAAAAAAGTACACTGTGCACCTTCTTTATGCAAAATTTAGGCATTTTTAAGCTAGATTATAAAGGCTTAAATCTATCTCTATAGCTCTGTTGGGATTTGAAAACAATCTTATTAAAATATGATTTTCAAAGAGGACAAATTTGAAACTTTACAGCGCTCTCTGTATGCAAAATTTGGATCATTTTTAAGAAGACTAAAAGCTTAAATAATTTTCTGTAAATTAAGCATTAATTTCATATAAAGTTAAAAACAATCTTATTAAAATTTATAACATTTTGTGGTAGATTGATTTTTAAAGAATAAACTTTACAGGCCATCTAAGATCAAGATCTTAGACTAAAGTTTTTTTCTGCTTGTAGTAAAGAAAATTAAAAATTTTATATATATTTCATTTCTCTCTTGAAAACTATTTAGCTTAAATTTTCATCTTTTACAACTTTTGTTGAAATGATAGATTAAAATAAAATAAAACAAAAAATGCAATTTGCCAAAATAAAAAAAATCTGAACTACTTTTTTTAACGCACACACAAAAAAAAATCCAAATTTATTACACTATAATAAAATATTTATATATTTTATATTATATGCATTTTATTGTTAGATGTAGTATACCTTAAGGCATTTATCCTTACGGTAAGAGAAAATAGGGAAAAGCAAAAAAAAAAACAGAATTTGAAATCATGTGCTAAAACTCAGTGACTGATTGCATGGAAGTTGCCAACATTTACACATACAAAAAACTTCAACGCAAAAGAGTTAAAAAAAAGAACAGCAGCAACAATGAAATAAACTATCTTCAATTGCAACAAAATGGATAGAGATAAAAGAAAAATAAACGTAAAAAGTATACATATGTATAGGTAAAAGTATATAAAATATTTTCATATGTATTGGCTGACATTTATGTTTTCGTTTTTATTTTACAGTTAAAATAAAAAAAAAAAAACGAAGAAGTAACAAGTCTTAATGTGTCAAAAGAAACGAAAGCAACTACTTACACATACATACAATTTCATATAAACAATTGTTGTTAAAATAAAACAATCAAGACCACCAAAAGTAGGGAGAAGAGCGAGAGTTAAATTCACAGAAATAACAGATAACACCTAAACGACATAGACGCGCGTATGCCAATCTAAAGCAAAGGGAAAAGAAAGCACTAACACATACCCTGACACAAAAGTAGCATCAACAAAAGGATTTAATGCATATGTTACCTTTATATACGTGAGCAACTTAATAAATATAACGAACATGTTAAAGAAAGGGACCATTGCAAACAACAAAGGGGCCCAGAACATATACAAAAAGGTTGAAATAAAACCTCAACTTTTCATGTTGTGGGAATTTTGATGTATTAAATGTGACATTATGGTTTTGTTGGTATTCAACACGTTTCAATTTCCTTCATTTTTATCTTTATCTCTATAAAGATATTTTATGCGTTATACTCTGAAGAAAAAAAGGGATATTTTGAGTTTGATAAATTAATTTTTAAGTACAAGATCTTAAGAGAGTTAAGAAAGATGCATTATATTTGAGATGTATATGAAAGGGCTAAAGAAATCCTTTTATATTAAAAAGGAAAAGACAAAAAAAAAATTTTTTTATTCAAACGGTTAATTAAAGCAAAAATATTTGAAGGGGACAAAAAAGGGTATAAATATAAGATATAGAACACATGTTGCACAATTTATGGGGATTTAAAATAAAGAAGTAAAATGTTAGAATCATTTTAATGTTTGCAACTGAAATTTAAATACGAAATATGTTTATTATTACAGCACTTTGTTAAAATCACTTGTGAAATGACAACGCGACTTTATAGGCTTTCTTGAAGTTATCGCAGCTCAGTTTTAAAAATGACCAATACATCCTAAAAATTTTGAGTTATGCTCAAAAAGCTTAGGTAAGATTCTTATTTAAATGTATTATTAATTCAGTTATTCTTTTGTTATTTTTGTTTGAAGTATTATGTGTTTGTGCTGGTGTTATATATATATATATATATATATATATATATATATATATATATATATATATATATATATATATATATATATATATTGGTAAAAATGGCTTTTATTAAAAAATTTTGGAAGAAATAGCTTTCAGTAAAAAATTTTGGTAAAAATAGCTTTAGATTAAAATTTTTGTTGAAAATTATTTTCAATAAAAATTTTTACGAAAATTATGCTTCAAGTTGGATAAAAACTGTAGAATTTGTGCGATTTCATACGGAATAACATACTTACATTTTCCACATATTTTTAATTTATGGCGCAAAAATTATGCATCAAATAAATACAATACTTTGTCTTAAAATATATAAGAACTTTTTGATAAACTTTAGAAAATGTTTAATAACTTTTAGAGTTTTGAAGCAATCTTAAAGAAGGATATCTCATTTGATTCTAAATAAAATAGCATTTAAAACTTTTTACACAAAAATGTTTAGTCGCATAGAAAAAAATTAAACAAATTTACATCAAAGTCAAAATTTTGAAAAAAAAATTAAATGTTAACTACATATGCTAATTTGGATATACCATACATAAGATTTTAATACAGTTAAAAAGCTACTTCCTGCTTTCTAAATCAATTTGAAAATCTAAAATTTCGGTCAGGAACAACCCAACTTCAAGAAGGCTCATCCAAAATTCTTTAAAATTTTTATATGATAACCTTAAGAAGATCTACAACCCGCATTAAAATAAAAAAGGTATTTTTGTAGCAATGTGTAATTAAAATTTTTATCCAAAAATCTTAAATCTCTTAAATAAAAAAACTTTAAATTACCATAACGACCCTTTTCAAAAGCCTTTAGATGTCTTATAACTATTTATTTCCAACAAAATTCCAACTCTTTAAATTCTATTAATCCCTAAAAACAAAACTTTTCTCTTTAACATCCTCTTTTATCCAAACAATTTATTTGTCTTAATGTTATGTATAACCAATTTGTAACAAACTAAAATATACAAGAGACAACAATAAGGGTTAAAAATAACTTTCGAATAATTATTTTCACCTTAATGTGATTTATGTTTGTAAAAGAGTTATAGAAATGATGTGTTTTGTAAATGTGGTCTAGTGTGGTGCGGTATAATGGTGGTTGTCATCTATTATGGTTATTGATCATGTTTAAATTAAGTTTAATATAATTTTCTAGAAGCACTATATTACAGCATTAATATATGTCATTAAATAAATACATAAGTGTGTGTGAGAGTAATATATAGTATGTAGTTTATCTTTAGTTACTAAACTATAATACATAATAGTTTAATGTGTTATTTAGTAAAATGAATTGCAACAAAGTTTATTTACAAAATAACAATACACATGCATAGGCATACATACTTTTACATAAATACCTATAGCTGGCATACAAAAATAAATATTTTAGCTATAACCAGGGACAGGAAGATCATACATTTAAAAAGTATGTTTTATGCGCTTAAAAAACGTACTGAAAATATTAAAATATGCCCTAAAAATAAATAAAATATGCACTTATTTCTTAAATTTAATAAAAAAAAAATAATAATTCAATATTATATTAAGTATAATGAAAATTTTAGTAATTTTGCAAACATTTTGTTAAACCTTTGATTTAGTTTTATTAGATTTGATTGCAAATGACAAAAGTTATACATGAAAATAATAACAACAAACGCCTTAGAATGGCAAAATTCCAAAAAAATCTGTAAAAAAATAATGTTTAGAAATTTGCATAATTTCGCTCGCATTCTGCAACACATCATTTTGGAAAAAAGAGTTACAGTTCTGTTCCCATAATGTAGCTAAAAATCGTTAAAAACCTAAAATTTTCCGAAGAAAATTTCAACATTTTTTTTATAAATTGAAAATATAAAATTTAAACAATTTATTTTAAGTCTTCTTGACTTTTGATTCATTTCAAAAAATGTAAAAAAATGTTAATATTTAAGACATTATTTTTAAATATTATGAACTATAATCAATGAAAGTAAATTCTTAGATTTATGCACAAACTTTTTTCTATGTATGAGAAATGAAAACTGAAAAATAATTAAATTTAAATTTTATTATCAAAAAATCAAAAAGAAATATGTGAATACTGAATATAAAGAATTTTAAATAAGGTTATGTGTCTGAAATGTTAAAAGATTTTAAAATATATGTTACTTTTCCAAATATTTTGTTCAAATGAAATTTTTTTATAAAAATTTAAAAATTAAAAAATTTATATTCATTTGTCAAACTTTTTACTAGCCCTGTGAGCTAGTAAAATTTTATTCACCTCATAACTATCAACAATTTATTAACGAACATACTTTTCTACTATTTTATACAAGGTTCTTGTACATAATTGTTCGACATTAACAGATGTGATGGATGCATTTTTAAATGATGGGGAAAAATTTTATTATTACTTCGTTTGAATATAAAATTGTAACAACTATATTGGCAACACTTTTTTTCGATAGCTGTGGTCTTAATGATGAAACGAATTTTTTAAAATGATTTAAGGATAGCTCTATATCTCATTGGTAGTTTCTTTAAAAATAATTAATCAATTCTCGTTGTTTTACAAAAACGTATGACAACCAAAACAAATGTTTCATATACATAACTCGATATTAAACGAACTTGTTCTGCCTTCAGCTAAATGACTGGAAATTTGACCCTGTATTCATTTCTACGTTTTAGGCTATCCGTGATATTGTTTAGTCGAAACGAAATTATTTATTCTGTGTAATTTCGCATCTTAATACGGGATAAAGGAACCTTCTGATGATGCACCTTTTATAATAATCAACGACCTTTTGTGATTGTTAGTTTTGGGGAAATGACTTACCACATATTATTTTTATGTGGTACCACATATTATTTTATCCATGGTATTTTTAATATTTTAAAACATTTTTTAGCTCTTGTGTAAATTTTGAAATGTAGACTTAAGTCGTATTATCAAAAGTCCACAGAATTATTGTAATATTACACTAATTATGATAAAAAAAAACAAATATTGCAATATATGTAAAAACATGCATTTTCCAAAAAATACGCATAAATATGCACTAACAAATCGATGTCATTTTAAAGCAAATTCTCTAATTCGCAAAGATATTTTGTTTACTCTGTCCTAGGAGTAAAGGAAAAAAAATGCATTTACATGAACTTCCGGTCCTTGGCTATAATACACTCAAAGGAGCAGCAGTTAAACAACAGTGGGTGAGGAAATAAAACAATTTGTTGCAATAAACTTAAGGAAAACATTTTGAAATATAAAAGTGTCTAATTATTTATTATCTGTTCAAATTATTTTGCAAAAAAGAAAAAAAACTTTATATAACAAAATAAAACTTAATAGTTTTATATTAAAAACTTTAAGAAATTCTCTCAAAACTTTCAATTTTTACTGTTTACTTCTTTACACACACTTATATAGTACACTCTCTTTATGTATAATTTTACTTGTTGTTTTTGTGGCGTAATTTGTGTAATCATTATAATTGGCAGTTATGCAAGCAAATACTACTATACGCACAAAACGCACCAATACATAAAAACACAAACACTAATACAATCTAACCAATATAAGTAAAACTCAACAGTCTATAGTATGTAGCAGGCTTTATTAATATGGATTATAAGCGGCCCAAAAGATTTGTGTATTAGTGGGTGAGTAAGTATATTATAAAGAATGTGTATGTATATACTCATATTAACAACAAACATGAACTTACTTTTCCTATGCCTGAAAGAATACAAATACACACATATGAAGGAAAACAAACAACTAATTAATAGGGTTACATTTAAATTATTGGTTTTGTATTAATTCAATACATAATATTTGTTGACAGGTTACAACAATACCAACAAAAATATAATAAAGTGAAATTACAATCTTCCACAAGTAATTGTTAAATTAATAGATCAAATATTAAAAAAAGAATGACGTATTTAAAAAAATACATTACATAGCATCATATAAAAGGACTTTAAAAGTGTCAAAGAAATGACATAACGTAGCAATATGCCTGTCACTGGTTCAAATTCAGATTAAAAAAAAAAAAAAAAAAAAAAAAAAAACGATTATTGTAGCAAATAAACAGTACATTAAAGGAATATATTATGTCAAATAAATATTTTTAAATTCACAATTTCTTAGGTAATGGGCTATTTTTCTATATTAAATTACTTTAAGAATGCAAAAATTTTTGTTTATAAATCAACTTTCTTTCGCTAAAGCCATTTGTTAAGGTTTAGATCTTGATAGAGCTATAAACAAATTATTTTTCATCAGATTTACAATACAATTTCGTTTATTATCCATGGTGGATTAATGTAGCACTCATTTTGCCCACAGCCATACCATACCTAATTATTCATACAAAATAGAAATCACTGAATCATGCTAAATGCTTAAGGCCTGGACAAATTCTTGCTTTGGAATGCGTAACTTAAAAGGGAATAATTTAAGAGAGGTTAAAAATTATACAAATAATAAGAAAAGTAGAAAAAATATATTTAGAACATTTTTGCCACAAAAAGGTTTTAGGAAAAGTTTTTGGAGAAAAGAATTTTTAGTGAATTTTTATTTAAACAATTTTGTCGAAAACAATTTTTGGTGAAACATATTTTCATTAAAAATTTTTAGCGATTTTTTTTTGGTAAAACAAATTTTTGTGTAAATATTTGAGAAAACTTTTGGTGTAATAAATTTTTAGTGAAAAGAATTTTTGTGAAAACTTTTGGTTAAAAATATTTTTATTAAAAACTGAAACTAATTTTTGCTGAAAACCATTTTTAGAGAAAATTTTTGTTGCAAAATATTTCTAACGAAAATTTTGTTGCAAATAGTTTTTCGCGAAACTTTTATGGCAAATAAATTTAATTTTATGTAAAAATGTTTGTTGGACAAATTTTTAGTGAACATTTTTGTTGCAAAAAAATTCTAGTGAAAATTTCTGGTAAAAAAAATTTAGTAAAAATTTTTGGTGAAAATAATTTTTAGTAAAATTTTTTTGCGAAAATAATTTATAGTAAAAATTTTTGGTGAAAATAATTTGAAGTAAAAACTTTTAGTGAAAATAATTTTTTGGTGAAAACAGTTTTGGATGAAAAGTATTTTTATTAAAAATAATAAAATTTTTTCATTGAAAAATTTAGGTGAAATAAATTTTTAGTAAATTTTTTGATGAAAACAAATTCTGGAAAAATTTTTCCTGAAAGGAAATTTTTAGTTATCAGTTCTTCTTTTTTGTAAACATTCAGTTTAAATAAAAAAAAAAAAAAAATTATATAAAGCTTATGTTTAGTAAAAATTTACGGCAAAAAAAACTTGTAATTTTTACTAAAAAATTTTGGTAAAATTTACTAAAACTTATTCTTGTGAAAATAATTTATAGATAAAATTTCTGAAGAATCAAATGTTTAGGAAAAAATTTTGGTTAAACAAATTTTTAGTGGAAATTTTTTATCTTATTATCTTATTTATTCAAGTGACACACGAAAAAGTACCACAGAAATACATATCTTAAAATAAATGCATAATTTTAGTATAACAAAATATGTATATTTTTTATTTCTTCAGGAAACTAAAGCCAAGACTTTGAAATTTGGTTGCGCAAAAAATTATTTTTTTCTGAGCTTTAGTTTAAAAGATATACTTAATTAAAGCTTAAAAAATGTGATTCCTTATTCAAGTGGCAATTTGAATTATTTTTTGATATAAACAATTTTCTGATGAAACCAATTTCTAGTCAAAATATTTAGTGAAACAATTTTTAATTATTACTTTTTCTTTTTCATATAAATCATATAAAAATCTTAAAATTTCTTAATTTATGTATACATCAATATTTTAAAATATATTGTAAGTACAGTATGTTAATCTATAAAAAAATTATTTCTTAAATTTCATAATTTATTAAAAAACAATTTTAAAACCTGATGCCATTAAAAAAAAAATATTTCTTTTATCCAAAATTAAAGTGTCTTTTAAATAAAAAATAATAATTAAAAGATAAAATTTATATTTTAATTTACGTGAAAGCATGTGTTCTTCACTAGTTTCTATAGTAGTTTTGCTTTATTTTTCCCTACATATTCTTTAGGAAAATTGAAAAACGTCAAGTTCGAAAAAACATATGTTTTTTTTTTTTTACCTTTTGCCACCTAAGCAACAATACAATGAAAATAATGCTAAGAAAAATATTAAAGTAAATGTGTATATTCCTTGCGAACACATGTCTGTGTTGGTAGGTGTAAAAGTAAAGGAAATGACAACAATATTGCCAGCCGTATATATGAATGAGCTGGATAAAGACGATGACAACAATAGATCTACTAAATATGGCCACAATAATACAACAAAAAAGATGCAGCAGAAAAAAAAATGAAATAAGTGAAAAAAAATATAAGTTAGAAAAACATTTGTCATTGGTATGGCAAAAATGATATAAATGTGGTTAAATATACACACATACACACGAATACATATTGTTAGAAATCTAAAGATTTTTCTTGAAAAAAAAAGACAATCAGCAAACATATAAATTTAGGTGAAATCCAGACACATGGAAGGACATCAAAAAATCTTAGAAAATAACATAAATACAAAGTTGGAATTGTTTGTACACACTTTAGCCATAACTACAGTATTTCACAAACTACAATAATATAAACGAATGAACATTTTTGATTTCTAAAAAAAAAAAAAACATGATGAGTTTTGAGTTTTGTACTGATGATAACCATGATGGCTGCTGAGTTTTGTCCTTTAATGTAAGATTAGTGGTAGTTTTAGTTCAAGTTTTACTTGTATTCCTTACGAGGGAAGTCTTTGAAGTTAGCTATTTGTTAGAAATTGTTGTATTTTTTTATTTATAACTGAAAGGAAGTTTTCAGAGTGCAAAATAAAAGAAAAAAATTACACTACAACTGTTGACTTTTATGACTGATTGTCTGCCTGTTATGGGACAAAAGTGTGTGTATATGTGTGACTAATATTATTTAAGTATTTGTCTAAAGGTAACTTTTAGCAAAGAGCATAGCACAAAAGTGTGATTTAAAACTATTTTTGTTTGTTTGCTTTTTTCTGTACTGCTAGAAAAGGGAGATTTAATCACATAAATGTAGCATTTCATCTTGAAATTTTCTGTTTTTTTTTTCACAAAAAAAAAAAAAAAAAAAAAAAAATGTTTTGAATTTCTTGTATAGCTCCTTCCACCAAAATGTGGAAGGTGATAGTAATACTTCTGCTTTTTAGTTAAATGCCATAAAAAAAAAAAAAATATTTTTAGCATAGAAGCAGCACGTGCTGTGCTGACGACTTGACTGCATCTAGACACTAATGGTGATAACAAACAACTTTAGCACAACCAGGCAGGCGGCAGCCAGTGACTGTCAGCAGGCGGTAAGGCTGCTGAGTGTAATACAGCAGAAAAAAAGGAAAACAATTCTGATGGAATTTTAAAATGCAATATCATATGACATATTTAACTTTTTTTACCCACCCCCCTCCCCACCCAAAAAAAAAACACATACATAAAGAAAAGGAAAAAAGATGTGTGTTACTTTTTCATAACTTGTTTTTCTTTACTTAGATTCCCTAACCCCTCTTTATACTTTTCACTTCCTTGCTTTTTAACAAAGTTTAAGTGGGTTCACAAGATGAAAATTGAATTTAGAAAATTGGTTTTTCGGAAAATTGTTTAAAGTTTTTTCTAAATACTGGCAGGGCAGAGCACAGCAGTTTGAGAGCCAGCAATAAACCAACATCTTCTTCAAGAGTTTTTGGCAAACTAAAACCAACACACAACATTACAACGAATATTTTTTAAAAGAAATGTCTACAGATATATGCTTGTAAAGGAGTATAAAATCAGAAGAAAAAAAAAAAAATTACGGAACATGATATTCTTTTAATTAATTGAAAAGAGTACTATGGGTAAATGATAAAAGTATGTAAATGCTGCTGAAGATGATGATATTCTTATTCTGCTTGAAATATTGAAACGCACTTTAATTAAATGTGAATGCGGGCTTTTATAATACTTGAAGTAATAGAAAAATCCTTACATATGAGGATAGAAACAAAGGTCATTTACAAGTTTTAATTAATTGCCTGCAATGAATGCTCTTATGGTCATAAAGAAATGTGGTCAATGTTTTAATAGGAGATAAGAAAAGTTTTGTAAGAAATGTTTTAATTATCTGATTTGCTATTAACAAAGTAAACCCCTTATTTTGTAAATCCCTTCATCTCACTAAAAAATTTTCCATACCAATTTAAAAAAAAAAAACAATAATTATGAAAAAATTTTCAATGTGAGGGGAAGTGTTACAAAATTAGGCACTGTTGAAACAAGTTTTTAGAAAAATTTTTTGACAAACTAATTTTTAGTGAACGTTTTTGGGAAACAAGTTTTTATGAACATTTTTGATGAAATAACTTTTTTTTAGCAAAAATATTTGCTGAAACAATTTTTCAGTGAAAATTTTTTGGTGAAAAAATTTTCAGAAATTTTTTGGTGAAAACTTCTGCTGAAACCATTTTTCAGTGAAAATTTTTAGTGAAACTATTTTTTTGCGAAAAATTTTGGTGAAATACACTTTTAGTAAAATTTTTTGGTAAAATATATTTTAATAATTTTTTAATAAAATAAACTTTTAGCGAACATTTTTGATGAAATAAAATTTAGCGAAAATGTTGTTGAGAACATATTTATTACGAATTTTTGGTGAAATAAATTTTTAGTATATTTTTGTAAAATAAATTTGTTGTAAACATTTGTGCTTATAAAAACTTTAGTTAATATTTAAACATTATTGAAAATTTTTGGTAAATCAATGATTAATAAACATTTCTGGTGAAATAAATTTCTAGTAGAACTAAAAAGAATTTAGTAAGAATGTTTCGTTAAACAAATTTTATTGAGAATTTTTGATGAAATTTTAAATTTATTAAAATAAAATTTTCTATTAAAACAAACTTTTAAGTATACATTTTTGGTGAAATAATTTTTTATAAAAACTTCTTAGAAAATGTTTTGTGGTAAAACAACTTTTTAGAGAAAATATTCTGTACTTTTTTTATTTCATTTTTTATTTATACATTTTCCTATAAATTAAAATTGGTTCGAAAATTTTCAATAGCAGTTTTGAATAAAAACAAATTTCAATTCAGTATTTCTTAACTATTTTTATAAGATGTTTGTTGAAAAAGTTCTTTCTTCAATTAATAAAAAACAAGACGTTTTTATTTAATTTAATTTTACATAAAATCTTTCCAAAATTACTTTTTATGAACAAACTAGACCCAAAAAAGTTTTTGTACCAAAATAAATTATTGCACAAAATAGACCTTAGATCTTTTTTCTTCTACTTTTTTCTAAAACTTTTTTTCTAATAACTAATTAAAAATGTTAAAATTTTATTTTTATTTGTAAGCTAAAGCAAGTGCTTATTTTAGAAAAGAAGTTTAAAACAAAAAAAGTAAACAATTAAGTACTTACGCCATGATTTTGATCCGTTTTTAATTCACGATGATTTGAAAATTGTACATAAACCATGCGACCACGCATCTGTGGCGGATTAATGCTATAACATGAGACCATTGCTGAGGCGGAAACTTCATCAGCCATTTCTAAAAATGCTTGATTTTTGCCTTTTAATATAAGAACATTTGTGACACGACCAAAAGGTACACCCAAGGCAATGACATCAGCATCACCGGATTCATTTGGAATGTTACGCAAATGTATAACTTTTGAGGGTTTACCTGAAAACAAAATAATGAAAAAGTTGGTAATTAGGGAATTTAGAAAAAAAAAAAAAAATAAGGGACGTAAAATAAAATTTATTTTAAATTTTAATATAGATCACGTTTTTATTGTCCTTATTTAAGGGTTTATAAATAGAGAAAAAAAAAAACAATGGAAAATTTTCCTTTTAGTTGCACATTAAGCTTAAAAAATAATGCTGTTTTAAAAAAGGTGTTGACTGAACTTGTTGACACATTGTTCAAAATAACCTCAAATAAAGAAAAACACTAACAAAATACCTACACATATATATTGTACTCTAAGGCCATCAAAAATAAATGTAGCTGAGCTTATTTCATGATGAATCTCCAGCAGAAAACAAAAAGTGTATATATAAGAATAAAATAAAAAACATTACACAAAATAGCAAATAAACAAACATTTTAAAGTCTTTACACAAAAAAACTTAAAAAAGTGTTTTGTATCTTTTAAAGCTACCTAAAAAAAAAAAATGCAGAAAAATCTAAGAGAAGATCCCTTGTTATTAAGTAACGCGCCATACAAAAACAATGGAAAATAATACATAAACCAAATGTTTGTGTAGATGGTGCCCCCTAAAATTATGCTAAAGATTCTTTTTATTGCAATATACTATAGTACACTTACCCTAATAAATGCTAATGTAAAATGTACTATAAATGTAAAATAAACCTGTATGTGTATATAATATTTTTATATGTTAGTATATTTTGTATTTTAAATCCCATTTGTACACAAACATGAAGATTTTTTTTTATATATTTTGTTTTTACTATAAGTTTATGCTAAAATTTTGGAATATTTTAAAGCAAACTAACAAGCAGACTTTTAGCCAGTTAGATGTAGTTTTCTCTTACTCGTTTTTTTTTTTTTTTTTTTTGGTATTCTATTTAAGGCCAACAAAACCTTAACATTTTAGGAAACTGCATAAAAAGCTTTACAAATTTTACCTTTTGTTTTATATTTAAACCTAGACATACAACCAGACAACAACATACACAAATGCAACATACAAGTTGGACGGACAGACAGACGGACGAACTATGAAACAGACGTATTGCTACCAACCAAAGAGACAACTGTTAGTTTTTCCATATTGTTGTTTACTAGTGTTTGCCATGCATTATTATATGCCACCTTTAACAATTTTATTCTATTTTATTTTGTGTCTACATGATTATGTTACATGTTGCATATGAAATAGTTAAAGTATTAAGTACAATGTTCACTCAATGAATTTATGATTGCACTGGGTTAGTTATTCCAGAGCTACTTTACTCTAAAGGGATTTTTGTAACTACAATGACAAAATAACGCTGGTATTATATAAAAAAAATGTATATATATAAAAAAAAGTGTTAAACAATGTGGCTATGGAGACAAATTAATATATAACGCAAAGGATTTAAAAATAAAGGAGAAAAATATGCGTAGTTAAACATAGAATTTGTAGGAAATTAATTAAAAATTTAAAATGGTTTTGAAATATGGAAAATTTTGTAAAATTTAAGAAAGTGTAAATTTATATTTAAATTAAAAGTATGTAAAGTAAATTTACACAATTATTAATCTTAATTAAAATAAAATTTCTAGAAGATACTAACAGCACAGGTGTCCAGTATTTATGCACTTTAATGTAAATATCAGGATAATAATGTTGGATATGAAAAAGTGTTTACCAGTTAAAATTGGTTATATTATTTATTTACTAGTTAATTTCTTTATGTATTTATTTACTAATTTATTATCTGTTTGCACAAAGGTTTAACAGGGTATTTAAGCCAAAGTAAAATGTATTCCTTCTGAAACATTGAATTTTTAAAATATAATTTATATTAAAAATACAAATATATTGTGCAAAATTACACAATTGCTAATATTTTAAATAAACCTTAATAACTGCATATTTTCTGAATGAAATTTATAGTGCAAGACTAAAATTTTTAGAAAATCTAATGTAAAACATTAAATTGTTCATTTTAAAAATTGTTTATTTTATATTTTATTGAAAAAATTTCAGACTTAAAAAAACTGCGAGCAATGATACCAATTTACTTTAAGTAAATCAATAATTTCATATGCAATTTAACTTTATATTATTTTTGTTTTATTAGTCATTTACATCAGCAACCATAAGGTCAATGTTTGGCCTGTACTTTTTGGGTTGCCTTTTATACTGCAGATTCATTTGTAAAAACAACAGTAACCAAGAACAAAAAATAATAAAAACTGTTGCACTCAATACAAAACGGAAATTACACTTTCTGATTAGTTTATAACGGAAATAATACTGAAAATAAATTATGCAAAAAGGCTCATGAAAATGCAACGAAAAAACTACAACACCTTCGGAAGAGAAAACTGAAAATAAAATGAATTCAGTCAAGAGAAAGGGTAAAATATAGAATATTTTAAAATTATGAAAAAATAGGTTGAATTAAAAAAAAAAATCAATAAAGATTTAAATACTCGTTTAAGTTCATGTATAACATATTTGTATATAAACAAAAAAAAAAAAAAAAAAAAAAAAAATATATATTTATATATATATATATATATATATATATATATATCTAAAAAGCAAATCTCTTCGATTTATTTTAATAAGTGTTATGGCGTATAAATCTTTTAAATCATTTTATATGTAAATCACATAAATCTGGAAACAAATATATTTAAAATAAATTGAAACATGTTTTCAATTTAGGAAAAGAAAAAAAAATGTGTTTAGATTTTTTTTTACTGGTTTGTATGAAGTTAAGATTTAAAGGATTTTGCAACAAGTGATTTAGATTTAAAAATAAATTGAATGTTTTGTTTAAAGCAAAAAAAAAAAAAAAAAAAAAAAAAAAACAGGAAAAAAATTAAAATAAAGCTAAAATAAAACTAAACTAAAAAAAAATTTAGAAAAAGTTTTAATATATTTCATTAAACTGAAAGCTAAACCTGAAAATCAGCTACCTTTGAAAGGCTATTTTAATAAAATGTTAAAACTTTAATAAATAAAATAATAATAATAATAATAATAATAATAATAATAATGATAATGATAATAATTTATTAAACACCTATAAAGTAAATCCTAAATTGAATACCTTCTATAAAATGCTTACAGATTTTTAGATTTTGTGGTCTATTTTTAGGAGTTAATATTATTTTTATTCTATTTTTTGCAATATTTCAATTTTTCCATAAAATTCCCTTTTATTGAAATTGTTATTACTACTAAAGCTGTTGCTGCTGCTACTACAAAACCTAAATCTGAGCTTAATATAACATTCATAAAACTATGATTACTTTTTAAAGAGGACAAATAAAGAACACACACACTAACAAAAAAACTCTTGCATATACATTTCACGTTCTCATACATTTTCTATGAAAATACTCACAGCAAAACAGAAAAAAGGAAAATCATTTTGTAATTACTTCTTCAATGATGTAGAACAGTCAGTAATTTTTTTGTTTCACAAAAAAACAAAACAAAATAAAAAAATGTATTATTTTTTTTTTTTCGTTACGAAACTATTGTTTTATGAGTTTGTTTTAAACGAATATTACACTGGTGGATTTTGGTATGTTTATGCATGCAGTATAAGTAGAATATTTCAAATAGCTAAAGATTAATTTATAAAAAAAAAATAAACAAAACCGGCAAATGGTTGCTTTGGAAAACAAAAATCGAGAGCATAGAACAAGGATGTATAAGAGCAGGGTTTATATATTTTTTCCTATAACGAAACTGCACAAGTAAATGTAAATATTTAACATGGAAAATATAAGAAAAAACTTAGTTTTCTTTTAAATGGAAATGAAGCAACAGCAAAAGAAAAAATGGAACTATTTTTGTAATTGAAATGCAATTAAAAAAATATGTAGTCCTCAGTCGGGACTATTTATTTCTCCTTTTCTCCTCACCACAGTCTTAACTGTATATATACATAACAAGCTAAATCATGAATGTAATACTAGGATCCAGTAGTATCTGTGTGTGTAAGTGTATAACATATTTTTAATGAATTACATTTCTTAAGGGTGTTAGAAAAGTAAACGAAGTTTCAATGAACATGCATACATTAAAAAAAAAAAAACATTTTTTTTTAATCCTTTTTTCAAAATTAAATTCATATGAATGGAAAACTGAGCAAAAATCTCTGAGCTATAAAAGGTTTCTATGGAAAAAATCTGTGCTAAGGCAAATTGTAATTGAATGAAAATAAAAGAACTTTTAAACAAGATTAAACATTAATAATAAATTAATTTGTTAAAATTCAGTTCAAATTTTAATAGAATTAAATTAAATGTTAAAGGCTGCAGTAATACAAATAAGAGAAGAAATCTTCCTCAAATGTTTCGAGGAATAGGGACAAAAAGACTAAATAGTTGCAATAAAATAATCTTCTAATTTGTATAAATAAATGAATAAATTAATTAATAAATAATAAATCAAATAAATGAGTAAACAAATAAATAAGTAAATAAGTAAATAACAAAATTCATTACTTCTTCATGATTAATATTCACTTTGGAACAATGTCTCACAGTCTTTTTGCCCTACTAAATTCGTTTGTGTTTAACACATTTTATCAGACAAAAATTCTAAAAATCTTATAGGTAACCGAACTTTAATTGTTTTGCCAGTTGATATTACTGATGGCAACTAGCAACTAGTGAAAATTTTTATCTTCAGTTACCATACAGGCAACTACAAATTTCTGGTTGCCGAAAATTTTTCGAAAAATAAAAATTTTTTATCAAAGTATTAATAATTTGAGCATTTAGTAGATCAAGTACCAATTCCATATTAAAAAAAAAAATAGATTTATAGATAGATTCCAAAAGCCATCTAAAAGTTAAATTTTTCATGTCTGCAATGCAGATTCAGTATCACAAACAATGTCATTTCTGTGAGAGAATCCAATTTGATAACCCAAGTGTAAAAAGCCATATATGAAGTCCTCCAACCAGAAAAATTTACGCCAAATCGGAATATTCTTGGCATTAAGGTAATTTTACGTATTTGGTGAAATCCGACGAGTTGCTAAAATCTGTTGAAATGATCACAGAAGATCTGTAACAAACACAATTGATCCATTTAAAGAGCATTAAACGAAAAACAAATTCACTTTTATTTTTTTTTTTTCAGTTATCTCTATTCAGATTTATTTCAAATGCTGAACTTTAAAAATAATATTTTCGATAATATAAATTTACTTGTAAGTTGTATTGACAGTAGGCAACGCAAGTAAAGTTCGGTTGCCATACATAATCCACCCATTAATTCTCCTCTATATCGATTTGTCCAGTTTTTGTTCTATAACTATTTTTCTACTGCTGCAATTTATCTGGTATTAAGTAGCAAACTTATTAGAAAAACAATTTAATTTTATTCGGTGAGAATGTTTCGTACAGACAGATGGACAGACCGACATAATTGAGGCGACTCGGAATTTTATATGAAGCAAGTATAAATTTAATTTTCAATTAATTCGGGCTAATAGTTTAGACGTGATAATACTTCCTTCAAAAAGACAAAAATAGCTAACAATTTTTAACAATTTTATATGGAATCTTATGAGTTTTTATCTCTCCTTCGAGTTAGAATTTAGAAGACTTAGTGGTGAAAGTTTTCAAAGTATATAAGACACTTCAACGAGGAGCAATTTGGAAGTTTAATATGTTTAGTCACCTTGTAACTTCTACAAAAGCAAATGTTTATAATGCAATTGATTTTTTATATACGAATAAAAATTTGTTTTCACATTGTTATTGTTGCTGGCGTTGCAATAATGTAAATATTTTCTTTAACACTAACACAAACAAGCAAGTAAGAGTGTCGTGTTAAATCAACATTAAATATTGTCATATTTTCTTATACAACACATCAAATGTATGTATTTTTTCTCTTTTTCCCTCTTCTGTGTATTAGTTTGTTAATATTTCTTTATTTTTATTTTTGTTAATATTGATGTATACCTACTGAAAAAATTGAAAATAAATTGTATTTATATATTACACACACTCACATACAAAGACATTTTACATATGTAATTGTAAACAGATAAATACCATATACAATATGTTAACTTTCTCATGTATAAATGTAATACAACAAAAGAGCAACAAAAAACATTTCATAATGTTGTAAATGTTTGCTTATTTATATTTATACACAAACACACACAGCTATCTATAAAGTGATTCATACTGTAATTTTTATATATAGGTGTAATGAATAAATGTTTATCTGTATTACCACTAGAGTTACCAGACAGCATTACAGAAGGCCGATATTTCAGAAGTCGTCAAGTTACAAGTTCAAATGTAATTTGTCAAGTTGAAAACAATTTGTAGTTATATAAAAAACTGTATCGTCGATGAAGAATATTTTTTTATAGTATACCTTCTATTTGATTACACCCTGAAACTTGTACAGAACTACACAGAATAATGACCATTCTACCAAAAAATCTTAATATCTAAAACATACCAACCAAATTATCAAACCTTCGAAGTTTAAAATAAATCTACTAATTTTGGACCAATCGGATCAAAACGGCAATGCTGACATCGACTATTATTTCCTCGAGGCTTATTTCAAAACTTCCAAAATATATTCGTTTATACGATGGCGTAATTTTTTTAATGCTGTGAATAAATATTCAAAAGTAATATTAATGGATATTGAAATATTTGTTTTGAGTCAATATAAAGAAGCTGTGCAATATGTTTTATTTATTTTTTCAAATAACAATTGCAAAAATCTAATACCGCATTTCTTAATATTTTATGATGATCTAAATGGATATTCTATATAAAATGTTATTTTTGTAACAATTTTCCATACAAGTTTCATATAAAAAATAAAAATTTTTGATGAAAGTCAACTGTCAAGTTTTTTTTAATCAAGTTGTTTTTCACAATTCGAATCTGGCAACCCTAATTATCATACAGCTGTATGATGAGTTTTAACATTAATCTTTTGATATACATATATTTGTTTCCTATATTTCTTGTTTTTAATTTAAGGTTTTATTAAATTATTTATTTGTAGGTTTGGGAATGAGTATGTATTTTTTAAATATAATTGCTTTGACACCATAAACATATGACAAACACATACCCGCCTGATCTGAGTTTCGATATTAGCGAATGTTCGCTAAAAACGAAAAATAATCGAAACAAATATGTTCGAGAAAAAATCGAGAATTATATTAATTATGAATGTTCGTAGCATTAATCTTTTCTCCATAATTTCTCGATAGTAAACATTGGCATAATTTTCCAGAATTTCAAAAATATCGATATCGCAATATTCAAATTTTTTAAACAAATATATCGAAGCTAAATGTTTCAAGAAATTCTCTAATCTACTAAATTTCTCTAGGATTTCTTATGTAAATAAAAAAGCATGCAAAAGACTAAAAGAAAGAAAATGTAATATTATTCTTAAGTCATAGTTCATAGCAATCGGTAATAAAATATTGCTCTAAAAAGTGTAGAACATTAGAAAAATTTTCAACAATTTTTAATAAAAAATAAAAAAAAAAATGTAATGTCACTACTTGTCTAAAAGGATTTGCAAAGTAGTATGTATATTTATCTAAATATCTGGCATATTTTTTTGCAGAAAATTTTCCTCTAAAAGATGACAGAACAATTAATAATATTGAGAGAAAAACACTCCTCTGGGCGAAGTTGAAATTTGGACAAAATGCCACAAATATTACCATTCTTATGTAAATGAATTTATTAAAATTTATTCTTTATTATATGAATTATTTTTGAAATAAAATTTCTTATTATGTACCTATTTTTTTAAGTAGTTGATATGATATGTTAAGTTTGAAATAAAGCTTAACTTTAAAAATGAAATCAACGTTTAATTTTAGATTGGTAACAAAATGCAGGAGCTCACATTTAGATCCCATCGATAGTCGTTCTAATGATATTTTTATCGAAGTTTGCAGTCAGCTGGGTAACAGTTGTAATAAAAAAAAGGAAACATAATTTTAACTATAAATACATATACAATTTCATTCACATTCAATTGAATTCAATACTGGCAATATTGTATTAAAATGATGATGATCAGCCATTTATGGATATACAGAAACAATCGTTTATTCATACACCCTACAAGCAAAATAATACGAAAGTTATTCGAATTTGTATTGCTTAGAAGAAAATTTTATTACCGCTTTAATCATTTTTGTATTGCGGAAGCTTCCCCCTTCGGGAGATATTGTGCGTCACAGGCAATACATCTAAGTAATAAAAAATCAATAAGCGTGGAAAAAAGGCAATATTGCTAGATAAATGATACCGACAGATAATCTTACGGAAGATGTAATAAATATATAGAAAAATTCTTGAATAATATAATAAAGAAAACTTTTACATCTCCTAAAACATACAAATAAACATCATAAAGCACGAAAAATAAAACGCTCACATAAGATCTCTTTTTTTTTTAGCTAAAAGGAAAACAAATTTCTTTAATACTTTTTTTTATTTATTTTTATTTTAATTTTTGAATAACTTCTACAACTGCAAAAATTGTGACTAAAAAATAAAAGTATTGCATTAATTTATTCCAGATGATTTCAATGGGATATCATAAATTTATTGCAAAAGGTGATAATCGCCTTAATGAAAAACGAGCAATATTTTAAGAAAAAAAAAAAAAAAAAAAAAAATAATAAAACAATTAAAATTTTATATAAATTTTTTATTGCTTAATTTTCTTTAAACTGATAAAAATACAATATTAGAAAAATAGTACTTTGATGATTATCGTCCAAATAATAAAAAAAAAAAGATATTCGCCTATGTGATGGATATCACGCAATTGTCATTTCACATGCGGTTTGAAAATCGCCAAATTTATTTTAGCATGTTCTGCAGCTCACGCGTTTGTTCAATTTGATCACCTGCTAGAGTACTAGAAAATAAATATGAAAGAGAATAATGGATAAAATTTTAAATTTTATATTTTTACTGAAAATTATTTGAAAATATGACTATTAATTATTTCAGTTTTTATCTAAATGAAAAGAGAACATATTAAAATTTATTTGAACACCATATTATTTGTTTTTCGAAACCGATTTTAAATCGCCAATTTTCTCGTGATTGTGAGCCACATTACATCTATGATGCGATATGCGATTCTCATCACATAGCCGATTGAGTAAATTTCATATAGGAAGATATCTTCCAAATGTTTGTAGGGCAGTTATTAAGGCCGAGTATACTTATGTACATGTGAATAATAACACAGCAGTCATGTTGTGTTAAATACTCTCACTCTTATACTTATTACAAATTTAATCGGATACGTATGTATACACACATTTATAAGGGGCAATTGTATTTGCTTATGTGAGTATATGGGTGTGTATTGTAACGTTATTGTAAACAATAGCCTTTAGGCATTTTTTGCTTGTAATACAACAAGTATGAAAAAAAAAAATTAAAAACATACCAAAATATCAACAAAAAAAAAAAAAAAAATTAATAGTATAAAAACAACATGCTTGTTATTTGTCTTCATCTTTTTTATTGTTGTATTTGCATTTGTAGGTAGTTGTAACAATTGTTTGTTTGTTGTTGTAGTTGTAATAATAATGTATTTACAATAAATGGAATTTTTAATTAATACAGCGAGTGATTATTTTCATACAACATTTGCATTAAATGTTTTAAATGATTTTATTTTTTCTTTGTATCGTTGTTATTGTTATTGTTTTTTTTTTTTGCAAGAACTTCAAGTGTAGGAGTGGTAAAAAGGGGCAGGTATATAAGGTTAACTAAAGTAATGAATTTATTTAAGCTTTTATTTTTATTATTTGTTATTATTATGCATATTTTATTATTTTGTTTCATTTCCACAATCGCCTTTATAAATCCTTATATATATTATAAAAATGAGGTGTAAGTTTGTTTATTATCAAGCACGACTAAACAGATTTTCATGAAATTTATCACATAGATAGTACCAGTGCCGGAGCAGGTTAGATCTCTATTGGACGTCACGCCCACATTTACATGAAATTTGACACACAGATAGTGCTTGCATTAGAGAATGTTATAGGTTATGTTGGATCTTGATCGGAGACCACGCCCACTTTTTTAAAACTCTCAAACGGAATAAACCCGTTTATACCACAATTCAAATGTGATAATTTATTTTTCGATCAGAGCAAGGGCAGTGGTACTCCTCATACAAAGCAATTATTCTTAATGGCATATCTACAAAACTATTATAATGGGAACTACATTCCTATCATATTGTACTGATAAAATGGCAATGGGACGGATAGGGCTAGTCCTTATACAAAGCAAATATTAATTTTCGCATCTAAAAGAGTAATTAAGTGAAAAATCTTAAAAAGTTGTAGGGATAATTTTCATATCAATATTTGAATAGGAAGCATAGGTCCAGGGGGAGTAGTAGTCCTCACATAAAGTAAATATTAGTTATTGCATCAATGGGGATAGCGAATCGCGCCGGGAAAAGCTAGTATGCTATAAAACATACAATAGTGTTTCAATATATAGTCTTTCCGTCTGTCCGTAAGAAACATTTTTAAGTCCAAACTAAGAAGCCAGATAAAATTAAATTCTCACATATATTTTATTATATTCCTAAGCTGTTTGCTATTAAAAATCAGCTTATTAGATTAGAAGAAAAAAAGTTATAAAACAAAATTTGACCCAATCTTAAAATATTTTAGTTTTCTGGATGTAATTTGCAAAGTATCAGCGGAATTAATTAAAATTTATTCAGGGTATTTTACTAAGCCCATTGCAAATACAGAGATAAAGTAACAAATTTCTACATCAAATTAATACCAAACTCTTGTTTTACACAGACAAATTTTCATTTTTTTCATTTTAATATTGTCACTAATTTAGTTACTTTTTTCCTGATTAACCAATATTTGAACTTTTTTTTATTAAACTGAATATAATACTGATGATAACTGTCAACCAGACAACAGTAAATAAAGTATCAGGTCAATTGAATCCTTACATAAATAAAATTTAATTTATTTGTTTATTACAATAAAAACAGTTAATAAAAACGTTGTTATTATTTTATTTTATTTTATTATTGTTATATTAATTTACCAGTAATTTATCAATGGACTAATATTTGCAACAGATCATCCCACGTTAAGGTTGTTAAAATAACAATATTGTAATGTGTGGAAATTTGTCGATATGTTTGTATGTGTTTTATTTAAGTGTTTATTTAATAGGAATCACTTTGCGCCATTTAATAGGCTATATTAAATGTGCTTATAAAAACAGATATTTGTTAACTGTTGGGGGAAATAATGACAAAGGGAATTATTATTTAATAAATATTATCACATTTCAATAATTATTTTAATTATAGTAAATTAAATAATTTTTAAAAGGGTAAATTTATATAACAATTTTAAAAATTCTGTAAAATACTTTGCAAAAGCCTAAAAATAGGCTATATTTTAAAATAAATTGCCAAATTTTTCTAATGTTTGAAAAATTTTATTTTTCTTAAATAAAATTCCTTAAATTATAATTTAAATATTTACAAAATTAAACCTTATTTTAGGCTCTATTCCATATATACTATATATTTTTTGGACACTATATATTTTTTTCCTTAGTTATAGCTAACTAAAGGACTAAATTTTAAAATCATTATTTATAAATTATTTTCCGTACTTTAAACGACTAGTAATAGGCTATATTTTTATTGACTTCCTAGCTTTAAGCATAATTCAAAGTAATCTATAAATTTTCCTTGGAAATTCTTAAATTTTTGTTAGAATAACTTGAAATATTTATAAATTTTGTCCTACTTTTAGTTCTTATTCTAAATTTTATTTAAAATTTTTCTAAATTTCATTTAGCTTTAATATATTTTGTGTTACTCTAAAAAATTTCTTTACATAGAAATTTAGTCTTTAATTAAACATGAAATAGAAATGTTTGCATGAGAACTAAACCTTGTTATTTATCTAAGTTTGTATGAAAATAACATATCAAAAACACACACATACACATATATTCAACAGACTAAATGTGTTGGTTTGATATAAAGTAAATGTCACCTAGAATGAACAAATATGACCATTACACTAGAAGTCGGCCAATAAGCAAACAACCGCCAATACCACCAAATCTTTAACACGACACATCGACAACAACACCTAATGTCTATAGATATAAACTAAAATTTTCCAAAAAGAAACACAAGCGTAGAACGAAAAAGGGGTAAGGAAATTATAAGATTTTTTTTATTTTATTTTGTTATAATTTGTTATAATTATTATTATTATTTAATTTTCAAGTTCCACTCAAAATTTCTTAGTTTGCAAATGTGTTATCCTCCCAAAATTTTTTCTGTTTCTCTTTTTTCCAGGGAATTTTGTTTTTTGCTTGTTACGTTTTATTATTGTTGTCATCACAAATTTGCCATTCAATTTATCCCAATGTCGAGTGAACAAATAAAACGGAATATTAAAGCTCCCAATATTCAACGACAAATTCCCAACAGATACTTCTATGTGTTATTATTGTTTACGTGAGTGTGTGTGTGTATGTGAGTCCTGAAAATATGTGTTTGTGTGTATTCATATCCACATGACTGTTGTTACAATGGCCAAACGTTTTTATGGCATTAAGTTGAAATTTGTTGCATGTCATAGGATGTTTCCACTAGTTTTAGTTGCCATTCTTTTTTTATAGAAGCAGTTATTCAAGTTTTTTGCAATGATATTAAAATTTTTTGGACGAGGGAGGAGAAAATCGAGAAATAATAAGTGGGAAAGTTAAATTAGGTAAGGATAAAACTAAAATGAATACATAGTATTTTTGGACATTTTAATATTGAAAGTATTTTTGCAGCCTTTAAAAGGCAGTTTTTAGACCACTGTACCTTCGTATATGTTTAACTCCAAATGATTGTAGATCAAATTTTAAAAGCTCTAGCCTTATCGAAAGATCGAAATTTCGTAAAAGTAAATAAATAATTAAATAAGTAAATAAATGAGTAATTAAATAATTAATAAACCATTCAATTATAAGTAAGTAAATAAATAAATAAATGAGTAATTAAATATAACAAATTGATAAGAAAAACAACAAACGATCTGGAAAAATTTCACTTAATTCAGGTGATTTGTTTGATAATGAAAATGTTTCCCATAAATGAACATACGCATAAAACCAAATCAATTCAGATTGTCTTAGAAATCGCAAGTTGCCCGCTAGGCACTAATACATTTTTAGAAGTTGTGTGATATCTAATGCTAAGTGATCTTTTATTTAGTGACAACGGAGTATTTTCCATATTATAACCTAAAAATCATAATTTTAGAGGTTGATCCATGCCCCGTTTTATATTCTTTTTTTCTGAATCGTTTAAGGTAATTTTAAAAAGCTAATTGTTTAAGCAAAGCTCAAATAGTCTGAACAAATTTCATTTAATTTCGGCAATTAGTTTGATCGTGAAAAAGTTTCCCACAGACAAAAGGAAAGACAGATAAAGCTAAATTGATTCAGAATTTCATAGAATTCATATGTTTTATATGTGTTGTTTAATATCTGGTTGCCAAATGATAATTTTTCTAATAACACCCCTCGCTTTTAAACTTTTCTCCTTCTAGTTAGTTTTATTAGATGTTGAAATGTTTAAGGGTGTTTTAAAGTATTTTTCGAAGTTATTTTTTTTTTTATTTTTTTGTAAAGGAACTAACACTAACAAAATAGTCATCATCGTTATTGTAGAAAAACAACACATGTTGCCTGTTCTTATACAAAACAAGAATTTATATATATGTATGCAAGTATGTACGTATGTATGTAAGTATGTATGTATGTATGTATGTATGTATGTATGTGTAGAGGGATCTAAAGCTACAAATACAAAATAACAATTGACTGTTGCTTTCTATTCTATTTTATAACGTATGACCATGAACAAGTATACAATCTTCCAACCAAACGACCGAATGACCAGTAACACAGAAAAGAGGAGAATGGGGGTGAAAACGAAAAAAAGCTTTCAAGTTGAATTGAGGTGGATTTGCTTTGTTGCATGTTATAAGTGGATATGTATTAGTGAGCCTAGCGGTAAAAATGTAAAGGCCTCCATCGTGCAGGCCTTCTATATGGTATATTTACACTTTCTTTCAGATGAAGTTACTCATGCTAACCAGCCTTATATACGAGTAGTAAGGCCTTCAAGAATGCCTCATTCTTGCCTTCTAAAATATCTGATAGAACTTTCGACGTCCATTCTCTAAGGAGTGTAAGAAGCTGTATTTTTAATATATTTCGTTTTAAGCAACAACAATTCTGTATACAAAAAATACAGTGTCTTAATTTCCTTCTCTTAGAAGACAAGAAAGATTACAATATATTTTTCTTTTTTTTTTTTGCTTTAATAAAAATCAAAACCATTAAGAAACCGTTACAAAAACCATATCCAAATTCAAAGCAGAAATACAAAATAAATAAATAATAAGAATTCATTTAGTTTTGTTTAATGCATTGCTTGAGTAGATTGTGTTTTTCTAAGTTAATTTTATTTTTTATAATAGATATTTTATTAAAAACTGAATTATTTATGTTATATATGTGTAAATATAAAATATTTAAAAATATAAATTTTTGGATAAATTGACTTATCTCGACTTAAAATGTTTTGTCAAAGGTTCAGATATGTTTATAATACTGATTTTTTAATACTGACTTTATACAATAATTTAAAATAAAAAATTTTTATTTTATGTAAAAAGTATTTTATTAAATAGTGTAGAAGACCTGCTTTTCTTTAGAAGGTCTGTTGGTGGCACTTCTTCAGAAGGCCTGCTGGAAGTTTTTTCTTTTGGAAGGGCCGCATCGGGTCGCGAATGTGTAAGGCTTTGCTCTCAATAACATCTCGTGTAAAAAATACATGAAAATGGAATGCAAGGAGAAGCTATAAAAAGGCTTTCTAGAAGGGCTCTTTACCTTCTTTTTACTATTATGGGAGATGAGTGTGATTGTGTGTATATAAGTGTATTAACAAAAAAATAAACATATTGACCATAAACACAACACAATACAAGTTTTTTGCAAATTTGTTTGGTTCTCAGAACGAAAAATTTTATAAAAAATATTTTTTGTTCGTTTTATTGGTTTAACATGTAGTATATGAAATTCATTGATATTTTTTTGTTATTGTTATTGTTGATACTATTTTCAAAATAAGCTTTGTTGAAAGTTTTTTTCTTGTTGCTTTTCCAACATCGTTGTGAGTGAGAGTTGCTGTGGGGATACAGGTGTTGTTTGTGGCGAAAAACATTTCTTTTTTTTTTAATAAAAAAAATCAATTGACAAAATAATAATATTACATAGATATTACTTTTATTTGTTTAATTTTTCATTGTTGTTTTGACATTCATTGTCAACAATAAATGTAATAAAAAACTAATAAAAATCACATACAAAGATGAACAAAATTGAAAAATAAAAACGAACAATTTTTCTTAATACTCAATATCTGCTTGTAAATTATGCTAATTTTTTATTAGAAAAAAGGGCTAAATATAAAGATTAATTAGTACTGGATAAATAAGTTCCTGTTAGATTTTTTTGTTGCTTTAGAGGACTTTGTTTTTTAGGTAAAGAATTTAGAGAAGTTTTAGATTACATTTGGAAGAATTGAAGAAATAAAGTGAAGCCTGCCAGGCAATTTGAAACCAACTTACCGTTTGTTAATTTAACAACAAGCAGAAAAAACATTCCATAATCATCATTATCAGCACCCCTATATTGCATTTATTAACATTTACAACAACCTTTCAATTTCCACTTTTTTCCTTCTTCTTTTTCCAACAACGATAGCTATCCTTAGATGTACAAAGTATTGAACAGAGTGGATTGTAATGTTTAAGGTATGAAGCGTGTAAAACCAACACAAGAAGCGCATGAAATACTAACGAAACTTACACACAAACACATAAACCGAAATATAAAAAAAGAAAATAACTGTAGTTTGTTGCTTTTTAATTAATAGAAAAGTCCTTTGTAAAGTAATAAATAAATATTATGTTTTTGTGGTTACAAATACTATACATTGCAACATCATCATCAATACAAACGCACACTACACTTATACTAGCTCATACCTATATACCTGAGCACATACATACAAACGAGCCATTGAGGCAGTCAACATCATATAGTCATCGTTAGCTACGACATTTTGGTTATTGAAGGGCTTTAGTGAGCACGCCCGAGAAGGGCGACTAACTGAAAAAAAAAGTAAACATGAATATTTACAAACGTCGAAGCTACAATACAGAAGTTTATTGAAAAGTATAAATGTCTGTATGGTATGCATGTATAGAGATGTGATTGTAATCCCAGTAAAACAACTACAAGAGAAAGAAAAAAAAAACAGAAAGATCCATTGTAACCAAAAGACCACATCACAGGTAAAATTAAAAACTAGTCAACGGTTAGTGAATGAGTTTATATATAAAGGTATATATAAGTGTGTACACTTAGAAAAAAAAACTGTACTGGATTAAAAGACATTTAAATGTATATAGCAGACATTAAAGCACAATTAATTCATATCCTGGAGTTATAAAAGACATAGAAAGAATTATATGGAAGGCACAAATTTGGTAATAAAAACAAAGTAGTTTATTAGGTAAAATAAGGTGGAACAATATTTTTATTTAAAACTTAGACAAGTTTATTTAACGTCTGTTAAGTTGCTAATTCGATCTTCTTTAAAGGAACTTGTCTTCTTGATGACTTTCCAGACTCTTTTTTAAATTTCAAATTTTAAGTAAATTTTATTTAATTCTACTGGTTAGTTTGCAAATTAAAAAAAAAAAAGTAGAGGCTGGTCCCAATTTTATTTTACATGATTTTTTTTATTAAACCAATTCAGCTGATTTTAAATACTAAATCGCTTAGAAAAACAACAAACAATCTAGACGAATTTCACTTAATTCGTTTTAGTATTTTGAACGACACAGAATGTCATATGGATCAAGAATATATCTAGGATAAACTTTTATTCTGCAAAGAAGTTTGAAAATTTTAACCAAAAACACAATTTTCCAGAGATTCATCTGTAACTTTTTTTCTAATTCGTTTAAGAATTTTAGATGGAGGCATGTTTTTTACAAGTAGGCAGAAAGATGGACGGACATATCTAAATCATTCATATAAACTAAAAATAAACAAAACTAAATATTACAACTACCTACTTAAGATTATAATTGGATTCATGTTTAAGCTTTATAAAAATTACTAATGCTTCTCAAGTTTTTTATATATTAAAACTGAAGTACTGAAAATTTTGCTTTTATCCTTTATGTAACATAATTTCATTTTATTATTTTTTTAATATAACCTCTTATCGATCAACATGAAAAATATTATAGTGGCCGCATTTCAAAAGTATTTTAATAAACATAACACACAAATAACCCAAAGGATAATTACAAATGTCCTTAAACAACAAAATAAACACACACACACACATAAATTGCAATAATAAACAAATATTTTACAAACAGAAATTGTTCAATACAAATAAAAAAATATTGTAATAATCACAAAAAAAAAAAAAGAAAAACACGGAGAAAAAATTAAAATATTTTAGCAAAAGGTTTTCTGAAAATTATTAAAAATATACATTGATATCCTTAAGGGTTTGAGAGGGGGTGTTGATTGTTTTTAGCCATAAAACATAATAAATGGATACTTGTGGCTATCACCATAAATGGTTTATGACAACTAATAACAACAACAGAATACTTAAATGATGGAATGAATACTTGTGTTAAAGGGTGAGGCTGAAACGCTGGCCTTTAATGTTTTTTTTTTTTTTTTTTTATAAGTATTGGTATTTGCAATAATAAATATTTATTGAACAACAAATATTTTAGGCTCTCAAAAGTATGCTTTAGTGCGGTTTACACATACGCTTACAAAACACAACATATAATTTAATATACATTTATGGGGAGAAATGAAGAGAGAGTATTGTGGCAAATATGCCAGTAGCTTGCTTGTTGGGTAAATTATGACAACAAAAAAACATTATAAGGGAATTTAATTTAAATTGTCTAAAATTGTGCATGTTATTGAGGTTATATCGCGGTAGTTGATTTAATTATTTTATTGTTATTTTTGTTGTAGTAGATAATATCAATGATATTTTGCGTTTTTTTTTTATTGTTGTAATATGGATGACCAAAGCATCATGGTGGCATTTGCTGTGTATACAAAAATTTTTATTAAATATTACACATATTTAGCAATTTTAGTATTATATTGTCTAAATGGTAAAAACATTTTTGCGGTAAAAGATTTTAAGCTTTACTAGCAGTTATTGGTAAAAATTTTTAGATAGCTTTGTGAAATGTTTTTGTTTAATTAATAAATGGAAGTTGTGTTGAAGAAATATTTTATATTTTTAATAATTTAATAATAGTATTTATTAATAAAAAAAATACTATGCCATAAAACGACACTTGTTGAGAATAAAATGTGATATCACTCTCTTTAAAATCATTTACAATTTAAGAACTTATTTCAAATTTTCTAAAATTTTTCAAAAAATTGTTCATGTATTTTAAAACAAAGTAGTTTATTTTATATTAATTTTAAAGTAAACACACTTTTTGATTATTTTTATTTTTTTGTTTTTTTTTTTTAACAAGGAGTTTGACACTTCTAAAACTGCGCATATGTGGAGTTTGACAATTCTAAATATAAAAAAAATTGCCTTGATGCAAAAACTAAAAAATGTAAGGAAAGTTTAAGTAAGCTATTCCAGATAAGATCGAATACAGTTTTTGCCTAATTCTGAATACTGTTATATTTTGAATAAAAATGTCTTTAGAATTTATTACATCATATATAGGCTTTTATAGAAAAAAGAACCTTAATCAGAATTTTAAAAATTGCCTTACTCTTAATCAATCTTTATAGTTTTTTAATACCTTTTTATTGTGTTATTGCTGTAACTAATTTATTGCTTTTTTAAATCTTTTCATATTTTTACAATTTTACTTTCATTAACAAAAATAATAATAAACATTACTAGATAAAGAACCTCTACAAATCATTCTTTTTAAAATATTAAAAAAAAATTATAATGGTTATTTTGCAATAAAAATTTATAGTTATATTTTTTAATACCGTTTTATTGACTTAGTTATTAATTTACTCTTAATAAATTTATTACATTTTTAATTACCCCTTTTTAAAAAGTTTTAAAAAATCATATAAAAACTAAAGAGAATAATAAAAAACAAGACTACTGCAGTTACTGAGCGCATTTTTTGCTCTTGGAGTGGTGAAAAAGTAGTAATTAATAAAAATTAATAGCATAAAAACAAAACAGAGATTTATGAATAAGTTCAAGTATGATTACAAAATTGGAGACTATTTTGATTGGAGAAGAGCGGGAAAATGCAAGGAGAGTAAGGGCTTCCTTTTCATTTTCCATGCATCCCCAACATATTAATTTATACTCCAAAAACTGTTTTAGAGTAGATTCCTGTATAAATGTATCCCTAATTTTGTTATTATTTTGTTAATTTTTTATTTTCAAACTTTTTCAAAAAGAAGGATAAGCAGGATTTTTAATCGTACGCACTTATGTTTAGGTCAAATATTAAAAAATGAAATATTTCTAAAATTTTTAGTGTTTAACTTTACGATGAAAAAAAATTTTAAAAACATTTCTGTCATAAACAAAATGATATATGTATAACATTTCTCTCATAAACAATATATATATATATATATATATATATATATATATATATATATATATATATATATATAAAGCGTGATTCATTTCGAGGTTCCCTACTTTTTTTTTTTATTGGGGAACGTTTATTATCATTTGAAAGAACATTCTTTGGCATTTATTTTTTAAAGATTATATCTATCAAATGTTGGCCGTTGCTACGTCGCAGATGGTCCATATGTTGAGTCCAATTTTCGATGACTCGTTCGAGCATTTCGACTAACTGGCGAATGACACGCGTGATGTTTTCCTCCAAGGCCTGAATCGAAGCAGTTTTGCCCGCATAAACTTTAGACTTTACATATCCCCACAGGAAAAAGTCTAACGGTGTCTAACGATCTTGGTGGCCAATCGACCGGTCCAAAACGTGAAATTATGTGCTCACCGAAGTGTTCTCTCAATAAATCCATTGATTGATGTGATGTGTGGGAAGTGGCGACGTCTTGCTGAAACCAAATGTCGCCGAGATCATGGGCTTCAATTTCAGGCATCAAATAGTCGGTTATCATGACACGATAACGGTCGCCATTGACAGTTACGTTCGCACCGGCATCATTTTTAAAGAAATATGGACCAATGATTCCACCGGCTCACAAACCACGCCAAACCGTTGTTTTTTCTGGATGAAGTGGCAGTTCTTGAATCTCTTCAGGTTGCTCTTCGTCCCAAATGCTGCAATTTTGTTTGTTTACATACCCATTGAGCCAGAAGTGGGCCTCATTGCTGAACAAAATTTGCCTAAAAATCTTCTTGGAACTTTTCAAGAGCCCATAGAGCGAAGCGATGTCGCTTGGGAAGGTCGAGCGGCTTCAGTTGTTGCACAAGCTGTATTTTGTACGCTTTCAATTTAAGATCTCGACGTAAAATGAGCCAAGTCGTTCCATACGTCAGTCCGAGTTGCTGCGAACGGCGCCAAATCGACCTTCGTGTACACTCTCAGCTACGACCGGTATATTTTCTTCACAACCTGCTGGACGTGGTCTATTCGGTCGAATATTATCTAATAATTAATGCAGGGTCTCAAAATGGGTGATGGCGTTGCGAATAGTACGCTCAGTAGGCCGATTATGTTGACCATAAGTTGAGCGAAGTGCACGAAACACATTCCTCACAGAACGTCAATTTTCGTAATAAAGTTGAACGATTTGTAAACGTTGTTCAGGCGTAAGTCTTTCCATTATGAAATGCCAAACAATACTAAACAAAAATAGCATGACAGCATGACACGACTCACACGTGATCTGTCAAAAAAGACTACAAAAAAAAGTATCTCTACTTGAATCACCCATTATATATATATATATATATATCAAACTGGACAAAAATATTTTAAATTTTTGTCACAAAAAGTAGACACCAAATAATATACAATTCTTTATCTTAAAATACATGAGTAAATTTTTGATTAGCTTTAGAAACTGTTTTAGTAACTTTTTAAGTATTCAAGCAATTTCAAATTTAAAATTAAATTAATAAAAAACCAAATAAATATTAAAAACAAATTCCAATATTTAGAGAAGAAAAAGTCAAAATTTAATAACATAATTTAATTGAATTTGAATTGAAATTGAACTTATAACAAATCCTTCTTTATCTAAAATCCTTGATAATTTTTTACTAATTCAGTTTAATTTCAATTTTTGTTGCCTGTTTCTAGGCTGCAAAGAAAAAATAAAATTTTACTTTCTCCATAAATTCTAGAAAACTTTATAGTTTTAATTCTTTTGAAAACTTTCTTTAAAACTAAAATAATGTTCTTCCCTTTTAAGTACTATTTAACATACAAAGTTTTTTCTAGAAAAAAAGTAACCAATAACAAAGAAAAAAAAAAAACAAATATTTTTAAATCAAAAAAAAAAAAATTTTTTTGATATCAGAAGAAAATAAATAAATATTTTAAACCTACTTAATTGTTATAAATGTTTTTAGTTTCATCATAAGCATCAGCAACAAGAAGAAACTTGCAACTTGCTCATAATAAGGGAGAATGTAAAAAAAAAATAATTAAAAAATATTGTGTAAATTTAAAAAAAAATCTAGAGGAAAAAAATTACAAGTATCATAAAGTATAAAAAAACATATTTTCCAAACTTACCAACTCCACCCAGCACGGTGCTAGAGTCCAATTTGGCTTTCTTTGTGGCTAAATCCTGATTATTATTGTCCGAAGCGGGCGCCATAACTGCTGCTTGACTTAAAAGTTCGTCGCTACCACGCTAAAATACATGATAAGAAGAAAAAAATAATAATAATATAAGTTAGCATTAAAATAATCATAATAATAAAATAATAAATATTTGTATTAACACACATACACACTTATTCTTTTGTGCAAAAATAAAAAGTAAAAAAAAGCTCTTGATGATTTTTTTGTTTGAGTACTAAAAATTATGAACAGATTTTCTGAGCTAATAATTGTAGCAACCAACAATAGCTACTACCAACATCATCATGTTGTATACAAAAAGAGATTAAGGATATAAACACTAACAAATTCGTATAATAATCAAGAATTAAATAGAATAAAGGCCACAAGAAAAAAAGTGGTGAAAAAGAAAAAAAAAAAAAAAAAAACGAACAGAAAAAAAAGTAAACAACATAAAAATGTAATTAAATATACATTTTTGTAGAAAAACAGAAGAACGAAAATGGCTAAAGACAGGATTTTGCTGTTATATTTATTTATTCAAGCTGATAATAAATATTTAGCTAAGAGGACAATATTTATTAAAGATTGTTAAACAGAATTTCTTTTTGTTAAAAAAAAAAGAAAATCTAAAAAAAAAAACAGAAAATTTAAAAAAAATATGTTCGCAGACGGTATTAAACAAATATTGTCAATTTTAAGGCAACATACTTTTTATTATTTTTTTAAGAATTTATTTTTGTTGAAAAAAAAGTTATCAGAAATAAAAATAAATATAGGTTATATAGGCCGACGGTATTAGAAATCTAAAAAATATTGCTTATTTAAAATTAAGAATGATTAATTGTGGAGTTTCTTGTCAACTGCGAAACGTATCGGATTTATTTTTTTAAGAAAGCTCTGAAAAATATTTTAAAATAAATTTTATTTTTCAAATAAAAATTAACATTTTTTTTCAAAATAAATATTTTTGGAAAAGTTTTGGTAAAATTTAACTAAACCATTACAATGGAGAGAGATCCATTACTATCCCAATCCGGAGGAAGACCTCCTAACAATTCTAAGAAGAAATTAGCAAACTATAAAGAAGAGAAATCTGCTATTAAGAAGGACGCAAATATAAAAATGGATACAAATCCATCATGTTCGCAGCCAACATTACAAGTCCCGTCCTATTCAAAACAAGAACGCAAAATCAATGATATTTTTCCAAAGAAATTAGATGTAAATTTATCTGTTTCCCAACCAAATGAAAAAGTCCAATATACATCAAGTCAAGAAACCAAAAATAATGATGCCGTTAAGAATTCTCAGCTTGGTAAAGAATTATTTGATGTAGTTTTCGCAAATCAATTACCACCAACTCAATCAAGTATCAATATTCAAGAATCAAGAATTCGTGAATCTTTTGAGCCCCCAAAAAATAATGTTAATATTTTGGAAAATATACAAATTCCAAATTTGCAAATGGCTGAAGTAGAAACATTTATGGATCATGAGTCGTTATCAATTTCTTCAATAGAAGAAGAATTCAAAATAATAAAAAATAAGAAAAGAACATTTCAAGGTGACGTAAAAATCGATGTTTCAAAATGTCAATTTAAAAAATTAGATAAGTTAGTTGATAATGTTAATCGCACAAACAAATATTCACTACTAGGAGATTTAAATGTAGAAGCTGAAAGGCCATTTAATGACACAGACATAAATCACAACCACTCCAGAATCAATAATGATTCCCAAACACGTGTTAGAACCAGGAATGCATATTGCCCTTCTATATTTCTAGAAAATGTAAACGTTAAGTCTCTGATTGACCAACTAAATTCGAAGAATTTTGAATTTAGAATTAAGAATCAGTCCAGATATAAGAGTAAATTGTATTTTAAAGATTCGTCTGCGCATTCAGAAATGATGCAACTTTTGAAAGAAAAGGAAATTCCTTCTTATACGTATACACCTAGGGAGTATAAACGTCAAAGCATAATTTGTAGGGGGCTTTATTATAAGTCAGATATTAATGATATTAAGTCAGAAATTGACAGAATTGTTCCTGATACTGTAGATTCAGTTTCCAAGTTTTCCACAGAATATTCTAGGAAGCAGGGTATTGATACTGGTTTATTTTTGGTGATGCTAAAACCTAATCGAAGAGCAAACGAATTGCTCGGCTTAAAGTATATTCTTAATCAGGTTGTATCATGTGAAAGTCCAAAAACTAGCACTAAAATTCCACAATGTTGGAGATGCCAACATGTCCATTTTCTTGTGTGAAATGTCAGGAAAAACACGCTCCATGTGAATGTGGTTTTATTCCTGGGAATGACGTGTTACCATTTTGCGTTAACTGTAATGAAAATGGTCATAGTTCAAATTACAGGGGTTGCCCCGTTTACAGGAAATACGTTCAGATTAGGAAGAATGCGTATTTAGAGGCAAAGGAGAGGAAAATGTCAGCAGCTGAGAATGTCGCAAGGGCTCTACATCCGTCCAATAGTGATATTATGGATAAATCATTTGCAGGTTTATTTAATGCTTTGAATGATGTTCGGACACAGCGCAAATCTGAAAAACCGGCTATAATTCAGGAATTTATGAAGCTTGCAAAAATGTTATGTGCTCCAGAACCTATAACTTTGGAGGATAGAATATATAATTTTATGCAAAATTATAAGACATTGACAAGGGATCAGGCTAGAAAAGAGTGTCTGCGTTTAATTAAGGATATTCAAGATGTCTATGGTCCGTAATTCACTAAATTTAGTAACTTTTAATGTTGGTTCTCTTATACACATAGGAAGAAAAATTGAACTGAAAAGATTACTGAATCAATTTAATATTGAGATTGCATTTTTACAGGAAATACATATGTCTTCGGACACGAATGTTTGTTTTGATAACTATATTTTTTTGAGGGACAATAGTTCTTTAGGTGGTGGTATAGCTCTTAAGAATTCAATCTTTTTTTCAAGAATAAATATTCCAAATCTTCGGTTTTCAAATTTATTTGTAGAAATAAATGTTTCAATAAATGGTAGTATTAAGAAAATTCTTTGTGGTTCTATTTACTTTCTGTCAAACTGTAATCGTAAAATTATTTGTGAAGGCCTCTCTTTAGTTTTAAATTTCTCTAATAACTATGATGGCTTGATATTAGGTGGTGACCTAAATGCGAAACACACCTCTTGGGGAGATAATATTAACAATTTTAATGGGGAAGTTCTTTCTAATTGGATTCAAAACGAATCAATTTCTGTAACTAGAATTTGTGATGCATACCCCACTTATCCTGGAGGTTCATCACATTTGGATCATTTTATTGTGGGTACAAATATAATTGCTAATATAAATACAAATTTCAGAACATCTACACTTCCCACTTTTTCGGATCATATTCCTTTGCGACTTAAAATTTATTTAAATGATTTCAACTTTATACTTAAGACTCCGGACCACTTTGTTTCTTTTAAAGACACAAATTGGGACACATTCAAAATTGATGTGAGACAATATGTAACCACTTTCCTCCAAGTAATAAGAATTTATCTAACGAGGAAATAGATTATTTCGTAGAAGAATTTAACACATCAATGAATTTTATAACGGAAGTGCATTCTAAAAGGATTGAAAATAGGAATGGAAAATATATTGTTTCCGATAGAATTAAAAATTTGTTGAGAATTAAATATAATTGGCAGAAGGATTTGAAGAGAATATTCACTAGAACCTTAAATAGGAAACACCCTATTATCTAAACAAATTGATTTAATTAAAACTATTATAAAGGAACAGATCGAACTGGAGCAAGCGAATATTTTCAATGACAGATTGAGAGAAATAAAACCTGGTCCACGGGCCTACAAGCAAATTTTTAAAATGATTGGAAATAAAAATCGTTCCTACGTTAAGTATGTTTCGGTAAATGGTATAAAGATTACTCTATTAAATGAGAAATTGGATACTTTTAGGAATCATTTCTCAACTGTTTATCAAAGTTCACCCCGAAATAGAGATCTTTCGGAAGTAAAAGAGGCAATTAGAAACACAATTTCGCAAGTTGAAAATTTTGCAACATTCGATAATGATAGGACATCATTAAACTCTCAAAACAATTTTAAACTTACGAATTGGAATGCACTTTTAGCCACTTCTAAAATGATAAATAATAAAAAGTCATGCGGTGTAGACAAAATATCGAATTATTTAATTAGAAAATTACCGATTAAAGCTTTTGAGTATCTTACTATAATAATTGCTTGAACAACTGTTATTTTCCCTCGGCGTGGAAAATTGCCAAAATTGTTCCTATTCCGAAGCAGAGAGGTGATAATGACATTAACAGCTTTAGACCAATTTCATTGTTATCTAACATTGGGAAATTATTTGAGAGAATAATACGGGAAAAATGGATTTAGGATTAAATGAATCATATATACCACAGACCCAGTTTGGCTTTAAGAAAGGCAGTTCTACAATACATGCTCTTTTGAAATTTCAAACTGATGTTGTGCAGAATTTAAGGGAAGGAAAATGTACAATCGCAATATCACTTGACATTGAAAAGGCTTTTGATAAGGCATACCATGATGGTATACTGTTCAAAATGACCAAAATTGGTTTTGATGAATCAATTATGAAATTTTTCAAAAGCTTTTTCGATGGCAGAAAATTTTGTGTACAGATAGGTGACATGTTATCGTCTCAGTCTGCAATTTCCTGTGGCGTCCCACAGGGCTCGGTATTGGCCCCACATTTATATAATCTTTTTATATACGATTTTCCTCATGATTATAACAATTCAAGGGGTATACTTTACGCCGACGATTCACTTCTTTACACACATGACGAGTCTCCTCTTACTGCACTTCAGGGTGCCTCATCTTGACGAATTTTATTCTCATTAGGGAATAAAAATAAATACATCGAAAAGTAATGCGAAATGCTTGCGAAATGCTTCTGGGAAATGTAAATACACTGTTGTCCCGGAAAGCAAAAATCTGAAATTGACACTGAATAATTCCGAACTCATATTTAAGGATAGCATGAAATACCTTGGAGTCAATTTTGATAAACTTTTGAAATTTAATAAACATGTTGCTTATAATTTGGATAAGGCAAATAGTGTTAAAGGGGCGTTTTCAAGGCTTTTTAATAGTAAGTGTTTACCAATTGAGACTAAACTGCTTTTATACAAAGTAAGCATTAGACCTATTCTCTTGTATGCATTTCCTATATGGTTTAGTATCTCAAAAACGATTATGAAGAAAATGGAAATTTTTGAGAGGCATATAATTAGAAAATGTATAGAGAAGAACTTTAGATCCCATAATAAACGATTTTCAAATGAGACAATATATGATGAGGCTAAAATACCTCCTCTATCTTATTATACCATAGATTTGGCAAAACGTTTTGTGGACCGACTATCGTATTTTGAAGGTAGTGTAATGCAGGATATTTTATCGAATGAGCAAATGTTTAGTTGGTCAAACACTAATTATTTAAATATAATTGGAATACTTCAGGAACAACTCAATAGCTTTCCTGGTCGAAACTTTTACACAAATCTACTCCCGGCGAACATAGGGGGTAATCTTTTATTATTTTAATATTATTATTATTATTATTATTATTATTATTATTATTATTTTTGTTATTATTATTTTAATTTATTATTATTCTTATTTTATTTATTAGCATTAAGATTTAGGCTTAAGATTTCTTAGAATTAGGTTTATTTTAATTAGATAGTACTCTACTAGAATTTATAAGCGCCGGGAGCAGGCACTGTTTCACTGAATCTTATTTCAAATTAATTTACCAAGGTTAATTTTATTCTTAATTTAGATAAGCCAGTCGCATATTCATATATTTACTTATGCAATTAAAATAATACGATATAGTTTTAAGTTTTTTACTAATAATTTATGTTTGTGAATAATGTATTATGAAAAAAAATAAGTCTCAATAAAGTTAACTAACTAACTAATGATTAATTGTTAAAAAAGGTATTGCTTAATTTAAGACTATATTCAACACATTTTAAATTTTATAACTAAATATGAAAAATATTGATTTATTGCATTAGGTATCCAAAGATTTAAAAAATGTCTAATTTCAGGGAAAACAAAGTTATTTTCACAAAAACATTTCTTAATTGCAGGCTGTGTTAGACAAACATTAGATCTTATATAGTTAAATAAAATGTCTTTAATGCATATTCCATAAAATTTTATCTACTAACTATAAAATCTTACAGCATCTTCTTATATATAACAGTACTTCTGCAAGTTGTTCAAAAACTTAAAAAAAAGCAACAACTAAAAGTAGGCTTCACACTTTAAGATGGCAAAAAACTTTATGTAGCACATTTCTGCCATTAAATTAAAAAAAAAAAATAGTAATAATAATATAAATTTTAACTAAATTTAATAGAAAACCCAAAATCCTTACAATATGTTATTCTTAGCTAATTAAACAAACAGATAGTACAACAATTATAATTAACAAAAAAATCAAGCATATGCTAAGTTTTTAAATATTTGTATTTTATTTAAAGGGTTTTGTGCATATGTTACGAAGGCCATTTAATAATATGTTTTGTAGCAAAAACCTTTTAAAATATAAGCACCCAAAATAAAAAAGTAGAGAAAAAACATATTTAATACGACTAAAAGTATGTTAAATTTTTAATAAGTCTAGTAAAAAGAATAAAGCAGAAAACAAAATATATGAAAATAAAACAAGGTCTGCTTTAAGTAACATATGTATGTAGATATGAAAAAAGGTATAAAAATATAGATGTGGGTTATTATTACATTCATGCATACATACTTTTCGTTTTTTTTCACACATTTTCTTGTGGCATATACTTATGGGTCCACATTTACTTGCCACATTTTTCAGTTTTAATGATTCTTCATTCATCTTACTTGAATATTTTTTTCTTATTTCTTATTTATATTTTTGCTATGGTTTATATTTTCTATTTTGTTTTCTCTTTTTTTACATTTGTAATCAAAGCTATTCATAATATGTTGCCTACTTTTAGGCATTAAAACAAATCTATATGTAGAGGTAGTATATGAAAAAACACATACATATTGTATGGTTTGGCATTAAAAAAAATATGGTTTGAATAAATATGTATATAAATAAATACGTATTAAATGTATGTTTGTGTTATAAGTAAATGGGTCATTTGGCTGGACTCATTAAATAAAGTATAAAAAAGCAAAAGAGAAAAAGGTACAAGAAACTAAAAATATATACTAAATTCAATGTCTGGCTAGAGCTATTAAATTTTAAGATAGATTTTAACATGAAATTAAGTTATTTGGTGGAACTAAGAAAAAATAAAAAAAAAAAAATGGGGACAAAGATTATTTTTCACTTATAATTTTGTTAAAAACTAAAATAGTATATACCTTAAGTTGTTAAACTTGTTAAAATATATAATATATATTAATGAGTTGTTTTACAAAAATGTATAGCATACTTTAAGGAGTAGCTTAACAATTAAAATTCACTTGCTTAACGAAATTTTTCTTTTATATATTATTCACTAAATGCCTTTATTGCGTAATAGACAAACTTTATTTTTGTTATACCAAATTTTACGTTAGTTCTTTTGTAGGGTTGCTTTTGTTTTAATGCCACAAATTAGTTCATTAGTTAAACTAAATATTTTACTTAATGCTCTTTGTTGTTACTGTGTTATAATAAAGTTGTGCACAATTATAATTATTTACGCACTAAATTTTGTTGCTATTATTGTGTTATTTTATTTCTCTCTTTGTCTACGTAATTTTTATGCACACAACAATTATTATTATATATATTATTTAGCTATAAAGTTAGTTAAATTCGACTTTTTAATTGTAAGCTTTATTAAAGAATAAAAGTAAACTTAACGTTATTTGGCTTGTTAAGTTATTAAAATTAAACATTTAAGTTGTTACAATAATAATAAAAACAAATATTTAAGATTTTGATTGTTAAATACAATGGTATTTGTTAACAATAAGCTAGACTATGTTAAGCAATTTAGAAAATATTTTTTAAAAGAATTAAATTTAAAGAAATTATGTTAAAAATATGCCAAAGCTTTTAAGGAAATCAACATTTAAAATATGCTATGACATTAAAAAATAAAAAAGTATTAACAAAATTTATTCATTAAATGCTAGCATAAAAAAAAATAAATAAATAAATAAATAACTAGAGCATACTTTAGGGATAAAAATAACTGAATTCTTCAACTAAAATTTTGTTTTTAATTCATTATAGGGTTAAACATAGTCTGTTTATTTACAAAAAAAAATTAGATTTTTTACCAAAAAGATAAGTTTTATGGCCTTAAAACTTTTTCCTTAGAAAATTAAAACATTTTTTTAATTTTTTTTATTACTTATGTTTTATAAAATCCCAAAATTTTTTGTTAAGACCAAAGTTACTTCTTAAAAACTTCTTACTTTCTCTCTCGAGTTAGCAAGAAAAAAATTTTCCTACAATAATTTTTTATAAGTGTCACTCATTAACAAGCAAATAATTTGTCAACCGGAAATTAACATAATACAACTGCTTCAACTTAACATTTTCTTAATTTCCATTTTTTTATTTTTATTTTTTGTTTTATTATTATTATTATTTTTTTTTTTAATGACAACTTAATTAATTTTTACAATAGAAAACCTAAAAGTAGGCTATAAAAATATATAATAAAGCACTTAAAAACCTCTAACTAATACAATGATGAGTACAATTTTTTAACCACATTTTTTTTTTAATAAATATATTAAAAGCGTTAGACTTCAGCAGTGACCTTTTTTTCCTCTCAACTAATAATAAAATGAGTAAGGAAAGTATGTCCCTAGCTAGCCCTTTCTTGACATGTCTAAAATAAATTGTTATAAAGTTAAAAATCACTACAAAAATCAAAAAGCTAAAGTTTAAATTAAATTTATTAAAACTCTCCTAGTTAATGTACACTCTTTGTTCTTGTCCATTATGTTCATTGATTTTTCAAGGGGTTGTTTTATGGCTGGTTGATTTAAGATCTAAACATTTGATAACATTTGAAAAACAAAAAAGTAAAGTGAAGTGGTGAAGTGAAATTATTATTAATCCAATAGAGTGGAATAAATTGTTGAAATAGACAAGTTAGCTATATATTACTCTCTCACTCTCTAACCTGTATATTATCAAAAATAAATAATAAAAAAATATTAAAACGCCTCCTAAAATTATGATATGACTATGACTATTATGAAATCCCAATAAACGTTTATCAAGCAACATGTGGTATCATTAAATAAACACAAAAAAAAACCCACCCAAAAAAAAAAAATAAAAAAAAAAGAAAAAAAAAAAAAAACAAACGGTTACGAGTAACCCAGCAAAACATTTTGGAAAAAAATTTCCATGTAATACTTTACATATAAAAAACAAGCACGCTTGACTTATTACAAAGAAGAAATTATATTTTTTCTTGTACATACTTAGTTATATACATCACTTACTAAACCATTTTTGGAACCTAAATTTTAAGGCATAACATATATATATATATATATATATATATATATATATATATATATATATATATATACATATATATGGTGTGAAAAGTATAGTAATTCATAAAATGAGAAAGGCTGGGCCGATTTCTGCAAAATTTTTTGCCAGTTATACGTATTTTCGGGGAGAAGGTTTTTACGGAAGAAAATTTTGGAAAATCCCTCCGGAAAAGTCGGAAAATTAAAAAAATCTAAAATCTAGTTTTTGTATGAAATTTTGTGTGAAATTATTCCTTAATAGCTTTTCAAATTAAACAATAGAAAGTTCTTAGTGCAAATCATGGAAAATTGCGGAAAATGCGAAATGCTGAAAAGTGGAAAAATCGAAAATTGATTTTTTTTTTTTGTATGAAATTTTGTGTGCAATTATTCCTTAATGCCTTTCCAAATGAAAAAAATAGAAAGTTCTCAGCCAAAATCCGATAGATGGCGTTATACGTTGACTTAGACTTTGCGCAATCTGACAGGTGTCATTTTGGCATTGTAATTTTCTACAGTAAATGCTATTTTTCTTGCTGCAATTTATAGGAGTTTTGTGTATTGTTAAACTGATTCCGGATTGTCGTAAATCACGCATTATATCCATATACGGTGCAATATTTATCAAAAAAATCGAAAATAGATTTTTTTGTATGGAATTCTTTGGCTTTTCAAATGAAAAAATAGAAAATTCTTAGCGTAAAGGAATAATTTTTATATATATTATATAAAATTGGGGCGAGGCGAAGTTCGCCGGGTCCGCTAGTTTCTGATATATTAAAATTGAGTAAAATTTAAACTAAAATTTTTTACTGGGTTTTTAAACAAATTGTTGCTACTAAAACTTTCATCGTTGTTTTTGTAATTGTTGTTTACACAGTTTGTCTACAACATGTATTTAAATAAATCAATTATTTGAAAAATATAACGATTAAACTGTCGGATTTTATAAAATTTATAAAACTAGAAGTTTTGTATGTTTGTAGTTGTTAAATGTAAGTTGTGCGTTATACATAGAGTTCCCTTATATATATATATATATATATATATATATATGTAAGCATGTATGTAATTGTTTACAACAACTAAGTAAATCGTTTATATAAAATAGATTATCTACTACATATGACAGCTTAATAGAGGAAAAATGTGAACATTCTTTTATTGATTTTAAGCAACAAATTTAAAATTGATTTGAAAAATACTAAACAAAATTTGAATAGGGGAAAACTTCAAAATAGCGAACATTTTAATAGAATAAGGGAATAATACATAGATAGTATGTTAAACAAATTTAGCAAAAATTCTATTAGATTCCGAGACTTCAATAGTTTTTATGTTTTAAATGTTTTATCGAGAATATTCCTATTGAAAATTGGCTTTAAACAGCAACAAATAGCTGAGATATATGCAAGAGTATTTTTTTTTTTACTAATTTATTTTTTTTAACTTAAATCTTTTTTTTTCGAAGATTTTCCCATTGAAAATTAGCATAATAAATTTGAATAGAGTGAGCGGAACACATAAAGGTTATGTTGAAATTAGCAAAGATCCTACTAGATTTAAGGACTTCAATGTTTTACATTTGTTTGGAATATTTTGTCGAGATTAAAAGTCAGCTCAATGCAAATTTGAATGAAACGAACTTAAAAGGGATACTGCTAGACTTAAGGACTTAAAAGTTTCATATTCGCTTGGAATAGTTTGACGAGATTTTTCCCATTGAAAAACAGCCTAATATAACAAAAAAATCGGTAAGTTATATGTTAAAGTTACCACTGGCCTTCTTAATATCTTTTCAGATTTTCTCCACTAAAATGGAGCTGAATACATATTTTAACAGAATAAGGATATGTTGAAGCGAATTTAACAAAGGTCCTATTAGACTTATGGACTTTAATGTTTCATATTTGTTTGGAATATTACCGAAAATGGTATTTTTTCACACTAGATTTAAAATGTTCAAGAGTCAAATATACTACTTTTTTGCTTAATCAACAGAAATTAAATTATAAAGTAATTAGAAGTCTTTTTAAATTGTTCTATTTCTATTTTGGGAAGAATCAAGTCTAATTTTTGGAACATTATTTTATTTTTTCTTTTTAAAATTTATTCAGTCAATTTTGTAAATAATAAACCTTTAAAATATGCTAAAATTTTACATTATTCTTTTCCCTAAACACAACAAATAATATAACAACAGTTACATGGAAAAATTTACAAGTAAAAAATTTAAACTGTTCATAATAAAAACTATTTTCTCTACATAACACTATTAAACATTAAATTTAAGTAACAACATTTTCGGTAAATAGTGATGATGGAATTTAATTTTAATTTCTAAATATTTTAATTTGTAGATATTTGCAAAAATATTTAATAAAATTTGTTGGCCGTCAAGCTAAATAACAAAAGAATTATAATAATATTTCAATGAAACATTCAAAAAACAGTTATATAAATTTAATGTAATAATATTTTTCTAAGTAAATAATTCTATAGACATTAATAACAAATTAACAATTATTTATGCAAAATAATTAAAAATTCATAAATCCCTTGGTGGTTTTCTTATTTTTTTTGAAAAGCCTTTTAAATGCTTGTCTTTTGATAATAATTTTATTCATGTTCGTTTTTCATTTCACGCCCTGTCCTTCTTGTTCCTGTCTTTATTTGCACAATGCATGTTAAATGCACACAAGAAAAAGGAAACAAAACAAGACTGTAAGGATTACATTTCCGGTATTATTAAAATTAAGTACAACTATACAACATTTATAATAGTAGTATGAAGTAGTAACAGCAACATTGTAAGATAAAGTAAAAATTACATTAAATATTAAAGAAAAAACCAAACAGGAATAATGTGGGTAAATAAAAAAAGGAATGAAATTAAAAAAAAAAAACATAATATTAAAGGTTTTAAATATATAAAAAGAGAAAAAATGATTTTTAATCTAGACTAATATTAACTCTTCTTTAATTTTTCTTAAGTGAATAAATGGTATTACGTTAAGGAAACCACTTAAAAATGGGCAAAAGTTTCGAAAGTTTTATTGGTTCTTAAAGTAGACAACAGATTTATTTTGCCTAAAAATAAACTATATTTTGTACAGTATATTAATAATAACGAACAGTTTATATTGTCAGTAAATAAGTTACCTATATTTAATTCATAATAAATGCCTAAAAGTAGGCAAAGATTAGTTAGGTTACTAAGTAGGCAATAGATTTGCCTTGCCTAAAAGTAGGATATATTTTTTTCACTGTAAATAGATAAGATCTTTTAGTTGTGCAATTATTTATTTATTTTTTTAAATAGGTAATTATTATAATATCTATTTCAAAGTAGACCATAGATTTAGTTTGTCCACAAGTAGACAATATTTTTTATATTTTTTTTTTATATATTTCCAAAAATCTGCATTCCTAAATAAACTATAAATACAATTGTTTATAAAATAAGCCAAGGTTTTTACGAAATCAAATTTGATTTGTTTATAACAACTTTAAATAATTAACAGATTTTCTAAATCTTTATAAAAAGTTTTCTTTATTATCTTAAGATTGTCTGCTTGATTTTATTATGTTAAATCCTTTTTGTATTTGCTATAATATAAAGGAAAACAAATTATATATCAGCATTCATATCATTTCAATTGAAAGCCAAAGAAGATAAACTGTTAGAAAATAAAGTTGTTTAAACGAGATGACGTGATCTAGAAGCTAAAAGTGGCAAAAAAAAAACGTATCGAAAGAAAAACTTTTTTTGAAGATTCTTTTCACAACTTGACTACTCAATCACCCGTTTAAACATACAACGAATAAAATACTAAGGCTAAGGAAACACATGTTTTGAATAATTTATTTATACTGGCGGGGAGAACTCTTTTCTCCAGCCTTATGCAAATTGTTTGAAATAAAATATAAGTTAGAATAAAAAACTTGGAAATACATCCATAATAAAAACAGTGAAAAATGTTGCAATAAAAATACACAAAATACTTTTTCGCCTTTCCTGTTTTACTTCTACGGTTTTTTTTTTACATTCAAATAGATATCAAAGCAGTTTCTTTTTTTTTTTTTTTGTAGCTTTTATAGACACAAATATTTTGGTAACAAATCGTTTGGATTAAGAAAATTGCTTAAAATACTTTTTTGCTGCCTAAAGTTTTCTTGGCTTGCTCTTTATTTTTTTTTTTTTATGTAATAGAGAAGGCAAATAACATTTTGTATAGTAAAGTGTTTTAAATATTTAACTAAACAAATTGAAATATAAACGTTAAAAGAAAAAAGGACAAATAAATATAAGGAGAAACACAAAAAAAAAGAGTTTCTAGCAGACAATTTTATGAGGCAAAAATAAAAAAAGAGATAAGATAAAATAAATTTTGTCTCTTACTTTTTTGGAATACAACAAGTTTGAGTAATAAAGCCAAATGTAAATATTTATTAAGAAAACCAGCAAATATACCATAAAATGTTAAAAGTATTAGAAAGTCTAATATACACAAACTTTTGACAAAAACTTTATTTTTACCTTAGCTTAAATAAAAATAAAAAAATGATATAACATTTAGCTTAAATAATATATAACATTTAAGAGTTTTACTTTTGCAAAAGGCATCATATATTTACAAACTCATTAATGAATTTTATAACTTTAGCTAGATATTTTCAAAAAAATTTAAAATTTAAAATACTTAAAATAATAGAAAAAAATGTTTAACCTTTTCCTAGTTACAAACGTCTTGAGTTTAACAATATATAAAAGAGGTGTGTTTATGAAAATTAAGGCAGCTGTTGCCTATGCCTTATATATATATATATAACACACTAAACAACTGGGTGGCATTTTTTCTATTCAAAAATATTTAAAAAAGATGCAAATCTTTGTTTATACTTCCTTCAAATACAATTTCAAAATGTTAGGTTGAATGTTATAGACATTATATAGAAGAAGAGAAGCTGTGTTTTCTAGCATTATTGTGGGTTTTGTTGTTTATGTTTAACGGAAGCTCTTTGACAGATAATTTATTACATTTTACTATGATACCTTTACATAATATACACTAACTTACCAGGAGCCTGTATATATGTAATACATTTGAAAAGGTAAATGAAACGCCTGGAAAAAGGAGTCTCTATAAGGTTTAATTTTTTTTCTATTTTGTGGTAGTAAATTTATATCTCATATAATTTTCTATATATTGAGTGGTTTTATATCGAAAACCAAAATCTAACCTTTTTTTGCTCTCGTTTCCCTTCTTATTTTTATTTCGTTGAAATTGTTTGTATATTTCAAATGTTTTTTGTATAATATACACATCTAATTTAAGATATTTGTATTTACAGATAAACCTTTTTTTTCTGGCCAGAAATAAAATATATAGAGGGTTTATAAAATATTTACAAGAAATTTTTATGTTATTATTAGTGTCTAAAAAAGGAAATAAAATTTACGCATAAAATTCCTTTTATGTAGGGAAGAAGTTGTAAATTTGTTACACCTAAAGATAGTATTTAATAAAGACAATAGGAGAAAGTTTGTTATAAAAATGTCATTTTAGTAGTAATAAACAAATAAAATAGACCAAGAGGTTTTGTAATTATAAATACTAATTTTTAGTATAAATAACTTTTGAATCTCAAATGTGGGAAAAATAATAATTATTATAAGTGAAAAGGTACTTAAGAAATGAAATATTCTTTCTTGACGACATCGTAAATCGCTTTTATGCTAAAAAAAAAAAAACAAAATGTAAGCCAATGTTAAAACAGCATCACAAGGAAAATCGTTTAAAATTTGCGAGCAAATACATGAAATGGACAGATGAGTGGAATCTTTTCTGATGAAAATAAATTCAATTTTAAATTCAATTTCTGCTGCAGGAAAATCAAAAATATGCTTTGTTCGAACTAAAATGTGCAATTTATAATGAACTGTTGGAAGATGCTTTTCTCTCATTTATGGGCGAAAAAATGGATGAAGATTGCATATTCCAACAGAATAACGCAGCAATCAATATCTCGAACCAATCTAAATCGTGGTTTAATAAACATAGTATTTTACTATTGGACTGGCCGGCTTGAAGTCCGGAGTAAAAGCCAATATAGAATCGGTGATGTAATGCACAGAATGAAACCATAATGACAATAACGAAGTAAGAACTAAAAATTAAGCAAGCCTGGGAAGAAATTGAAAGTGATTTTCTTCAAAAACTAGTCGAATCAAAGGTTCATCAACACATTGTTAATAATGCTAAAACTTATGAACCAATTAGTTTAAGTGCCTTTATAGGAGAATGCCATAACAAATGGCATGAAACTACTAAAATTACAATGAAAAAAATTTAATGCACATTATAAATTTTTTGTTATTAATTTTTTAAGTGGTCAATAAAAAATTTAAAAAAATAATTTGTAGCACTTTAATTATTTTTTAGCCCCATTTTTGGTAAGTTGATTAAAAAAATTTATGTGCGTTTATAGGAATATGTAGCAGTGTATGTATTCGTTTAACCCTTTAGTTGCACAAGTAATATTTTGCTATTTCCGGTTAAGTTAATTTTTGAGTCTATAAATGGTTAAGAAAATAAATGTCACCAAAAGCATACATTTATCATAAAAACTTATCATAAAAATTCTCGTAAAATAATGACTAAATTTCAAAAATCTTTTTAATTCGATTATTATCGCGGTTTTAAAGGAACTTATTATATATTGTATTTATGTTATTTATTATAAAGTTAATATTGCATACTTTTTTTTTTTTGTTTTTGTGGGAGATGTAAAATGTAAATGTTTATATTTTTAATTAAAACCAAAGATATAGAAGATAATTTAAGGAAATGAAAAAAAATCTATAAATTTTATTTCAATTAATATTAAAATATATCTTCTATAGTATTTTGTTGACAGGAGCAATCAAGTAATATAAGAGTGTTGCATTCTTAAGAAAGTAACAAAATGTGTTGGATAAAAATCAAATACTAGTGAGATGAGGCCCGTTCAATATAAAGATCTCTTACCGATTCCGGCTTAGATATTCTATTGGTATTTATAATTATATATAGTTCTGCTTAATACTCTATAATAAAAGTATTCTTTTAAAAGTTTACAAGCCTAACCTAATTTATATATATATATATATATATATTTATCTATTTATTTTTATTAAATAAAATTTTGCTACAAAGTAATATTTTTTATTCGCTATTGATACTCAACCTAATGTGATTCGTATATCTAAATCTTCTTCAGAACATAACATAGCAATTTTCAAAAAGTTTTATAACACCCTTTAAATTTTTAAGAATTTTGAAAAATTGTTTTGGAGTTCTCTTCCTTTTAAACCCCTAAAATTTTAAGTCAGTTTTAGATTGTCAAGTTCTTTAAAAAAGGACAACAATGTAACTTTTTAACTGTTTAAAAATCTTTTAACACGGTTTAAAAAATTTGTTTTTCTATTCTTCTTCAAAATTTTGACTTGGTACCTTTTTGATATTTTTCTTTACGAATTTGTTTAGAATAAATCGAGATATCTCTCTCTCTAAAATCACTCACAATTTTATTAAATATATTCTAAATTTACTTAATTTACTTTTAGGGGCTAAAAAATACGCGTAAGGTTAATAAAGTTTTAATATATATATATATATATATATATATATATATATATATATTAAAATATATATATATTTATTTATTTATTCTGAATCAGAGTATAATATATATATATATATATATATATATATATATATATATATATTTTAACTGATGTTTCAAAATTTACTTTTAATATTTGACTAACACATAAAGAGCCCTACGAAAAAAAGTTTCAAATGTACTCCTCTCGAAATGAAGATTGCTCTGTTTTTATGTGATTCCCAAAATATTTCATCTGAATGTTTAAAATTACGTGAGCTTGACCATTTTCAAAACATTTTGAAATTGTAATAGAAGCATACTGAGATATGTAATATTTGTTTAAATAATTGTTATGTCTCTCTTCAGAACACTTTAAAAGCAATGAGATCAATTTTATGCAATTTGTTCCCAAAAGTTTAAATTAGAAATTTTTGCAAATAAGTCACATAGAAGTGTTTAATTGAAAATACTTAATGAGTAAAACTTAATGAAAATGTCACTATTCTATTTAACAAAGTAATTTATATACATATATATAGTGTCGGGAGAAATCTAGCAAAAAAAAAAAAAAAAAATATATTGTATATATATATATACATATATATATATATATCAATTACTAATATAGTTTAATTTTCTGTTATAAACAAATTTAACAAATCTATTTTATTAATAAAATTTATTAACAAAAAAAAAAAAAAGCGAAATTTTAACATATTTTTAAAAGCAGTTTCACTCGTATTTAGTTTTGATCTTATAAATTTATTTCTAATTAACATATAACTTTTATTTAAATAAATTGCTTCTGTCAACTAAAACGACTATAATTTCATTACTACAAAAATTATATTTTAACTTAAAATAAATTTGTTTTAATTTTTTTCTTGATATTCATTTTAGTTTTAAATTTGTGTAAATAATTTTTAAATTTCCTTTAAATTATCTTCAATAACTTTGCTTTTAATTTAAAATATAAACATTTCAATTTTACTACTCCGGCAAAAATAAAGCAATATTTACTTGATAATAAACACCATAACTGTGATACATTATATATATATATATATATAATTTTTTATCAATATATCAAACATTTAATTATTAAATATAAATTAATTTTCTGTTATAAATTTTTTTCTGTTTAACAAATTCATTTTTATTAATAAAGTTAAAAAAAGAAAGATAAATTTGAACATATTTTTATGCAGTAATTATACTTACAAACAAACAGAACCACATATACACACAAGAAATATTGATTTATATTTATATTTAAATTCTGATTACCACTATATTTAAATAGACATTCACTTAAATACAGTATAAGCACATAAGTATATTTATTTCGTTTTTTTTATATGAGTAAATAACTGCAAATATCAATTAATATAACCGGAAATAAAGTTGATTTTCCTTTACTAGGTACATATTTTTTCGTCTGAACAGTTACTACAACATTTATGAAATATATTTTCTTTTAACAAAAATATTTTGCGTGAGTGTATTCCGCAGAGATTCAGTGAGTCTGAGAGTGGGAACTTCCGTTTGAAACCTGCATAAAAATATACATAAGTTATGCGATAAAAATTTTTTAATCATTTCATATGTACCGACAAAATAGTTAACCATTTGCATTTTATAATTCTTTTTCTTATTTGGTAGTGTATGTGTGTGTATACTAGGGTGGTCCTCCTTTTTGTGAATGTGTTCAAATTCTCAATCTCACCCCCTAGAAATTTGCGAATAGCCTAAAAACTATGGAATACAAAGTTTTAGGCTGATTGAAACAACTTTAGAGGTGGCTCAAAGTGATCGAAATATTAAAAATTAAGATTAAAAAAAAAAAATTTATATTGTTCTTCCATTAAAAAAATATACTTAATTTACAAAAAAAAAAAAAAAAAAATACATAACAGTAATGAAGTAGTAGTAAGACAAATTAGAAGTAAAATACGTAATTTTTAAATAAATATACCCCAGGAAAATAAGAGATCAATCAAAAGTTGAAGAAATGAAATGAATCATACCAAACTTTGCCAACAATCATGTGTGATCTACGCGAAATATTAACGTTCAAATTTCACAAAAATCAGTTTTTTTCAGATTTTGATCGCTTTGAGCCACCACTAAATATTTTCCAATTAGTCTACAAAACGGTGAGACTGAATTCCTCCATAAAAAGAATATATATTTTTTTAATAAATATTTGTAGTATATAATTTAATTGATTAAAATTATGTATATGTAAAATAAATATGCAGTTATGCTTGAAAGTAACTTATACACAAATTTAACATATTAAGCATATTTTTATGATATCTCATTTTTTTACTATAGTATACTTTAGGGAGAACTTCATATTATTTTTATTTTAATTTATCTTTAGGTTTTTTTATGCTAATATTTAAATTAATGAAAAAAAAAACTTCATAAAAAACGTATTCAAACAATTTCTGGATACAAATATGATTTTAACAAATACATGTGTTGTTCGTTTTTTTTTTTTTTTTTTTTGTGTAATGTATAACAGTATTTATTTTAACTAATTGTGTGTGTTTAACTACCATTGTATGAGTGTGTGTGTTTTTAACAAATCCACAACGTGCATATTGTTTTACTTCCTGTTGCTGTTGCTATCATTCAATGACCGAACGAACCTCTGTACCTGACGTGTGTGTTAAACCTCAGCTTACAAAACACTCTCTTACATATAACAAAAAACATTGTAATACACACACATATGTAAGTAAATAGACAATTGTATATAAAAAGCTGTACAGTTACAATATTTTGTTTTTGTGATTATGATGAGAATAAAAGTATGTACCATAATCACCACACACAGTACATTACAGAGTCATCCGTATCCGGTTTTAACAGACCTAACAACATTACCACTACTGCGCTTCTATAGCTATACAGCTGTAATAACCCTGAGAACATTTTCTATTAGAAAAGTGACTACTGGAGGTGCAGACAAAGTTTTATATCGATTTGACATAAGAGGGTCTTCTTCTTCCTTATACTGAACATTTTTTAATTTTAATTTCTTTCCCTTATTTTTCGTCAATTTAGTCAATTATCCACAATGTTATCTCTCAAATGTTGGCTGGTTATAAAAATCCTCTCATAACCCATTTGTGCTCTGCTATGACGTCATTTGGTATATGTGTATAATCATTTGTTTTATGTTGGCTGACTTTAGTTTTATGGCATGTTTGGCTTTACTATGGTTTGGTCTGACAAATAGCTCTAGCACATTATCCAGCCAGGACACAGCGTCAGGCAAAGCCAAACCAAACCATCGTATCCAAAAATGCATTCAAAACTAACCAAACACTAACCATTGTCGCCTTTGCGTGGTCAATAGTCATTGTTCGTTTATTTATGTTTTGTTGGTGTTGTTGTTATGATGTGAATGAATATGTGTGTGGCTACCAAGTACTTTATTCGTAGTCATTAGTTGTTGCAGTTGTTGTTTTAGCAGGAGTCGACTTAAATCTACAATATGATGACCTGACCTGATACAAACAAACAAAAACACGTGTGTGATTTTTTTTTTTATATTTTGTTTGTAAATGTACATATGTTAATTTTTTAAGGTGGGTTAATTGGTAAGTAATTAAAGTATATTAAAAGGGGATATCTGCAGTCTTTTTTTATAAAAAAAAATAATAATAAAAATAAAAAATTATTCTATAATTGGGAAAAAATTTATAATGCGAACATATATATTAAACTCAGGGTGTTGCGGGAGGCAAGTTTGTAGTAAGCTAGTTCTTCTTCCAAACCAAGTTTCATCTCATTCCTTTGGTTCTTGTTAAACTTTTTTATTACCCTGAAATTTAATACTTTTATCAAAATTTACTCAATCAACATTTTCTATTAGGTTCAGAAAAAAAAAAATCAATTTTATTTTGTAAATTTTTCTGCATGCGGACAAACGACCGGATTTCAAGAATTCGATCAACTGTTAAAGCTGTTATGTCTCTATAAAATATTTTAATCAAGAAAGATATTTAAAATGAATGGCAGTTATTACGAAAATTTTGTCGAATGCACATTTTAACCCTTTTCAATTTACTCTCTGTAAATTCATATTTTTAACTGTGTAATTTTTTTAAATATCTGAGCATTTGCATGTTTCATATGTCCAGAAACAAGGAGAGAGAGAGAGAACAAACAAGTGAATGCATGACCAACAACTCGAGCATTTCAACCGGATGTACATTTATAAATTCACATAGTGCTAATTATAGGATTTATTCATAGTGAATTTACTGTAAATGCAAAAAAGAAAAAAAAACGTACATGTTTTCATATTTATAGCATAAAAAAATGTAAAGCAGCAAAATAGGCGCTTGGTCAGCCTATAAACCACCAAGGTTTATTTACAAATATATATATATATATATATATATATATATATATATAAATTTGTTTTACAATATTAAAAAAAAAAAAAAAAAATGCAACACCTTCTTCCCAACAAAACTAACATATGAGTAATGATATTTAAATTATAAACCATAAAAATTTATGAAGTGTTTGTTGGTTATTTTAAAAAGAATTTCCTTTTATAAAGATGTATTTTTAAAGACAAATTTAAATTTTTTTTTCTATTCGAAAGAAATAATTTAAAAGTAATTTTTATAAACTAGAAAATTTGTAAATGTAACGATGCATTACTTTAAAACTACATCAATTTTTTTTCTTTCTCCGAAATAAAACGCCCATCATTATAATCACTACGCCAGGCTACAACATTACTTTCGCTACCGTGAAAAAAAAATTGCATAACTCATTAAGGTGCATAATCAGAAACCTCTAAATATAGACAACTGAACGCCTAACACATTGAATACATATGTTGTAGTTACCGACATATTTCATCATTTGTCGCATAATTACATCCGTTCTTTTTTTGGAGGGATAGTCATCATTAACACACAGTTACTATCATCATTATCAGAAGAGGACAATGTTCATCGTAGTCATGAGGGTTTAATATACAACTGTATAAATACTTAGTTCAAATTCCAAATACATATACTCATATTAATGAAATGATAAATAACTGACAAATCTGAATGAAGGACATAGAGAGCGAAATTATGTGATTTGGTAACTAAATATCATTGTATGAGAAAAATAACTAAAAATTAAGGAAGGAAGGAATAAAAGCTAAAATAATGGGGCTTTAAAATGAAAATAATAGTTAAGAATTGGAAGATGTACTTTATATTTTTTTTATTGAACATTTAATAAATATATAAATGATTTTGTATTTAATGCTCTAATTTTAGTTTTTACTTATTTTGTTTGTCTTACAAGCAATAACTGATGCTTGCTTTCACGCTTTTTTATTATTTACTTGCTTAATTAATTAACTAGTTAATTAATTAATTCATTTACTTATTTATTTATTTGAAGCATTTTCGCTTGTAAGAGCGTATAAACCATCAAGAAAATTTTACAAGAGACGTTAAAAACTTCATAAAATCATAAAACGTAATTGTTTTCTTACCTTTTTTCAATATTCTGATTGCAAAGTGTCGCTAAAAAAAATCGGATTAATTGAATAAGGGCTTATATGCATACATTTTTGTAGAACAGTAGTAGTAATGGATGCTTATAAATACTTTATATTAATCATGATTTCATTAAAATTCGGACCAATGATGCGCCAAATTTTATGAAGAGAGGTAGAAGCCTGTTCAGAGCTCTCAAATAAGCCCATCTTCCTAAAATCACTTTATACGCGAATAAGTTTTATATGGATAAAAAATGTAGTGCAAAGTTTTATCACAGTCTGACCACAGCTCCCATATTAAACCTACTTTCCTAATAAATGTAATTTAAATGGTAATATCACGATATTATTTCATATATACATGTTTAACGGAAATCTTTTTTATAATAACCAGTCGACAATTTTTTAGATCCCGTGAAGGCACCCTACTAGTGTATTAAAACACCAGTTGACGAGTTATGCGAAAAAAGCCTTTATTAAAAAATAGGTTAACCGGTTTCATTAAAAATACAATTATTTAAAAAAATATATTATTATTTCTACAAAAGAAAGTACTAATGACGTGTATCATTTGTAATGACAAGTAGTATTAAAATAAAAAGTCATATCGCTCTTCTGAAGCTAAAGTATAATACTCAAATTTTGTATTTTTTGAATTTAATTCTGATAATGAAATACACCTTCTTCTTGTGACAAACGATAAAACTGAAATTTACTTATTACCTAGATTCTGTTAATAAAAATCATTTAAATCTATCAAAAAATATACAAATCTCAGTTCACAGTACGTTTGGTGCTGCTCAAATCTCAAATTAGAAATTTGAAAAAATAGTCTTAAGGAAGCTTTATTAGTTCATAATGAAAATGAAAAATACTTTCAAATAATTAAGGATTTGTATGGAAGCTTTTCAAAAAATTTGTAATTTTCATACAAATTTTATTTTTAAACAATTTCATACGTTTAATACATAAGGCTATAAATAAGATTCAATTAGCAAATATACAAAAATGGGAAGTATAGGTTAATTTAGTAAACAAAAATAAAAGAAGAAGCATTTCATAAAAAAACCGGTTGACCGACAAATAAACAAACCGGCTCGTCGAATTATTCGAAAGTAAGAATTACCGGTCGGTATTTTTAAAAGTAAAAATGTGTTAATCGGTCTCCAGTTTCGGTTTTTGAATACACTACACCCTACACAAATGTTAGAAACGCATGATGTAGATTATAGAATGATCAAATTTGACCGACAACATATTTTTTACCTGTTTTTTCGAATAAATTTGCTGAAATTATTATCAATATCATACCAAAAATGATCTTATCATATTATTTAAATTATAGATATACGGTCTTTTAATCGTTCTTATTTTAATACATTATATATGTATATATATATATATATATATATATATATAAATATAAAAAAAATATTAAAATTATTTTTGTATCAACAAATGAAAATTGGTTACAAAGGCAATATTATGCAGAAGAACGCATTTTGAAAATGTAGGTTGATATGCCCTTGTACGGGTTCATGCTTCACTTATTTATTTATTTTTATGCAGAGAAGTTTTGCATATGTATACCAAAATCTATTCCATAAACTGCAGCATATTTGAAGGCTTATGAAATTATTTTCTTCAATCTATTGTACTTCACAAAATCTTTTCTAAAGAAAACTTAAACTAATATTATTAATTAAATTAATATTGATCTTTTTTATAAAATGCTTCATTAGAAGGTAGCCAGATGATAATTAAAAAGTTCTTAATTTTATAAGAAACTCTATTTTAATTATATACAAGTAATTTTAATTTTACTTTAAATTCAATTACACTCTCATTTTTAAAACAAATTTCCAATTAAAACAGAATCTTTAAATTTTCCTTAAAATTTCCCTTTTCATAACAAAAACTATTGTCTGCTTTAGTTTTAATAAAAGTTTTTTAATAGTTTTTTTTATAAAAACTAAAATACCTGTGAGCTGTTTTAATTAAAAAATATTTAGAAAAAAAAAAATGATATTAAAAAACCAAGTCTTTAATATTAAATAATTTTAATAAACTAAAAAATATAATACTTTTTTGATGATTAGTTTTTCCTAAACACTTCTAGGCACAAGACAATTATGTGTAAAATGTAAATAAAAGATACATAATAATTCTTGCTACAATTTTTCTTTTAAAGTCCTTAGGAGCAAGAAGAAAACATAACATAAATGTTGTCATTCTTTTAACATCATGATAATGATAATCTCTTTTGTAAAACACATCTACTTGTTGTCATATTTTTATTCTTTTTTTTTTTTTCTCTCATACAACATTTAGCTTCTTTGTAATTTTGCTACTGTAGGTTGTAAAATGTGGTTGGTTGGCTGCATTCCATATTTATAATTGCTAATATAATATGCTATGATCTACTATAAAAAGGACTTTAAGAGGGAAATACCACAAAAACGAGGAGCTAGTATAGGTGTACTAGGTAAATATAATATAGTAGGGGAGATTGGGGTAAATTGGAGCAAACTTTAATTTTACTATAATATAGCACCAATCAATAATCTTTTGAATCATCCAACGAAACTGTTATATAGAATGGATTGTTGCCTAAAGTTTTACATAAAAATAATTAAATTATTTTACTTTTTGTTATTATTCCATGTTAGTTCCAGGAATTTTTAGTCTTATTGCCATGAAGTTTATTGAGTTATTTCCACTTTTCCTATGTTCTATTACTTTTACTAAAACATCATATTTTTAGTCTGTCTTATTAGATTTTCTTAAATGTTTTCATATCATTATGAATAAACCAATTATTTACTATATATTTTCAGCAAAATTGCACGAAAAAGAAATTTATGCAAAATTTGGTTAATTTTATAATTTTTACGTTAAGTAGAGATCTGAAAATCATTATGTTTTTTTGTGACAAATCCTTTTTGCAGTTGAAATATTTTCAAAATAAAGTATTCAACTTTGCATCACTGATATAAAAATAATCTTAATTTGGATATCTTCACCAGAAACTATATTATTTACAAAAACTTTTTAAGCCTATTTTATTAGCTTGTGCTCGAAAAGCAATAAAATCAGAGGTTTCATTGACAAAATATAATTAAGAAATGTAGTGTATCAGTAGTATTTTTTGAAAAAAAAAAAAACTAAAAATAAGCGAAAAAATTTAAATTTTTTTCATTACCCCATACGCCACAATACCCCAGTTTCCCTTATTATTAGTACTAGTAGTAAACTAACATATAATATTATTATGCTGCTTTTATATTCCCGAAAAAAAAAATGAAAATAAAAACGTAGAAAATAAAAATTGTTGAAACATATTCCTTGAAAACCTAAGAACAGCAACCACAATTTTATACATTTCATCATTTTGTTTTTGTGGTTGTTTGTGTGTGTTTGTATGTATTTAGCCATAAAAAGCTTTAAAGTCATCTGAACTTTAGCTACTTTACTACGCTAACCTAACTGGTCTTAAGGTTTGCTTGCGTCTTAATTGTCTGTCTACTGGTAATGTTTTTCTGCGTTTTTTTTTTCTTTCTATTGCTGTAAGTATAGTGTGCTTTTAGGTTACCTTTCACAAATAGCTGTGTTTGTCATTTTGTGTTTTTTTTTTTTTTTTCATTTTATCTTCTTATATTTTTCTTATAACATCTTGCTGTTTTTCTTCTTTTTTCTGTTTGATTCCTTAGAGAAATTAATTTTCAACTTGTGAGACATTTTCAGTTGATGTGTTTTATTATTATTTTTTTTTTGTTTTTCTAGCTCATAACTATAAAAATGTTTAGTATTTTAAGTAATTAAATATAGCAAAGAATTGGTAACCGTTGTTCTTATGTTTTAAGAACTTAGATTTGAAATGAAGTGGAATACTAATCTCGCTAAACCTAGAAACAATTCGAACAGTTCTTAAAAAAAAAAAAAAAAAAAAGATTCAGTGATTTTTTAAAGCTTTTTCTCAGGCATAATATCTTTAATTAAATATGTTTCTTCGAGCTGTGCTTGAAATAAACAATTTTATTTAAAATGTGCAGCGAGTTAAATGTATTTCATTTTAAAATTTATTTAATTAAATTTTTTTAGCATAACATCTTTAGCATAACATTTATAGATTGCCAGATTTTTTATAAAAAATGTTCCCAAAATTATGAAATTTAATGATATTTTGCATATTTTCTGGCTGCTAAAAGTTAAGTTATACATTTTAGAAGCATAACTTTAGGCTAACGATTATAATTTTACTTATCTCATAATTCTGAGACATTGCAATATACAAGAATTAGGAACTTTTGTTAAATGAGGCATATTTTCAGGCTTTAAGAATTAATTTAAGGGTTTCAGAAGTACACTGTAGACTAAGATTTATTGTTGCACTGATTTCATAATTTTGTGACATTTTAATCAATTTAATTTCATAATTTTATCGCAGAATTAAGAAATTTTAAAAAGTGTTGAATATTTCCAGTTTACTAATAAATTGACGCATTTTTGAGGCATACTTAATTTATTATTTTACTAATTTAATAATTTGGTGACGTTACCAAAAAAAATGTGTAAAATGTGGCATATTCTCAGGCTACTGAAAATTAACTTATGTTTTTCTAAAAACATAATTTTAGACTGAAATTTACCTTTTTGCTAAATTTATTACCCTTGACAAAAAAGCTACATTTTTTTTTTAATTTTGTAATTTATTTGTTTTATAATTTTTGTTAACAACTTTTAGATTCATTTTAGCATTTTCTTCTTTAATTGTTAAAATTTATAAGTAGCTCCTTTTAAAAATTCGTTGTGATTGATTAATAAAATTTGCCATAAAACTTTCTTGCACGTTTTACTTATATTTTACATTTTTGACACATTTGTGGTTGTGTTTGCCTCTCGGTTTCATGTGGGCATTAACAAAACTTAGGAAAACTGTCTGTATAACTGTTTGACTCAAGGCAACAGCTGCTATAACTGCTACGTTTTATGACAACCTTTACTAATCTATACTAAAAACCTGCTAATTATTTCTTACAATATTTTCTTAACAGAAACACTTTTTTTCACATTTACTATACTGTTGATTTTTATTTTACTTTTTTCTCTGTAAAACAGCCAGTCATGTCAGCCAGCCACAATGTGTCATTTTAGTGTGACGACGACACTAAAAACTTTCTTTTGTTAATTGCTTCAGTCACCTGTTTTTCTAATTCTTTTCTTTTCTCCTCACTTTGGCCATTAAACGCCCTACCTATTACCATTTTCTTTTATAACTTGAGACAATTTTCCCTTCTTCTGCTCCTCTTCCGTTATTAAAGGTTTCTTTGTTTGCTTAAATATTCACTTAGTTTAAGTTTGATGTGAGCGATTGTGTGTGTGAGAGTTCACATTAACATTATCGTTTTTGGTTACCTTAAAGTATGCAACATTAAATAAAAATTTATTGTGTTTTCTTAAATATCACTCACATTATCATGGTCTTTTTTCTCCTTACTCATCATCCCCATCATCATTATCGTTGTCATTATTAGTAACGTCCATATTTGTTTTTGCTCGTCTGGGGTTTTGGTGTTTATAACAAGTCTTAACCTTTAAAAAGCATCACATGAAAAATTAGCCAAACTCTCTAAACTTCCTACTAGTTTTTTGCCTTAATACACCTTTTTCCTTTTCATTTTTCTTGTTATTACTTCTACATCATTTGCACGTTGTTTTAGCGGCTATTTTTGGTTTATGTTAGTTATTTGTATTTGAGTCTTATATAGGGTTGGGGGTCAAAGATAAAAGTTTGTTATCTTGGGTTTCATTTAACGTGTGATTTTGTATACGTTACCAAAACCGCGTGTTTTTGTTTTTTATGTAGTGTATTTTGTGTTAAATATTTTCCTTTTTAGTTGAGTTTTCTGGCTTTTAAATATGATACTTATACCATAACAACAATAACAACAACAAATTTTGACAGATGTACTGTAAGTGACACTTGTGATGTTGTGGTGTAAGTATTTCTGTTTGTTTTTTTTGTCTGTATAAATTTGTCTGTCATTTAAAATTTTTCTTACATTTAAGTATTTTTCACTTTAAACTTAGCCACCACTTGAATTTTTCCATAACATTTTCAATTTTCTTAAATTTTCTAAAATTTTTATTAAATGGCCGTGAGTAGCTTTTAAAGAGAAGTGAAGAATATGAGAAGGTTTTTGAAATGTTTTTTCATTAGTTTTGTTATGGCTATGATTAATTGTGTGTGTTAATGGATGTCATTTTGATGTTTCCGTTCTCATTTTGTCTGTCATTTTTGTCAGCATTTAATAGTGGTACTCCTTTTTGCTGTCTTAATTCTATTTTATAAGAAAAAAAAATATATATTTTTTTAAGAATTTTTTTTTATTTTTTTCTTTTGGTAATTTATGTAGACTAATTTTAAGGTTGATCATTAGTTAAATTGTTTTCATTTTTATTCTGAGAAATTATTTTTAGGGGTTTGGTTTTAACATTTGTTAAAGCAGAAATCTTAATGTCACTGCCTTTGTTATTAGAAGTCTGTTGTTTTGTCTTATTTGTTTGATAAATGCTTGAGGCTTTTATTAGTCTTAATATAATAATATTCTTGTTAAATATTTAATTTACGTCTAAAATTTGCTTTACGAAAAAAGAATTTTTTTTTTTGCGTAAACAAATACGTATTTGTTTGCCTAACTTGTCTTAGGTTTGTTATAAATTGAAAATTTGTGTAGTATAGTTTAGGGATTTTAAAGAAAATGTTTTTTGTTTGAATATTATAGTTTAAGGAGTGTCTTATAATATTTAATGTGACATAGGTAAATAAATTAAAAGCAAACAATTTTAAATAGCTTAAAACAATTAAATGAACAAGATTTAAATTTAAGAAAAAAAAGGCCTAAAGGTAATTGAGAAAATATGTTACAGAAAATTATAAGATTTTTAAAACTATTTCTAGAAGCTTTAAGATAAACAAATTTATCTGAAAAAGTGTTGAGTGTTTTAAAGGGTGATTACAAAAAAGTTCATAGAAAAAATTCTATTATATAAGTATAGTAAATAATTTATGAATTTTACATTTTTTAAAAGCATTTTTTTTAAGATGTGAGATTTGTTTAAAATTTTTCTTTAATTTCAGAGTCTAAATTTAGACTTATTATAAACATTTGCAAACTTTAAGAAAATTAATTTCAAAACCGATTTTTAAGCCGCTTATAACCATATATAATATCTTTAATATTGTACACTTTTATAAAATTTTCTGTGTAAATTTAAAGGTTACTTAACATTTTAAACATATTTTATAATTTTTATAATTTTGGAAGATGTTTAAAGCCCAGAATTCATATAAAATTATTATTTTTATTTTGGAATAAAAAAATATTTTTGCCCTTTAAAAAATTTAATTGGAGAAATTAATAGTCGTTTTGTCCACAATACAAAGACTGATTTTAAGTATCTTCATTGGGAATATACTCTGCTTTAAATCTTAACTTTTTTTCACTTGAAAAACAAACCATAAAGCTTATTGAGGACATCTCATAGTAATTTTAAATAATTTTAAAACATCCTCTAAATTTTGAGATATTTCGAAAAAAAAAAATCATTTTGAGGGTAATTCCTGCACTAAAAATGTTATAGCTTCCGAAGTTCTAAGTAAATTTTAGATTTTCAAATTGAGTTATAAAACATAATTTTCTGGATTTTAAACTAGTTTAAAATCTTGTATATGTCTGTAAAATTATTCAACAATTTTAAATTTACTTTACTAAATATTTTCAAAATGTTGTTATCCAATTTAAAAAAAAACTTTGAGGATGTATTGAAAATTTTGGAAACTAATTATTGATGTCCTCAAGCTGTTCTATATAGAACGATATATCACTTCATTAGTGTTTTCATATCATTATCAATCGTCCTGTTTAAAAACTGGATTAATACTAGAATTTTAATATTTTTTTTAAATATTGCCTACTTTTAGGAATAAAAAAAAATCAAAATATATATATCAAAATATATATATATATAATTAATTGACTCATTTAAGACTTCTAATAGAACAAAAATCAAGGAAAAAACTTCCCTTTTTATATTTTCTCTCTACTAATTAGTTACAATAACAATAAAAAAGCAAATATTAAATTATTTAACATTAATTAAATATTCATGAAATTAACGAAATATTAAAACTTAAAGAGAGAAAAAAAACAACGTTACTTGGTTGGAAAAATTATTCATTTTTGTTTACAACAAACAGCATAAATTATTTAATTGTTCATTATGAATATCTTTTTTGTGCTTTTTTCTTATTTTGGTCTATAAAATTCCAAATACTTATTAAAATCTAATTAAAAATTTTATATAAAATTTTTATGAATATATGTGTTTGTGTGTGATTTTAAGACCGTGTGTTTATGTTAATAATACGTAAAAACTCTGTGATAAAGTAGAAAAACTTGGCAGAGTAGATTTTTTTATGATGAGTTTTCATAGATGGTTTTAATCTATTTGAAATTTGTTATTATATTCATATGGAATGGGAAATATAATAAAAACAGTAGAGAGCAAAAGTATCAAGGAAAAAAAAAATCAGTTGCCTAATTTGCGTTGAAGAGAGTAAACCGATTTTTTTTTTTTTTTTTTTTTGTTGAAGATTGGGAATGGAAAATATTTGTTTTAATAAAATTAGAACACAAAGTTTAAACTTCTAAAAAATTTTAACTACTTTAGGGGGGAAATATATATAAAAGATTATTGCTTACTTTCAGGGAACAATATAATGTTTTTTTTTTTTATTTCTTTTGTTCTTATTCCACACCATCATTAATCAACTGTTATATTTTACACTGTTTATATATTTTCATATATTTTTTATACTTTCGCCACCATCAATAATAAAATAATGTGTTTAGCAAGAAAATGAAACACAAAAAAGCAACTAACCCTTGCTTTAATATGAGCACAAAAACATGATAAAGATAATCCTGCCTTCTCCCTCGCTCTTAAAGTAACAAATGGTGGTAGCACTGGTGTTAATATTATAATCACTGTTTTGTACAGTTTTTTTTTTTGTGGCAACTTTTTAAGGCTCAAGCTAGAAAAGTAGTATTGTAGTAGAAAGAGAACAGGCGGAATTATGAAAAGTATAAGGCCAGGGTAAAGCATTAATTAAAAATGCTATTACAGCAAACTTTACATAAATTTTTAATTAGCAAATTTTGCTATTTTGCTACTCTACAAAATTCGATTCTAACAAACTGCCAGCTAACCAACCAACTGCAAACGAAGCTGTTGCTTTTTTTCCTTTTAACAACATCCTTTCTTTTTTTTTGTTAACTATAGACTAAAATAACCCAACAAACAGGCAAAACAGACAGACATTTATTTGGTTAAACACACATAAGGTAGAAACAACAACAACAACAACAGTAACAGCAGCCACAGCAGCAAAAACCAACACACGTTTGTTTTATAATTTTTTACGATTTGGCGTTTTTTTTTTTTCCTTTAATTTTTGTATATTTTGTTCTCCAGCTTTTTTTCGTACGCTTGTTTGTTCGCTTGTTTGATAATGTTAAATTAACACTTTGTTAACACCCGTCACAAAAGAGGATTTAAAGCCATTTTTTTTTTTTTTTTTTTTTTTTTTTTTTTGATACCCCACACAAAAATTTAGAGAGAATAAAAAAATAAATGAAAATAAAATTTTAATTTAAGCTTTAAGCACTAAAGTTAAAAGGGAAAAATAAACAATAACCTTAAATAATAAAAAACGCCTAAACAGCATTAAATCGTTTAAAATAATTCTAATAATGTTAGAATAAAAAATGAAAGGAGTATTGTTTGTCTAATAAAAATTCCAGTTCATTAAAGTAAAGCATACCTTGATATAAAATAAAGTATAAACCAAACAAATTGTTTTAATTTAATGAAAGGAAAAAAAGATAATTAACATACGTGTGTAATTTCTGTTTAATTTGTACATAAAAACAAAGAAAGGATTTATGGGGTGGTAAAGGAAATAAGTGGGGAAGCGGTTTAATAAACAAACCATTTATAGGCCAAAATGAATTAATATTAGAAAAAGTGTTGTGTTAGAGGATTTTTTTTTTATATTTTATAAAAATTAAACCTAAAGCTTATAAATAATATTAATGCAAAACGTATTGGAAGCATATAAGATATAAAAATTAAAATGTACATCATACGCCTAAGATATCTTTATCTTGTTTAAAATCTTATAAGAGAAAGCATAATAAAATAAAGCAAAATATTGTAATAACTATATTAAAATTAATTAATGAAGTAATGAATTATTCATAGTTTTTAAATTTATCTTCCTTTTCTCTTTAAATATTTTGATTTTGAAGTAAACTTTTTTGATTTTTTACTTTAAGGTTAAACATACCTATTACCCAGTTTTATATGTGACACTGTTGAAAATAAAACGAGATATCTGTATTTAAAATTGTATAAAAACTAAACAATTAATTAAACATTTTCTACAGTTTATCAATATTTTATATTTTTATTTTTGAGCCTACTTTATGGAACATATTAACAACAAACTTATGTGGTCTATTGATCTTCTTGAGGACATCACATAACAGTTAGGAACAAAAAAAATTGTAAAAAGCTTTATCGTAAACCATTCGTCTTACTTAATAACATATAGGAAAAATAGAGTTACGGATTCCATTTCGCGAAAAGTTGTAAGTTAAATAGATGATGTTTATAGAGAACACCATTGTGGGACGCTGAAGAGTGCTGATGAAGGAAGTGGCGGACTAAAAAATGCATTCCATTCTACCGAGTGTTCAATAAAACTTTTATAGTGTATTCTTCTACAATTATTCAATAAACTTAAGCCGAAATACATAAAATTCTAAAAAACTATAAAAAAAAATCAACAATTTATTAAAAATTCAAAAAGTTTCTAAAATTTGTTCTAAATTTGATTTTATATTTTATTTGGTGGATACTTTTTGAGGCAAAAATTTAAAATATTTGTAAAGTTTAAGTGTGTTATTCCACATAAAATTGTATAGGTTCCAGAATTTAAAAAAAAAATTCTTCAAAAATTATTGCATCGTTGTAGTCTTTGACAGAAAATTTTATAATTTATTGCAGTTAAACTTGAAAAATTGTGGAAAAATTTTATTTTATTTAAATTTTGTGTTTAAAAATATATATCTTGAATTCCACGACAAAATACATAAAAAAGTAAAATTTTTAACCTCATGTCTTTCAATTTTCTTAACATTCATTAAATACTTAAGATCTATTTTAAGCTAATAAAATTTATTCAACTTTTGTTTTAAAAAAATTAAAAACCGTGGTTATTTTTCTCAGTTTGAAATTATTAAAAAATTTAAAAAGTAAAATTTCTTATTGAATTTTCATTACTTAAAGTGCATTTAAAATACGTGCTGAATATTACAATTAAATTATTAAATAATTTTATTTATTAACTGATCCAAATGCATTTTTCAGATGCATTTTTGAAATTGTCCCCCCTACGGTTTTTCCATAAAAAATTCAGTTAAGTGTTTCTTGTGACGGAAATATTTACTATTTTGAATAATTTTTAGAAAGTAATACCAACACTTTTTTTATACAAAAATTTACTTTTTTACACAACTTAAAATATATAAAACTACATACGTAAATGACAGATACAATTGATTTAAAAAATATTTTAACGGTATTTACATTTGTTTTAAAATAAATAATTTAAAAATAAAATTTTAGTTATAAATTAGATTTATGCATTAGATGCATAAATGCATTAGATGCATAAATGCATTTGCAATTTTTTAACCGATTTTTTTGCAGAATTTCTTAAGCAAAATTTTGTCGAAAAGATATTTTATTAAAATTTAACAATTATACTTATTATTCATATGCAACTTTATTGGATACATATTTTCCCAATTTTTTATAAATAACCAAGAAAACTTTTTATATATTTAGTCCAAATACAAAAATATTTGAATAAATGAGTTTTTGTGTGGAAAAACTTATTGGTACTTTTTAGAATTAAATATTAAAAATTCTATAGCTTCTCGTGACAAAAACAAAACTTAAACTGAATTGTTAAGTTTATACATCAAGTTTTAAGTTTATTTAAGAAAATTAAAAATCGAACAGGGAGAAAGTTTTCAAAAATGCATTATTTTTTTTTTTTCTAATTTCGATATTAAAAGAAGAATTAATTGCCTTTTTAATGACTTCTAAATCAATTAAACCGGACCTAAACTTCAAAAGTTATGTAAAATTGAAATTATCTACAAAGTGAAATATTCAAATTTTTTACAAAATGAATATGTGAACAAAATCGCAAGATTCTTTAAATTTCGAAGAACTAAAATAGATACGTCAACGTAATTTTGCAAAGCATGCAAGTACCAAAAATATGAACAAAATCTCAGGAAATATGGTAATATCACTTGCATTCAAATTTTTAAAAAATATATATCAACTTAAAATTTTAAAACGCATCTAATAAAAGAACAGATTTTTTGAGTTATGACGTTGCAGCAGCAAATGACAGATATGATGTTTCATGGAAATCAAGATATTAAACATTTGAAAACAAAAACGAATTTTTAAGCATGAAATCCCAAATTTTTCTACTTACCAAGAAAGTTTAAATAGAAAAAAAAGAATAAAAAATTCAGGAGCTTATTTATTTATGATCCTACAAAGAAGCAGCGACTTCTTGAATATATTTTGTAATATGTTCAAGAAGTCCTATAACATTAGCTATATAATTTCTCGAGTGATTTAATATCCAATTTTCCTACAAATTAATTTCTTTTCCTAATGTAAATTGTTTAACATAACAATAACGAAAATAAAATAAAAATATATATATATATATATATATATTAACACATTTATTACAAAACCACCTATTTAATTCCCGCAACAACAAAAAATTTACATAATCAACAAATTGTTAACATTGACGCTATGAATTTAAAATTAAAGTCATTAAACTTTAAATGGTTAAAATGTCTCGTCTTTAAATTGCCTGAAACTCTTAAACACATAATGAAAAAAAAAAAAAAAAAAAAAAACACCAAAAATAAAATTGAAGTTAAACAAAACTAAACTAAAAAAATTGTTGTCGTTGTTTTACATTTTAAATGAAATGTGTTGTTTATATATTGTTAATATATATTTTAACTACGATACAACAAAAAGCTTACTCTTACTCTCCTTCATCCTATGATCACTTTTACTTATTATTTTTTTACTTTTATTTAGATTTTCCTTTAACTTTTGTTGCCTGGTAATTGTTAAGGCTTAAGGTATGTTTTTTTTTTCTAAACACTTGCGTTAGTAAATTATAGAGTAAAAAAGGAAAAGAATCCACAGTTAAAAAGTTTTCACGTTTGTAAGAGTAAGTATAGTATTTTATATATACTTTAATAAAAAACAAGGAGCACGTAGAAAATAAAGAGCCAGCCTTGCTAGAAACAAGAGTAATATGTTAGTTGTTGTGCTGTTTGTTTTTTGAGTTTCTTTGGTTGAGTGCGATTATGTGTGTGTGTGTGATTAAAGTAAACTTGCTGATGTTGCTTATTGTTACACACAAAGGCATCGTATAGTGGTATATCGTTATTTTGAATTTTATGCTTTAACACACTAATATTCATAGCTGCTACATACTCCTTCAATTTTATACTAAATACGAGTACAAAGATGACAACAATACCCAATGACAATGATGATGACAATGTTGACACATACAAGAATATGTAGAGAAACAAGAAATATAAGCATGTTTTAAACACAATGGGCAGATAAACCTTAGGGCTAAAAAAAATTAACTTCAAAATTGTTTAAAAAATAATAAAATAAGGTTAATAAATATTAATAATAATAATTATATTAAAAAATTGGAAATATTTAGTTTTCAAAATTTAATCTTGATAATTAGTATTAGAGCTAAAAAAAAAATAAAAACTAAAAAAGTTATGCTCAAAAGAATGTTTGGTAGGTTCCTGAATAAATGCATATTTAATTCTGTTTTTGTTCTATTGATTTTTTTTCTTTTTCAATATTTTTGGAAAGATAAAGTCCCAGACTTTTCAACCGTATACATTTGTTTATATTTTGGTCAAATATTAAAAACAAAATTTTTATTAAAAGTTAAGCTCAAAAAACTTTTTGGCTAATGCAGTCAAACTGTTATTCTAATGCTGAGTTTTTATTTTTAAGCTATTAGAATTTTAGATTTTATATAGAATAACTTATTTAAACTTTCCATACAATTTTCGTTTTTGCTCTATAAAGTATGCACCATATAAAATGTAAAATAAAATAGTTTGTCTTTAAATACAATAAAAATTATTGATGAAGTTTTGAAAATTTTTATTAAGTTTTAAAATTTCTAATTATAAAGATATAATTGTGAAAAAAAATATAAAAATATACTTTCAAAATCGAAATTTTAAAAAATGAATTGCTTTACCTATTTAAGAATTGCTTACCTATTTTAAATATTTTAAAATATGTAAAAAGCAAAGTTTTTCGGCTTACCAAATCAAATTAAAAATCTAAAACTAACTTAAATTTTAGGGAGTTAGCTAGATCTTTAGTGGAGGATTTACCATAAATTTTAAGTTAGTTTACTTTACCTTAAAATACATTTTTTTCTTTTTTTTTTATAAACCTTACAAAATGTCTAATAACTTTTGAAGTTCTTAAGAGATTTAAGAGACAAAGATGTCGTTTTATTCTCAACAAAATATAATTTAAAATTTTATATACAAATATGTTCCGTTTTAAAGAAAGCCTCCAGAAATAGCCATCAAAGACGAAGTTTTGAAAAAAGTAAAAAACAAAAATAAAAAAATAAATAAAAATAAATAATAGAACTAACAATAATAATAATAATAATAATAATAATAATAATTATAAATTTAAAAATACTGAAAAAGTCAGTACTTATATGGAATTTTAATATATTCAAAAAACTACGTTCTTTTGCTTTTTAAATCAATTTGAAAATCTAAAATTGTTTTCAAATTTAGTGAGCTATGTGGTCTTAAGTGTAAGACTGTTATGTAATGTCCTCAGGAAGATCTATAGCCCACATTCGTTCGCTTGTGGAATGAAAGTGTCATTTTGTAGCAATGTGTACTTAATTCAAACTAAATGAATAATAACCATATGCCTGAGATGTAATAAAAAAGTGGAATAATAATCAGGAAAAAAATATCTTAAAATCTATCTTTAAAGTACTAACTTGAAGTAAAAAAAAAGTAAACTTGTAAACACAGAAAGGACCTTTCAGTGTTTACAAGTTTTGCAAATTTCTTTTACTTTACTTTTTTAATCTTCGGAAAAATTTTAAAAATATACAACTTTTTTTTTGATACATAAACTTTTTTTTAATTTAACATTCCCTTTATTCACTTGACCCATAGTGTTTTAATACCTTTACACACTTGATTTTGTGTGTGTGTGTTTAACTTAGATATCCTGCTTTTACACAAACAAAGAGCTTAACGTTTAATTGCATGTACGCTTTAGGTAGTCAAGTCTAAAAGCAAACTAAACTACAAGTACCTAGCCCTATTCTCCAAAATAAAGACTTGTCTCTATGTGTGTAGAAGTTTAAGCATATGTAAAAATGCTTGTTTATATTTAACGCCTTAATGTATGCAAAGTTTTTTTTTCTTGACGTAGTAGCTAGCGAAAAAGCTACATACTACAGTACATGTTTTTTACTTGCAGTATTTAAAGGTATTTTAGAATTCTAACACTTTGAACACAAGAATCTCAAGATAATGCTGTTCATGTTTAGACTACTAAAATCCTAAACAAACAATCAAACATACGGGCATATATGTTCCATATATATAAAATGTATTTAGTATATAAATATTTTTTTATAAAAGAAAAGTAAAAAAGGAGATTGTATAATAAGTGGATTGTTATGATAAAAATTCTCATTGTTTTCTGGTACTATAAATGTCATATATGTGTTAAAATTGTGCTTTAAACACACACATATAGTCAACACACATCCTAGCGTACTTAACGAGCATTTAAATGTGTCAGCAACTAAATATGCAAGTGATACCTGTTTTATGTGTGTTTGCTTGCAATTTGTCTTTCTTGCTAAAAGTGTTTATGAATATTTAAAGAACGTTTGCTATTTTTTTTTTTTTTTTTTTTTTTAATATTTTTGTTTCCATAAATTTCACACTTATGCTGGGGAATTCTACTAAAGCGAAGAACAATTATAGTTTAAACAATATTTTGTGAAATATGAGACAAAATTTAAATTTCCCTTAATCGTTACTAGTAACTCCTTTTAAGTGCAGAACTAAAAAAGCATGTAAATGCATGGTAGTCAAAAGTCTTTAAACTACTCTTATTTATTTGTTATAATTTTAGAACTCAGGATTTTTAGAACATTTTTGTTAGCTAACAACAGTTAATCTCCCCATTAACAGCCTTAAATAAGTAAATTTGTGTTAATTTTTTTTTTTAATTTTCTAGTGTTATTGCTCTAATTTTAACTGATATAAGCAAAACTTTGTGAATTATTTTCCCTATACCCATTTTAAAGCATAATTTAATAAAACTTAAATTCACTTCATTATTTTTAACTATTTAAATATGTATTACAACCAAATTTATTAACTTGTCTGCTCAGATTCATTCTCATAATTGTTTAAATTTAAGCGAATTTATTCTGTGATTTTTTCAGAATTCATTTTTTCCAGTTTCAAACTTAATTTAACATCAATTACAACATGCACACACAAAGTAAACTCATACAACAACGAAAAAATCACAGAAAACTTCTACTTTACTACATTCAACACAATTGTTTAAATGTATGTGTATGTGCTTGGAAAAAAAGGAGAGAAGCAACAGGTCTTAAACAACCATGCAGAAAATGCAGCTTACAAATTCATTTATAGTATTAATAGTACGTGGAACGTTTATTATGTTGCCAGATGCCGCATATTTATACAATGTGGTAGAGCCAAAAAGGAAGACGAGGAAAAGAAAAAACAACTAGATAAAATAGAAGATGCAACGTTATACACGGCTAAGTAGAAAATACAATTTAGTGGATGTCTGTCTGACTTGTTATAGCTAAAGCAGAGAACGTTTCATGGAACAGTGGTTGTAAAGAGGAAAACGAATTTTGAATTTTAAATTTCAAATGTTAAATATGGAAGAGATTAAAAGTTAATTTAGAATTCAATATAAAAGCAAAAAACATTAGGATTTTGAGATTATAAGGCGTATGATTAATATTCAATATTAAATAAATAAATATTAATTATACGTCCTGAGTTTTTTATGTTAAAAAATAGATGTGAAATTTGTTATGTCTGAAGTGAAGAAATTAAAGTTTTAAAATAATGTTTAAAGAAATACCAGGTCCACATAATATTCATCTGAGCTACAGCATAGCAAAGTTGATATTTTAAATTATACAAGAAGTCGAAATGCCTTCACTTAATCATAAATAAAGTTGACGTTTTTGTTTCAGTTTTATTTGTAACTTATACAGTTTTATGATAAAGAAGTAAAAAGTGCACTTTTGCCCATCTTATATTTTTTAAATGTTGGTAAGACATTTATCGATCGATTTTAATAAATTATAGTTCGTTTTATTTGCAAAATATTCAGTTTTATTATAAAAGAGAAAAAGGAATACTTTTGGCAGTTTTGAAAAAGAAATTTTTTTGAGTAATTTAAAAAATTATATACGTGTTCTGAAATTTATGCATTGATTTTAGTAAATTATAGATTGTTTTATTTGTAAAATGATAAAAGAGAAGAAGAAAATCTCTCGACCGTTTTAAATTTTTTAAGATTTTTTGAAAAACAGACATTTTCAGCATCTAAATTATGAAGTAGATTTTTAAAATATGGAAGTATAATGAAATATTTATTCAACGATTTTAATAAATTATAGCTCATTTCATTTGTAACATATCCAGGACAAAAAGGAAAAGTTTTGACCGTTTTCGACTTTTGCGATTTTTTGGAAAACAATTTTTTAATTTATTATTTTTTAATGCGTGCTGTGGATCTTTCTGAGGACATCACACAATTTCGTAACAGCCTCTAAACTTTTAAGATATTTATAATATTTAAGGGTAGTTTCTGCACTCAAGATCTAGTAACTTCCTAAATTATAAGTCAATTTTAGCTTTCTAAACTTATTTATTTGCTCATACTTATTTTTTTATTTTTTTAATTTAGTTTTTTTTTTTTTGATTTTCTTCAAATTCAAAAAGTTATTAAACAATTTCTAAATTTTATATTTTATTTGGTGCATACTTTTTGTTGCAAAAATGAAAAATATATGAAAAAATTAAGTTAATATTTTCATATTAATATACACATTTAGCTACTGTCAAAATACTTGAGAAATCAAATAAATTTTCTTTAAAAAAATCTGTTTAAAAAGTCAGCAGATTTCACTTTAGTTGTTTGTTAACAAGCTTGGCAATTTTAATTGTTTAAAAAGAAGCAATAACAACATTACAATAAACACAATGTTATGCTCATTCACTAAAAAACTAGAGTAAGAGAGAAAAAATAAACCCTCAAAATAATAATAAAAAAATAAATAACAACTAAATGCAACAAATTCTCTTTATAAACATTAAAATTTAATGTAAAAACAAACAGGAAATGCACACTAAATCCTACAAACACACACAAATGTCTAGGGAGGAGGAATGAGCAAAAAAGGGAGTATACATTTGCATATTGTAGTTGTATACATTTAACGGCTGTGTGGTTAAGTTAAAGAAGTTTTTAAAAAGAAAAAGAGTTAGTTGAATAAAAAAAGTAACAAAGCAGCAGCATCATCATCACCAACGTCATGATTTAAAAGCGCATTAAAAACTTTTTAGATTAATTTTGCTTCTTGCTGTTTTCCTTTTTATTTAGTTTTATTTGCTGTTTGTTATTTTCTGTGGCCAGGTTGGTTTCTTTTTTCTTCTCTATATATATTTGTGTTAAGAGGTAAATATCCTTTTAGTAGGAAAAAAATATTTTATTTTCTTATTTTATTAAAAATATATGTATGTAGCTTAAGAATGCCACCTTTAGCTCCACAGATCTATGTTGGTTTTTCCTAATACAAAAAAAAAAAAAAAAAAAAAAAAAAGAATAAAAAATAAAACAAAAGCTAAAGAAATTAACATTGATGTTATTTTTTAATTTAAAGTTTTTAATAATAAAAAAAGCGATTTAATTTTGAAATGTTATAAAGGTAAAATAATTGAAAGAAGAAACTAAATTTATTTTATCTTTTACTTTACAAATATAAAGAAAATGTTGAACTAAAAAATTAACTTTAGAATAACAGTTTCTTCTGTTTTCTCTTTTACACACTGGCAATTTTGTCCTGTAATGTTTTATTTTGTATATCCATTAGGTATATACAATTTTAAACCTGTTGAAAGTTATATTTAAATTGTGTAGCTGCTTGATTTTTTTTTTTTTTATTTCCTGACTGTAATTGTATACCATTTGTTTATATTTTATTTATTTTTATTTTTTATTTAGCATAAAATCTCAACTAAAATTCTAGTTTACTTGTCTAGTTTTCCTGTTATTGTATTGCTTTACAAATGTATTCATGATGTCGATGATTTTGTTCATTCTTTTAATTCATTAAACTTTTTTATTTTTTACTCTTATTATTTTTTTCAGCTATTACTCGGTTTATTGTTCTTGATGATATTGCATTCATATTTATTCATTCGTATTTGTATTTATTAAAAAAAGAAAAAAACATTTATATAAGAAATAAGTTAGAAATATAATGCTTATAATGGCAGATATTTTGCATACAATTGTTGCAAGTTTGTAGATTTATTTTGCAGATTTATATTAACATAGAGCAATATTAAACCAGAGGTATACAAATGTTTCATTTAAAATAAGTTCTATTTAAAGCTTAGGGAAAATATTGATTTGCAAAGCAGTTTAATTTGAAAGTGATGATAAATTACCAGGATGTATATAAAAATAAAAATCATTCCGTTTGTATGATAAAATAAGAAAAAATTTTCGTAAATTTTATTTAAATTTATTTTATTGCTTTGACAGTTTGAACATGAAAATGTTTCCCACAGACTGACGAAATGACGGACAAGCAAACTCGTCTCACATGGACCAATAATATTTTTTGTGCTATACTGGGAACGAAGAATTTTTAGTACCTTCTTTCATTACTTATACGAAAATCAAAGCAAAAAATCAAGAGAAATTAAAAATACAAAATATTTTTCTTTCGAAATATAAAAAAAAAAAAAAATAGGAAAAAAATAAATTTTCTTCTTTTGAACAGAAATACTACTTTGAATAAAAATAAGTGAATTAATAAAATTTGGCGTTATAAATACGAATCTGATTTCAGGTTTTTCTACCACGTATTGATATTTTTTATGGTCATGACTAATACGGCCCCCTTAATAAGGCGGTTACACTAGTATAACTCAAGATCAATTAGTCCAATTGTGATAACGAAAAGTATCAAAATTGTACTAATTGCAGATTAAAATTTCCTTTAAGTCATTTAAACCTTATTTACCGCTTAATAGTTTCGGAGTTATTCGGAAATTAATGGACAAAAAAATATATATTAAAGTTATAAAAAAATGACAAAATTTTCATCTTTTGTGATAAATCTAGATATATTACGCATAAAATAAGCCATATATATTTAAAATTGATGAGAAACTAATGATTTTCTTCACAATTAACTGAAGAAATGAAATTGAGTACGTATACGTAATATTCATTTATAATATTTCGTACATTTTTCAGAAGTTAATCCAGATGTTATTCTGTAACTTTCTACTGAAAAGATTAAGCTAATTTTAAATAAATTAAATTGAAAAAAATATAAATTCTTTCGGTAAATTTTCGATTTAATAGCTCACATGTGTGATTGTTTCCCACAGCCAACCGGACTGACAGACGGGCATAGCTAACATGACACAGAATTCCTTAAGGACTTAAAATATGAAAAATATGGTGTCTTAAATGATTTCCTTGCAGAAGTTATACAAAATAAAAATATAAAAAAAGAGAATTTCGAGTTTTTTGGGAAACCTCTGAACAACCGCTAAATTAATATATAATATTTCAAATAATTTGTGATTGGGTAAATATTTTTTAACTTTAGTGAAATATCTTTAAATAAAATACATATTAAAAAATGAAAATGAATAAATAAATAAAAAAAAATTCTTCAAATTTAGTTATTTTCTACCTTTTAAAATGAATTTTACAATTTCATAAATTCGTCAAATTTTAAGCATAGTATAATAATAAACTACATTTATCTCTAGAGATCTTAAATATGCAGTATTCCAAACTATATTTGTTATAATAAAAAAAATACATTCTAAAAAAAAAAATCTATTAAATAAAATTTTCATTTTCCTTATAAAAACCAACAATGGCTTTCAAGAGAAATAATCAAGGGAGCAAATATATATAAAGAAAAATTTCTTATCTGGAAAAGTAAAACAGGAGATGCATCAGTAAACAAATCAGTAAAGCTTACAAATACCTACAATAAATTCTACTCTCTCTTTTCCATTCTCATATGGTAGTAAAAGTACTAACCATTACTAACAGCCGTTTTAAATAACACACAATTTTTATTTCATGAAATAGCAGATAAATTTATTGAAAATGGTTTCTACCATATTTATCACACATACATATACATAAACTAGAATTCATAAATTTTGTTTAAAAAATATCTGACACACATTGCAGTCAATAGCATATGATTGTTTTGTATTTGTTATATGGTAGAATAGTCTTTCTATCTTTTTAAATACATGTTAAATCTATTGCTGTAAAAAAGGTATAAATACATATACTTTTTTCTCTATAGCTCGAGTATTAAAGCCAACAATAGCAAATGCTTACATAGAAAAAACAACCTAGAAAAAAACTTGTTGAGGTGATTCTTTTTTTTTATAAAACTTTTGTGTATTGATCATGATTATCTCAAACTAACTTTGTATTTGTATGTTTACAAACAGAATAAATTTTTAATGAAATTCTTTTGTAAGAGGACCTGGAAATGAACGGGTTTTTTCTTTTTTTTTTTAATAATTGAGAAAAAAAATGTATGTTTTAGTAAATAAAAGGTATAAATTAATTTAGAAAAATATTACTAGAAAATAGAGGTAAACAAATATAAGTGATTAAAAAATACTTTCCCAGCCACTATGGGAGATGCTAAAATATGAGAACTGATCATGAATATTTTTTGAAATTTTACAATATTTTTATTTTATGTTAAATTGTAATATTACAAGCATTTCGTCCAACTATTTTAAAATATTTATCAAATTTTTCATAAGTCAGATAATAAGAAAATATTGACATAAACTTGACCCTGTGCCAGACGTACGGGCGGACAAATTTTATATAATAAAGACAGTTCATAATACCACAGAAAAAATATATTTAATTCATTGTTATAATATTCATATTTCAGTAAATTTTCATCATTATTATTCGACTGGTTTTTGAGTTATAAATAAAAAATATTTTGGTATTTTACAATTTTCATAAAATATATATATATATTTTTGATATTTGAAAATGAATAAAAAATTATTTATAACCTATCATCATTTGTGGGAGTTTGAAGGATATACTATCGAACAACATATCATTTGGTATAGGTCACTAAAAGACTAAGTAATCTTATCTTATAATGTCTGACCGGATGTCCTTCTGAGAAATCAGCGTTTGAAAGTGTTAATAAAATAAGTCGTGTGTATATCAAAAAAATTGATGAACACCTAATGATTTTGTTCACACAATTAACTGCAGACGTATACGTAATATTTATAATAAATAACTACATATTATATTAAGTATACGTAACATTTTACGAAGATTTCTCTTCAGTAAATTGTGAATAAAGTCAGTAATTGTTCATTAATTTTCATCATATATGTATAACTTATTTTATTCCTAGTATACCGGACTTTAAAATAAAATAATAAAAACTGAATATGTTTGTGCGTTTAAATTGTTTAAAACAGCACAGTTTTCCAGTTGTCAGGAAAATTAGTTTTTTCTTTCGCGACTAATCTCTGAAAAACCCGGAAATTATTGAGTGGACAAAGATATGACATTCAGATAACTTGAAGGCTATTTCAAATGGCACTTTTTGGTGTTTTATTTATCTGAATTGTAAGAATCATTTTCGAGTTATGGTAGTGTGGGCAATTTGAAAAATTGCTTCAAACCAATCATTTTTTCTTTAGCAAATAGAGAAATTTATAGCTGTGTTATATTTTAGCATTTTATCAATTGAGAAATGAAATATTAAATATTTTTAACCTTTAAAAAGTTAAAGGAATAATCATACAACACGGTGATGACTTATTCAACATTTTTAACCCATGTTTCTGTAGCTTTTGTTTTTTTTTTTTTTAATAACAATTTCAACAATTGAGTCCTTGTTGAACTTTTTTTTTTGCAGTATGAATTTATTCAATATTCATAAATTTTTAGAACTGACATTCATCATATTGCCAAAAAAAAAAAAAAAAAAAAAAAAAAAAAACAGGATAAAAAGAGACTGAGAAAAAAAAACAATTCATCATCAAATACTGTGTTCTATAGCTAAAAAAAAGTTGAGTTGATTTGTCTGTGAGAGTGGAAAGTAAGTAAGCATGTATGTATAAGTAAAAGTATATAACTGTCAGTTAAGTTGTTGTTTTCATCATCGTTAGTGTTCAGCAACACTTCCGGCTTCCGCTTGAATTTTTAACAGTCATTGTTTTTTCTTTTTTTTTTAACAAAATCTGTTTTATTCCATTTTTTTATGTTATGCTGATTTAAATAATTTTGGTTTTTCGTTTTCTATATTTAGAAAAGCAATAAACTGCTGGAATTCAATAAACTATTTTTTTCGTCTCGTTTTCCTACTAAATTTCATAAAAATCAAACAAATTTTTGGTATTTATGCTTTTTTCTATATTTTCTTTTGGCTATAGTTCATTCTCCTAATACCAATGGACTGTTCATTTTTGCTTTTTATTTTCTTCTTCTCCATATTTATTTACAATTTCACAATCTAAGAATTTATGTTGTAATCTAAGGGTTTTTAGATTTTTCCTATATATTTTTTTTCTAGTTTTTGCTTTAGTTGTGTGACTGCATAAATATTTCTGGTTAGATTGAAATTAATTCAGCAATTGATTCTCAATGGACTTTTCAGTTTTTCTCCTGTTTCTTTTTTTGTTGCTCATAAAAAAATATTGTTGTATTTTGTTGTTTGTCAAGAACATTTGTAAATATTTTTTCTCTCTGTGATTTTTGTGATGAACAATTTTCTACTTGAGCAGTCATTTACTATTCATTCCTTACTTCGTTCCAACATTTATTAAGATCTTTTCTCAAGTTGTTGACTATTATTGTTTATTAGAAACAGAGTGAAAATATAAAAAAAATTAAACGAAAATATGTATTTGATTAAAAGTAATTGCAATTTATTTTATATAAATCATTTTTTTCTTCTTTTAAATCAATATAAAAAATTTTAAAGCATTTAAAAATGTTTATACTAAATTTTGATTTATGGTTCAAATTGGCTTCCTACTATTATTTATGACTTTTTTGTTTTAAAAAATATTTGCTTTTTTTATTTTTTATTTTTAGCCTAACCTTTTAATTAAATTAAAATTGTATTACGAATAAGAAATATTTTACTTTGTAACATTTATCAAGCGTTTACGACTTTTTATGTCGGAAATATTGAAACTTTTTCTTTGAAACTGCTATTGAAGCCAATCAAGGATATACAAGCGTCATTTTAATTAGGATTTATAAATTTAAGTTTCCTAAAAAAAAGTTTAACCCAAAATTGTTAAGTCTTATAAAAAGTTTAAAATCAAACAATCAGTTATAGAAATTAGTGACAAAGAAAAATGTAATTAACCCCGAAAAGTATAGAATATATTTTTATAATATCAAGAACATTTCTAATCCTCATATATAAAAACTGTTGTCTATTTTTGGGATGAAAAGCAAACATTTAGTTGAAAAACTCAGCTTCATTTTTTATGAAGAATTTTTTGTTATTTTTGGAGGCAAGGGAAAATTTTGTAGGCCCCTAAAAGAATGGAATATATTTTTATAACACTAATATGTGAAATCTTCTCATATTAAAACTGTAGCATATTTCCAGAATAAAAGGGGAACATTAAATTAAAAAACCAAGCCTTTTCTTGCAAGTTTTTGGATACAAAAAGAACAATTTTATTAAACCCAAACTCACTACTTTTATCTACCAAATACTTTTATTGCATATTTTTTAGGATATTTTAAATAATAAAAATTAGTGGTATACTTTAGGATAGTATACATTAACACTAATATTTTTATTTTATATATTTATATCAATAATATTTAAGGTCTGCTTTGAAATCTTTTTATATTAAAACTGTTGCATATATTTAGGAAATAAGCGGATATTAAAAAATCATATTTTCTTCACATAAATTTACTAAATAGTTTTAGTTAAACCTATATTTTATGTTATGTACAAAATTATTGATACTTTTGGGCTTTCAAAATTTTAAATTTTGGCTGATTTATTAAACTTTAATTTTAAAAAACTTAAAATAATTTTTCTTTACTTTCAACAAAAAAGCCTTTAACTGGAAATAGGCCACAGTTAAAAAACTTTTCTATTTTATATAACTTGATTGTTATTACAGGAATTATTATTCTTCTTCTTTTCGCCACAACCGGAAATAGAGGAAATATATTTTGCCCTAACAACCAAACTTACAAAAGAGAAGTTAAACACCTGACTTTTAATTTTAAAAACAAAAATAAAAAAATCACTCAACTAAAGTTAAAGACTAAATAAACGTTAAACAATATTTTCTATTGAATTTTCATTTTGTGTCTGTTAGTGTATGAGTTTTCTAAAAGCAAAATAATGTTATTCAAGGGTTTTTGTTTTTCTTGAAATGTAAAATAAAACCAAAATGTTTTAAACATAACAAAAACAACAAATTTTTATTTTTACTTCTATCTTTTTTTTTTTTTGCTTATTGCAAAAGCACGAGGGTAATAGAGTAAGTATCTAGGTATAGAGAAGCCCTCAACCATGTCGAGGCGTTGTTATGATAACCACCCAATTTTAGCTCATATGCTATTTCATTTTTAAGAGTTTTGTGAGGGGTTTCATTAATAGAAGGTAGTGATTACATTGCTGGCAAATTGTGTAGCAGAGATAGGAGGGTGGGGGGAGTAGTGGGAGTTTGGCCTTAATTAGACTAAGCATAATACAACAGATTGATCCGAAAGTAATTTGCATAAATACTAAAGGAAAAACAAGAAAAAATAACTCTATGATACACTCAGCAGTGTAAGAAAATAAACAAATACTTGGTACATTGATATTACTATTCACTTTTTGTTAAGAAGAAATAGAATAAGCTTAAATTAAAAAAATAAACTGTTGCTAATAAAAAATTTTTAAGGCATCTTCATGTTCATAGTAGACTTTTTTAGAATTTATAAAAGAAAATTTCATTAAAAAAAAATAATTTAAAATTTTTCTTTAAACCTCCGATAAATTTGAAATTTTATTGGAGTTTGAAGTCAATATTATGAAAGTATGGCATATTTTTAGGCTGTTTTAAATTTGGTATGTGCTTTTATGTGTAAAATTAAAAGTTCTGCATATTTAAATAATTCTGCACGTTAAATAATTTTAGGATGCTTTAAAAAACTGTTTTAGTCAATAAATATAGCATACTTCTTACTTTATTTGTAAGTGTTGCATATTTTTAGTATTTTAGTGAAGGATCTATTTTATACTAAAAACCTTTAAATACTTTTAGTTTGCTTTAAAGAAAACTGTATTATTATTTAACATAGCATTCTTCTAGCACCTATTTATACCCTTACCTTTGTTTTTGATAATGGTGCATACTTTTAGGTTTCTTTACAAACTGTCTTCATATTCAAAAAAAGTATGTGTTAAGGTGGCCTTGAAAACTGATTTTAATATATTACATAGTTTTAAGTCGAACCCAAATAAACTAAATATTGTTCTAAAATTATAGGTGGTCAATTTTTTAGGATCTTTAGAAAAAACATTAAAAAACACATTTATTCTAAAAAAAAGTAGCACACTTCAGCACCTATTTAAAGCTTTGTTTTCGTTGCATACTTTTAGGTTAATAGGATATATAAAAAAATAGAAAACAATTTCATTTAAAATTTTTCCTTTAAAATTCCAATAAATTTTTAATTTTGTTAGGGCTTTAAATACATATTAAAAAAATGCTGATTTGTTCTATAAACATTACATACTACTAGTACCTATTTAAAACTTTATTTTTGTTTATAATAATTTTGGATACTTTTAGGATTTTTTTATTTTTATATTACAACTATTGCATATGTTTAGGAGGCGTTAAAAACTGGTTTTAAAGTAGGCTGATTTAAAGCTATTTTAATGTTTTAAATAAGGTTGCATGCGTTCTTGATCCATTTAAAAATTGTTTCAAAACATAGAATAAGTTTAAAAGTCCTTGAAAACTGGTTTCAAAGCTACTGAATACTTTTAAATGAACTGAAAGACATTGGATTTAGCTTAAAAAATATTTTAGAACTTGTTTATCTTTCCTGTATTTCTACCGTATTCAATTCCATCGTAGTGTTTGCAGCCCGCAATAACCATTAAGGCAAACAACCAAATTTTTGCAATACACATAATGGTTCATTCATGATGATAATAATAATGATGATGATACCCGATGATAAGCATCTTATCTAGCTTCAACAAGTTTTTACAAAAAAAAAAAAAAAAAGCACAAGGAAACGTATAAATATTATGAATAGTAGAAGTAAAAGCTCTCTTTATGAAAAATATTCTAGGCACAGAAATCTTCAATAAAACAGCATAAAGATAAGGACTTGTATTATAACATAAATTGAAACACACGCATTCTTTAATACACAGACAGACAATTAGAAGGACCTAAAACATACCAACACAACTAAAATTGTAATAAAGTGATGGATGAAGTTGGGGGTGGAAAGAATAAGAAAAACGACTTTGCAACAAAATTGTTAGATTTAAAGGCCATACAGTCAATATAATACATATTAAAAGAGATTTTAACTAAGATACTAACAAAATAAACAAAAAGCAGCACGAAATAGTGAGTGTGTATATGTAGAAACCGACTAACAGTTAAATGTTAATGGTTGTATGCGTTAAGCTAACACAGACAAGTGGTAAGTTTGTAAAGTAAGCTAAAACTTTTGGGTTGAGAGTAAATAAGAAGGTTATGCTAGATAAAATATTTCGCCATTGAATGTTGTTTTAACCTTCATTGTCTATTTGTTTATGTATTTGCATTATGATTTTTCGAAAAATTCCTTTTAATAACAATTATCATAATTAGCGTTTTGGTTTTCATGACACATTGTATTGTCTTGTCTTTCTCGATGTTGTTGATGTTGACTGTGTTTAAATCTAAAAGTTAATGGTTGGTTTTTGTTATGCTTTTGTATTGTTCTGAGTTGTGTTGACTCCTCAGTGATTTTTGTGCTACAAATACTAATTAAGCTTTTTTGCTAAATAGGCATGAAATCTTTCTCTCTTTCTCCCTACAAATAAGAAACTTTTCTTTATAATATAAAACAAAATTCTAATGGATAAAACAAAGCCAAAATACGCAAAAAAATAGCTTAATGAAATATGTATTTATAAGGGTCGTTTTGTCTATTTTCAACAAATTTACAAGTAATTGATAATCATTTTGTAATGTTTTAATAGCAGGCAACAGCAGGGGGTTATCATCATTGTATGAATGGGTTGCTAAAACTAAATAAAATTAAGTATCATCACGGCAGAGGAATTGTTATTTATTGAAACTTTACTTTTATTTCTATAGAATTTTTGCCATTGTTTTAGTTGCTTTTGTGACACAATGGTAACCAGGTATTTTATTTTAACAAGGATTAATTATTCATTTAATTTCTATAATGAATTTTAAAATATATGAAATTAAATTTTGAGCTCCCTTAATACTTAAAAATTTCAATAGAAATTTAAAACAATAATAGAAAACTATTTTAAATTTAGAGGGAAGAGAAAGAAAATAAAAATTAAATTATAAAAACAACTTACAAATTTTTGCGGCATTTTTATGTGATAATATTCGTGAGGACTCACCTGAAAAGAGAAAAAGATAAAATATTTATTAGAACATTTTCAATTTACGATAAGGAATTATTATAATATAAGAAAATCCTTCTCGAGATCATCATAAATAAGTTACAGGAATTTCCGAAGCACTACAAAAATTGAGTTTTAAGTTTCACAACCAATTCTGGTACACATAGAGTAGAACCGTATTGTGATTCTAAATTTGTTATAATGAATATTTTTGAGAACTAGTGCGTAGTGACTAGTTCTGTAATGCTTTTAGTTACTGGTTCCAAAATGACTGTTTAAAAAACTTAACAAATCCAACAAATTTAAATTAAAAAAAAAAAAAAAAAAAATGATTTAAAAAAGTGGCTTTTAGGAATGAAAAACAAAAATATCAAAAATTTAACAACTGGTTCTTGAACCGTTCCCTAATGCTTTTATAGAACTAGTTCCAAATGTGACAAAAATCTTTGATTAAATAACTATTTCTAGAACCATTCCAATGGGTACTGTCTAAGTAACTCTTCCACAGAACTAGCTCTGGCCAAAGTAGAATGACTAGAGACTATTTTCATGCGTTCTGGAACTAGTTGTAGAACTAATACAGTTTTTCCTGGGAAGTTTGTCTTTTAGTTATTAAAAATGTAAAAGTTTTTAATATATATTTATTTACTTATTTATTTATAAATTTATTTATTTATTTATTTTTATTTCTTACTTAAGCAAAAGTTTGCCAAAATATTTTATACAGAAAATATCCGTAATTTTAGAAAACTTTTAAGAGCATTTTTTGGAGTTAGAAGTGATATAACTATTTCTTTATATTTCTTGAAAAATTATCTTTTTGATTTTGATAAAACGAACTCACTGAGAATATTTCTCTCCTAGTAAAACCTAATTTCTTTGAAATGTTTTTGTTTGAAAAAAAAAATAATAAATAATAATAATAATTTTATTTAACAAATATTTCTTAAAACTTTTACTCTTGACAGAATGTTTTAATTACTAGTTGATTTTCAATAAATTTATTATACAAATGAATTTACGCAAACGAGCATAAAAATGTTGTATAAATACTTTTAGCATAAAATGTAATTGAATTTAATATGTATAAAATTAATTTAATGATGAAATAACAAATAAATAATTAAAAATAACCTCGAGCTATTTGAACTTAATTAAAAGCTCATAAATTTTTGAGACACTCTGTTACAAATGATTAAATTCTAGCTTTTAAGAAAATTTCAAACACAAATATATCAAATTAAATTAAACAGCAGTGAGAGAAAATAAAAAAGTAACAAACATAAATAATAAGAATTTAAATTTTTAGGGTTTTAGAACAAAATTCCTATAGAGCTTATAAATTATATGAAACCGTTTGTAAATTTTAAATGTATACTTTTATTCAAATTAATAAAAACATAAAAATATTTATAAAAAAAAAAGAAAAACAAAAACAAATAGAATGAACTTTAAGTAAATAAAACAATTGGTTAATAAAGTGATGATAGCGATACATATAATGATAATCAAATAACAGTTTTTATCAAAAATAATACACAACAATAATATTAAAAAAAAAACAAAAAAAAAAACAACATAAATTAATAAAATAATATTCCCAATTTTATTCTTTTTTTTAAGCATAAAATTGTATGCATAAATCCCCATATTAATTAAGTGATAAGTGAAACAATTAAATAATTAATTAACATATACATAGGCAAACAAAAATATGTATTTATAAACCTTTATATAGATATATAATTATGAATATACATGTATATGTATTCATATTATTACACATGAATATGTATAAGTAATTGTTATGAATAATATTAAAAACATTAAGTAAATGCCATAAATATTAATAATCAAATAACAATAATAAAACAGAATAAATTATAATAAGGTCTATATATAGTAATGAAAAGAAAAATAAGGGTGAGAAGATACAATAATGTGAGAATTAAACAAAAATACCATTGTAAATATGTTTATACATCTATAAAAAAGATAATAATAAATAATGTTTTGTGTAAAGAAAAGGAAAATATTTAGGAATATGTTAATAAATAAGTAAATTTTTAACTAGAAAATTTATTGATAAATAGTAAGTTTATTTAATGTTCTTGTTAAAAAACAGTACAACCATTATACGTAATTATTTAGAGAAAATTTGATATTTTTTTTTTTTTTTTGGCTTTGAGATTGAATAATGTTGTAAAGATTCTTTTTTGGATTCTTAAATATTTCTTTTGTTTATATATCTTTTTTTCTATTTTCTTTAATTTGAAAATCTTGACAATTTGTGCATAAATTTCAAATCATAAAGAAGTAAGTAAATAAAGCATATAAGTCAACTAATCCTTAAGTAATCAAGGGTATCTTATGTAAAATAAGTAATTACACAAACAGTAGCGAACATAAGAAAAATAATTAATTATAAGAAATTTCAAGAAGTTTTCACTGTGGAGATTTAAAATATTTTAAATACGAATATTTTTCTAAGAAATTGAGATTTTCAAAATTTGAATTTGTTGGTTTTTATATATATTTTGCATATTTTGCAATAGAATTAAATACTCAAGATACGTGACAGTGCCTATTATTGGATTTATGTGGAACATTAATAGAGAACTCATGCATTTTTGTAGCACCAAAAAATATTGGTCTAATACCTACCTTAATGTATACCAATCGGCTTAGAATCGATTTAACAATGTCCATCCGCCCTTCCATATAAACCTTGTAATTAAACCACAGGTCGCAATGTTATCACTAATTTAATGAAATTTGGCACTTATGTATTTTATGGTCCAAGCATTTCAAAATTCCATAATTGACCATAGCTTCCATATAAACTTTCTTCAGAAAATCAATTTAAAGAAAATCAAAAAAAGACCGGCTCATATTTGATCATAGCTCCCATATAAGGCCTATTTCCGGGAAATCACCCTAAAGTGCATAAATAACATAATATATGCAAAACTATGTTTTCACATATAAGACACCTCCCCAAAATTTGATGCACATACGCAATGGTGGAGGGTAGAATATGGACTATATATAAAGATGAAGAAAGGTTTTTATTAATACAAATGTTGCTCTTGTTTTGCTCTTTACTTTATGTAAAGTACATTATTTTGAATGCCACAATTAATCAACATTGCAACATTTCGCAAAAGTGAATTGATAAATATCTTTATCAATAAATATTTTATTACCGCCATCATAAGCTTCAAATAATCTAAGGAATTATTATAAGAAAACTCAAAGAAAATCTTTAAATAAATCACACTGTGATACAAAACTACACTTTTTATTTAGGACCGTATTCAGTACAACAATCAAATTATTTGAAAATAAAATTTTTATGAATATTAATATAAAAAAAAAAAAAAAATCAAATAATTTTTGAGTAGTTTTCATACAAATATTATTTTTAAATAATTTGCTTGTTGTACTGAACCAGGCCCTTAATATGGTCTGTACATCTTCCTGAAAGCATCATACTACAATGTAAGAAAAATTTTAACAACATTCGAAATTTTCAGATACTTTAAAAAAAAGTTTAAGGGTAATTTCTGCACTAAAGGCCTCGTCGCTTCCTAAATTTTAAAATTTATTTAGAAAGCAAAATAACTTAGCTTTTTAACTGTATTAAAATCTTTTATATATTTTCCAAATTAGTAATGATTTATTTAGCATTTTTAAATTTATTTTCCTATTGAAAATTTTATATTTTACAATTTTTTATATTACTCTTTTTTTTCCTTAAGGCTCAAATATATAAACGAAAAATTATTAAACATTGCCAAAAGTACAGAAAGGAAAGTATTTCATTTTATATTTTACTTGGTACATACTTTTAGGGGCAAAATTAAAAATTTATGGAAATTTTAGCTTGTGTTATTCTGGATGGAATCTAATCAGTTACAGTTTTTGTCCAATTGGAAAAAATATTTTTATGTTAAAGGAGTTATGTTGTAGCAGAGTGTTAATAATATAAACAGTACATTCAAATTAAAAAAAAAAAAATCAAACAAAATTAATATACATTAACAAAATCAATAAATTTAGTATGTAAATTAAATACTATTGACAAGCTAACAAATAGTCAACAATTGGTTTTGGTCAAAAAAAAAAAAAACGGACAGAAAAAACCAAGGGCAAAACCAACAGATGCCAAAGTTTATAATCCTTAAGGAAATGATTTAATTTTGCTAAAAACAATCATAAAAAAAACACATACATTCATACATAAAAAATAAAATATTATGGGAAAATTATACGCACGAAATATAGCCACAATAACACACATAAAGTAATTCAATATGAAAAAAAAAAAAATAATAATAACTAGACAGAGATACTACTATTGAACACACAAATGTATGCTATAGAAAAAAACCAAAATAATAACTACTACAATCCATACAAAAAAAGAGTGAGAATTATAGGAGTTTGAGTAAGTAAGTACAGTTAGTTTTATGTGTGCTTTGGGAGTACTTGTTCTATGTAGAACAGCAACATTGTATGTTTGTGTATGTCAATACTATTTGATAAGCATCGTATGCATGATATATCATCATGTGTGTTTTCGTATGTGTGTTGTCAGGGAGCATTAGTTTATATTCAAAAATAATTTTGGTAAAATTGAGTTGTATGCAATTGAATTGTACTGTTTTGTTGCATTGAGTGACATAACAAAAACAACAACAACGACGACAGTAACAAAAGGCAAAAGCATACAATACCACAATTATATTTCAAATGTATGGTTGCATATTCACAGCAATATATAGTAGCATTTTATATGCAAATGTATGAGTAGGTTAGTATTTATCTCTGATGATAATGATGTGTGTGTATATTTGTGAGTATCTGTGCAAGAGCATGTGAATTTAAGGTAACTAACAGCAAGTAGCAATACTAACTCATGTATATTAATAACAATATGTATATTTACAGTGAAAGGTAAAAAATAAAACATATAGAAATTACAGGATATACTATTAAATTTAAAACTTGCCTACTTTTGGTAGGAACTTTGGTTTAATTAATATAAGTGGCAAAAGAACCAAGAAAGCACTAAAATGAAATTAATGAAATTCTTAAGACTTTAAGCATTAATTTCATCTTTCATTAATATAATCATTTTTCAAATGCAGCAACATCAACAGAAATTTTTAGCTGCTAATTCTGTAAAATCCATAAATTTCTTTTGTATTACTCGATATTGTAACCTTTGTTTTTTTCATAATGCCGTAATAGATTTAAACATTTCTATTTTTTCTGTTTATGATGACTCCCCACATAATGTTGTTGAAATTCTATCTGTTTATTTGAAACGAAAATCATATTTATAGTTTTTATATTTTTTGTTGCATACACTAACACAACAGTTTATATTTATGTATCATCGTCAACATCATCATCTATTTTCGAAATATTTGATAAATTTCCAACAAAACTGTATTCAATCATAAAAGCCAGTAAGATATATGGTAGGAAGAATGGACGGACAAACGAGCGAACGAGACAGACAAATGGACGGACAGATATATAAATTGAAAAATAATATTATGCAGCTGATGTTGCATTGAATGCCTTTCAAAAATATTTTATTTTTCTATTCAATTTAAGCATAAATATTGCAAATGGGAGCAAATTTGTTTTTTTTTTGTTTCTTTATAAAAAATTTTCAAACTTAAAATTTAAAGTAATAGAACAGGGTCTACGGATCATAAGTAGAGAAATTATGTAATAGTAATTTTATAAGCTATTTAGCAGTTATAACATGGATTTGAATAATTATTTAAATAATTACAGATAATTGGCAAATTAAAGAAAATATTTTAATCTATCGAAATCAGGTTAAATTAAACTTCAGTCGTTCGAACTCTTACACAGAAAAAAAATAAAAGCGCACTTCAATTACGAAAATCTTTACATTAAGTAAATTTTTAATTGATTTTACTTTAATCACCAAAATGATAATATTAATTGACTGAAATAATTGTTTTTCGTTTAAATTTCAATTAAATTTTCTTTATCGGTTCAATAATAATTGTTTAATAAATAAACTTAAGGATATAAAAATGCTTCCATTAATAAAAAAAAAAAAAAAATATACGAATTTCATTCAAATTATATATTTTTATTATAAATATTTCAATAAAAACTGTTTTACAATAATAATGCAAGTAAAAAATACGAATATATTGAGTCCTAACTAAGAAAATAACTTATGTTCAGAACACAAGCTTTGCATGAGATGCATGTTTGTGATTTTTAGCACTATATGAGATAAAATTGTTCTTGCTTAAAATATGAATTTTTTACCGACGATGTAAATGGTTCTAATTTTAAGTTAAGATATTTTTGCGGTAAAGGCTCGATATGAAGACCTACATATGTGATGTATTGTATACAATGAGCGTAACGTATGTAATTAATGTGTGTGGTATATCGAATGTATGCTATGTAACTGTGGGAGGGTGTTCTTAATATATTTATCACATATTTCAAGTTAATTCCATGAACTCATATTGGCAGCGGTCAACTCCACGGGACGCTCCAACAAATCGAATTTAAATTATCATTAAGTATAAGAAAAACCTCAGTGACGACATGGAATAACAAAAACAATAAATAACATATGGTGCCTGTTTGAAGAAATCCTGAAAGTAATCGCGATAAATTTATCCGATATACATACAAATTATTCCAAATGGAAGCATAATATATCTAAGATACAAACGTGGGTGGTGACGGGAAAATCTATATACAATGACCCCGAAATAACCTTATTATTTTACTTATCGAATACTATCAAAACCTTAAAGCTTTACTTATCGAATAACTCTATATTTAGGTCCTTTGCCACCTCAGAAAACTTCATAATCTCCATTACTCGCTATTGGTTTTTAATAGACTCCAAGCGGTAAGGAAATTATATTCTGTATCCAAATATTTTTATTTTATTATTCTTTTACGAAAAATGTCACAAAATTTAAATCAATTAGATTAGTTAATTACATTAATAAACGTATTTTATTAAGTTACAATTTTAAATGATATAACAAATAAATCGACAAATTTTTTAAATAATTTTTTCTGTGTAGTTATATTGACAACTTTGCAAACTCGCTACAAGTATTTTATATATTTTTATATATTTCCCAGAAATTTAAGATTCATACTTTCTATTTTCCATTTCATCATTTTAAATCTACTTTTTTTATTTTGTGGCATAAAACCATTAAAATAGTTTTTTCTGACGAAATACTTATGCGTATGAGTAACAGGCAATTAATTAAATTGATATCACTTATACGAACAAGTGGGGTTTTTTTTGACAAAATTTGCATTTATTGATTTAAAACTGCAAAACACACTCCTATATTGCCACAACCCCTAACACTATTAAAAAAATAAAATATTGCATATATAGAGAATCCTGTGGAGAGGAGGAAAATAAACAATAAAAAAAAAACTTTAGACAGAAAACTGTGAAAACATTTGCAAAATATTGTTGTTTGATAAAAACTATCATAACTATGGTTTTTAGGAAACTACACCAATTTGACAAAACAAAAAAAGAGGCATATAATGTATTTTTATCAACCCCAACTAAAACCATAAGCCTTAAAATTTTACCCTTTTCCATTTATTTTAAACTTTAGATTATAAAAGCGGACTCATCACCATCATAAAGACTAAGCCATCATTTTGATATTTGTTCGTTCGTCATTTAACTAAACAGGCAAATTTATGCAAATGCAAAATTTGACCATGTGTTTTTGGCTTTGACCGAGGTACTCACAGTCAACATTTAGACAAGCCCACAAAAAGTCAAAAACATAAGGAGAGCACAAAAAAAATCCCAACACAAAAATATTGTTAAGACTAAGTATATTAGTCAAAAATGTTTGGTAGGCTCTGGTGCTCTTTAGTAATAAGCCAAGATTTTTTTTTTTTTTTTTTTGGTAAAAATCTACCAACCAGTTCAATAGCCAACAAATGACATACACATGATGAGGTTTTTTGGTTTGCAACAAAAGTTGCATTATAACCTACACTCCCCTGCTCTATCTCTCTCCTAACTAATCTAGCTTTTTGTTACATGATTTGTTTGTTCAGGGATTTTTAAAAATTTCTTAACATTGGCCTGTATGCGAGTAAATGTTTTTTTTTTTTTTTTGTTTTTTGTTTTTGCTGCTTGACTTGATAATACCAATGTCAACAACACAAGTGTAGGATACAACAGCAACATTAGTAACATCATTTAAATCTTATACCACTATCACTATTACAAGTTCTTTAGTATAGTAGTTCTTTAGCCGAAAAAAATGCACAAACATCATTTGGTATCATATGAAACGGAAGTAGTAAAAAGTTTTTGTGTTGTTGTGTGTATTAACACGGGCATTTGCAGTTGTTTTGTTACAGTAAACTGATCCCTCAAACATTGAAATATTGTAACCATTACATTGAGTTTTAGAAAATTCGAAAAAAAATCATTGAATCTTTTGTGCTATTTGAAGCATGTGTTGCAAAGGCAAACAAACAAACATGCTCCCTTTTTTGGAAAACACACACAGCTTAAAACACCAATCAAATAGACAAGCTTACAGGGATACAAAGTGTAGGGTGCTGACCATTAGGAGAGTTTTATACTAAAAGAGAATGGAATAAAGCAAGCATCTCTAAGTAATAGTTAAAATAAATAAATTAATAAAGAAAGAAATAACAAAATGGAAGTGACACTAAGATTTATTTAAATTAAATTGATTTTTTTTTTTTATTTGCAAATTTAATTGGAATTTTTTTTTTTAGAAAAATTTTATAAATTATTCAGTTATTGAGTTTCGAGATTTTATCTCTTTCAGTTTTTAAAAATCGTTTAGTCAAAACTTTTTTCATTATTGTTTATTTAGTCCAATATGATATAAATTAAAAAAATTTTTTTTCTTAAACTCTCCAACACCGGGTTTAGTTGAGCTCGAGTTTAAGAACCAAAATTAAATTTAACTCCATACAATATTATAAAAGCAAAAAAGAATCTCTATAAAAAAGGTTTTTTTAACTATATTTTACAATCCAAGTTTAATTCTAAAAGTTTTGATTTTCTAAAATTGCTTAACATTTTTTAAATATAATTTCAAACAAATCCTTATTCTGAACTTTGTGACAATGACAAAATTATAACAAAACTAATTTTTTTGACATTTTTTGTACTGCGTATGAATAACTTTATCAATTATTTGGTTTTTGAATTTGAAAAATAATTTTAAATTACCAGATACTAATTTTTGTAATATTTGTAATTTATCAAATATTACGGGAAAATGTGCATTTCAAGGATATATTATTATTCTCTGGATAAAAATAGGTCGATTATGTTTGGCAACCGAACTGAAGTTGTGTTGCCAGTTGCCGAAATTATATTACAGATGACAATTGCCAACTAAAAGTTCTCAATTTCAGTTGCCACACAAAACAACTAAAAATTTCTGCTTGCTGAAAATTTTTTAAAACAAAAAATTTAAGACTAAACATTTTTTATAAAAGTATTAATAATATGAGGAATTAGTAGATCAAGTAACAATTCCATATATTTAAAAGAACTTAGATTCATTCAAATGCTGAGAAATCCATACCAAAGCAGCGTAATTGATGACTTCTGAAGAATATGTTCTATTATGAGCTATTTAAACCTGGTGAAATTATCACTGAAAATCTGTAACAAACATAATTAATCCAAATAATGAGAGCGTCGATCGAAGAACATACAAATTCACTTTCATTTTAGTTTCTTTTTTTCATATAATTTGTTTATTTTAATTTATTTCAGTTGCTGAACGTTCAAAATAGTGTTTTCGATAACTTTTTGGCAACAGAAATGGTGTTGCTATTTTAATTGTAGGTTGCGTCGCCAGAAGGCAACACAATTAAAGTTCGGTTGCCATTAGAGTTTAGGGTTTCCTATATTTTTTTTCCAAGGAATTTCAGGGATTCGCGTGAAATTAAATTTTTCATATTTAAAAACTTAAATTATAAGAAAAAATACCATTTTCTTATAAAGAATATTAAACAACATTATAAATCATAATTATTTAACAAAAAACAATATAGTACTAAAGTATGATGCATCTTTAAAGATTTAAACAATTTTAAACATTTCATACAAATAAAATAAGTATCTATTGTAAGTTATATTAAAAACTGTATATCTTAGATTAATTACTTTTTTATGCCAAAAATACCGGGAATTCCCAGACTCCAAACCCTATTTGCCATACACAATCGACCAAAAAATGTTAGCATATAATCTGGGAAAAAAATAAAGTATTAAAAAATAAAAAAAAGGACGAAAATAACCTAATATATAGTCTAAAAAGGAAATTTTTATTAAATTGTGTAGTGATAAATGCAGTAAATCGTAAAAAAAACATGTTAATTTATGAAATGACGAATAAAAATTTTTAGATATTTAACAATTTTTTATCAATAACAGACATTTATCTGTTAAATTTTAAATTAATGTAAAATAGAAAAATGTTTATATTATTGACGATAACAAAACGAACGTTTGAGTTACGGAATCAGGGCATTAAAGGTATTATTATTTAAATGAATTGTAAAACCAAATTTGTTCATTTCGCCAAGTTTAATAAATTTTTAAAGGAAAGTTTGTTTAAGCTCTCAAAAACATAGTTGAGCTAAACGTGAGTTTAAGCCTAAAGCAAAGTCTTTTACATAAACAAAACAAAGACAGGAAAAAGAATTGTATACAAAATATATTTCAGTTTCTAGCTTTGAGAACCGAGTTTAAGGTTTTAAGTTTTACATTTCAATATAAAAGTGTTAAAAAGATTTAAATTTAATATGAAGTAAAATAAATTTTTAACAAATCTTTTTACCAAATTTATTTACTTTTCTATGTTTAATGTAAATTTATAGAAAAGTTATGTAAAACTTCCAAAAGCAAAGTTTAGTTAAATTCGAGTTTAAGGCCCAACATAAAATTTGTCAGCATAAACAGAACAAAGGCAATAAAAGAATATTTAAAAATATATATTTTAAATTTAAAGGCTGAGTTTAAGGCTAAAATGGTTTGATTTAAAAAAATAGTTTTAAAAATTTTTAAGTTTATTTAAAATTTAAAGAAAAATTTTAATAAATTTGTAAAACTAAATATTTTCTTCCTGCCAAGCTTTATAAAAATATAAGGAATAGTTTCCTTAAACTCCTAAAAATCACGTATAGCTAAACAAGAGTTTAAAGCCTAAAGCGAAATTTATTAGAATAGCAGAACAAAAACTAGAAAAAGAGACATATAAAAATTATATTTCAGCTTAAACTCACTTTTGAGGGCCGATATTACGATCTTAAATTTTTGATTGCAGTATTAAAGTTTTTTCAGAAAATGTCAAATTTAAATATAAAGTAAATTAAACTTAGAAAAAAAAATTAACAAAATTTATTTACTTTCCTAAGCCTAATATAAATTTTAAGAAAAAATTTTGAAACTGAAAAACCAAGTTTAGTTCAACTCGAGTTTAAGACCCAAAATGAAATTTATGTGCAAGAGAAGAACGAAACAAGAATACAAGCTCTACAAACAATTTACTCTATTCAAATAATAAAATTTGAATTTAAGTCTAAAAAACTTTAAATGTTTTAAACAATTTTTTAAATTATTTAAAATTAAAAGTTAATAAAATTCGAATATTTTTTAGAACAAAATTTGTTTACTTTCTAAGCTCAATATAAATCTAAAGTAAAATTACCTTAAACTCTCAAAAACCAAATTGAGTTAAAATCGAGTTTAAGGCCCAAAAAACAAATTTATTTACAAAGCAGAACGAAAAGTAAAATATAAGCTCCAAAAAGAATAACGTTTAGCGTAAGCTTAATTTTATAGTCAGAATTTAAGACTCAAAGAAATTTTAATTAATATTTTTGTTTTAATTTGCAAAATTCATGCAATTTTACAAATAAGACTTTAATAAATTTTAAAACAAAGTTCGTTTTTTATTCGTCTATGCTAAATATAAATTTAAAGCAACGTTTCCTTAAACTCACAAAAAGCCGCAGCTTAATCCTTAAAAAAACTTAAATTTAAATAGATTGAAAACTAACTTTGTTAATTTTTCTAAACTTTATATAAATTTAGAGGAAATTTAGCTTAAACTCTGTAAAACCACGTTTAATTAAACTCGAGTTAAAGCTTAAATTGAATTTTTTTTTTATTTATTTATTTAATAGCCAATGAAATTACAATTTCTTACAGGCTAGCATATATATTATTCTTAAAGCTATTAACAATAAAATATTTTCATAATCATTCAATAACAAAAACTTATTATTTAACTAAGTTAAAAATATTCCTCTTAATGCTGATTGGATTTAATGAGAAATCAATATATGGATAGAAACTGTTCAATTGATTGCATATACGTCTCATGGGATCAAAGTTGGCATAATTGGTTCGAAAATATTTTATTTTTAAAGGAGTATAATTTCTAGTTGGACGGTTTGGGATTACGAATTCGATCTTACAAAGCAGGAACTCAGAATTAATTGAACCGTTTACTAAATTAATTACAAATGAAATATTCATATATTTTCTCCTACTTTCAAGAGTAGGGAGATCAATAAGCTGTAATCGACTTTCATATGATGGTAAATTAATATTAGGATTCCATGGAAGATTACGAAGACAAAATAAGAGAAATTGTTTCTGGACCGATTCAATTTTCTTTATATGAACTTCGTATTGAGGATCCCAGACCACGGAAGCATATTCCAGGATTGGTCTTACAAGAGATATGAATAATTGCTTGGAAACATAAGGATCATTAAACTCTCTTCCCCAGCGCTTGAGGAAACCTAGAACTCCTTTTGCCTTATTAACGATTTGTGAAACGTGGGAGTTAAAGGATAGTTTACAATCAAGCAACACACCCAGATCAAGAAATTCTTCGACTAGATCAAGTTGATATTCATTTATTGTGTATCTACAGAGTACTGGACTTCTTCTATAGAACATCATGTGTTTACACTTTTTTAAATTCAGATCCATTAGATTCAGCATATACCAATCATAAAGATTGTCAAGATCTGATTGGAGTAAGGAACATTGATAGGAATAGTTAAAGCTATGGAACAGCTTTACATTATCAGCATACATTAATATTTTAGAATTCCTAATGCAAGCTGGTAGATCATTTATAAATATTAGAAATAGTTAGGGGCCGAGATGATTACCTTGTGGAACACCAGATAAAACAGGAATGGTTTTTGATGTACATTCTCTGAATAATACACATTGGCATCTATTTTTAAGATATGTGGAGATCCATTTAAGGAAAACAGGAGAAAATCCGAGCTTATCCAATTTGAACAGTAGGAGATCGTGATTTACTTTATCGAAGGCTTTACTGAAATCTGTGTATATTACGTCTGTCTGTAAACCGGAATCAAATGCGGTTATAACTGAGGTTGTGAACTCCAAAAGGTTAGTAGTAATGGAACATCCTTTTTTAAATCCATGCTGAAATGGCGAAAGATAACATACAACTTGATGCGAAAGGAATTTTATTTGTCTAAACAAAACAAAAACCAGAAAATAATGTGCGCAAATTTTATCTCACTTTTAATTCAATTGCAAATACCTTATATTTTCCTTATATATTATAACCGCAGTGTTCAAGAAATATTTGCCATGTAGACTTTTGTAAAGATGTTAATGAAACATGACCATTAAATATTGTATGCTTAACAGAAAAACACACAAAAACCAAAAGCAGCAAAAAAATAAATAATGTGCAACAACTTGCAACATTTACAAATAAAGTAAAAGCAATAACAAATAGGAAATCATTTTAACAGCAGCCCCCATAACCCTCATAAATATTTGCATGAGCATCAACATGGTCATGTTATGGTAAAAAGGTCTATTGTTGTTTTTCTTTCTGATATTTGGTGGTACTTAAACCTACACCCTCCTTTCCAACATTTTGAAGGAGTTAAGTTGTTTTTAAACTGCAATCTCTGATTTTTTTGCCGGTTAGTGACGCTGATAAGTGTTTACAACAATGTTGATGACGTTAGTTGTTGGTTGTTGGTATTGTTCATTTGGTTTTATGCATATTTGTTTCATTGGTTCTACTTGTTGGCCTCCTTCACAAACAATGAAAATGAAGATTGGTAACCGAAAAATAAACATAAAAACAAAACAAATCTGCAAACGAGAAAATAAAAAAAAAAACTCCACAAAATTGTGGCTTAAAATTGCATTTAAACCATACTCTTTTTCCATTGCTTGTGTTTTAGTAACTTGGTAAAGGCCTATACGGAGCAGCAACATTTAAAGGGCATAAAACAGGAAAAGGATGTAGATTGTATTGCTACAACATTATTTGAAATGCCAGGATTTAAAATACATAATGTCAGTATTTATAATGTTTGTTGCAAAAAAAAAAAAAAAAAAAAAAAATATCCAGTGATTTCTTTTCCTGTTTAAAATATTATAGTAGTGTGAAAGCCATAAATTTAGTTTGATGTTATTTTTTTCACATTTAAACTTGTGTCGTTGACTGACCTCTTGTTACTTTTTGAGCCTTATGCTTAATGTTGTCGGTTTTTGTGTGTTTCTTAAAACAAAACCACTTTATACTCATGTTTTCTTTATAAGTATATATTTGTTAACTTTTCATCTGTTTTAATCTCTCTCTATGTGTTTGTGGGCTTATTCTACTTAATATTTGTGGTTGTGTTTTGTATACTTTACTAAAAATCATGATCTGTATGTGTATGTATTTGGTTTTGCTGGGCTTAAATGTAAGTGTGCTTTAGTCCTGAAAAGAAAACTTTTTAGTAGATCTTCTTTTTTTTTTTTTTTTTTTTTTTTTGTTTGTATTTACCAACGTTATTTTGGTTTGTGTTTTAATGTGGGTTTTCTTAGGCTGTATTAAGCTTTAGGCTTTATTTGAGTTCAGCAGAATTTTTAAACAGAATAAATATGAATTAAAAATGCAGTTTAAAGAAAATTAGTTTGGCTTTTAAAAATATTAAGAGAATTAAAAATTGAATACGATTTTTGGCTAAACTCTCTAAAACTCGAGTTTAAGGCTCAAAATTGAAAGCGACCATTAAAAATTAAAGCATATTACTTGCTTTCAAATAATACTTATTTACAGAAATTTTAATGAAACTTTTGAACAGTATGCTTAATTAAGCTCGAGAGTACGGCTGGCTTAAACTGAAAACTGAGCAAAATAAATTTAAAAATATTTCTCCATGTAAACAGCTATTTGTTTAGTTAATTGAAATTTAATGTTAATCTCTCAATAGAAGTTCTTTTCAATATTCTATTTTGTAAAATTGAATGCAATATAAATTATTTAAAAATTTTGAAAATTTTAAATGATCGTATAAATATTTATTGAATAATATTAAATTATTTTATACAAACTTCTGTTGATTAAGCTAGTATATTTTCATAAACTTATTATAAATTTATAAAAATATTTCCTGAAACTCTCAAAAACCAGGTTTAGTTAAACTCAAGTTTACGCCTTAAATTGAAAAGTGATTACAAAAAATGCATAATCTTATTCCCCATTTCAGCAGATATTTAAATAATTTAGCGAGACTTAACTTTAATTTGAGCAAAACTTAATTTTTATATTATTTAATTTGATTTGATTTTATAAGTAATTTTAAAAACTTTTCATATCAGATAATCAAATTTGCTTACATTTTTAAGCTAATTAAAAATTTATAAAAAGATTTACTTAAACTTTCAAAAAGCGACCGGGTTTAGCTAAACTTGAGTTTAAGGTCTAAATTGAAAAATGGTTTACAAAACCATAACAAATATGAAAAATGAAATAAACTTTTGGCAAAAAAAAGTGAAATTTATCCATTTTGTATGAATTTACGTCAACTAAATTTATTTTTTCGTTAAGCTGTTTGTAAGTTTATTAAAAATTTTACTTAAATTCTTAAAAATCAGGTTTAGTTAAACTCGAGTTTAAACTTTAAAATGAATAATAGCCACAGAAAAATTAAATTTCTTTCTACATACAAATAAAAATAAAATGAACTAAATGTTACTTGAATTAAATCACAGTAAAAGTACAAATTTTTCAATTATGTTTATAACCAAAAAAAAAAAAATATTCCATCAGGGTGACCGTAGTTAAACACCATTTATCTACCCCCCAAATATTATTGTCTTAAATTTCCCAAACTATTTGAATTTTTCTAAACAATTTGTCAGAAATGAAATAAATTTACATATCTGTGAAAATAAAATTTTAACATAAAATTTGTTTTGCTGTTGATAACGTTTAAAAAAAAAAAGCCCCAAAAATAAAACTTGCTACATAAATGTCTGTTGTTGAAAACATTTCCGTATTTATTTTACTTCATTTTCTTTTTTGTTTTAATTTTTATCATATAAAATTGTTGATAAATATTTGATTTGTTTTGGCATGATGATGATGATGTATCAGTTAATATAAAAAATTCTCATCATTTCCTTTTTATATAGGCATACTCAGATACAAACAGAAATAAGTGAGTTCCAGGTCAAAGTTTAGGTTAGGGGCCTGAAGAAGAGATAAATTGAAAGCATAAAGTAATAATGTGGGTGACAAAAAAAATTTGGTCAGTTGTAAAATATTTATTATTTTTGCCATTTTAACTTGTAAATTTTCAAATTAAAAATTCATAAATATTTGAGTGTATGTGTGTAAGGGTTTGATATATGCACAAGAGTTGTTAATATAACATAACATGCACCTGATTACCATGACAAACGACCAAACGAAGTAATGAATGAACAACCAACAGTAAAAAATATAAATGAACTTTGTGTTTTCTGTTGTGTGTAGAACAAAAGTCATGTAATAAAATTCATATTTACAAGTTTATAAATATAAAATTTAATACAAATAAAGAGAAAGAGAGCGAAGATTAAAAGAGTTGATATACATATTTATAAATGTATATTTTTTTTTTTTTTTATAGTTTTAAAACTAAATTTTTGTAGGTTTATAATATTTGTTCGAGAGAATTTATATTTTTGTGGTAGTTCATGTTAAAAAAAAAACTAAAAACTTTTGCTAACAGGAAACTGAATTCATCATTAGCTGAAGAGAAAAAACAAACTGTCAATTTAATGGTTTTTCTTCAAATGATGATTGTGGTTGTTGGTTTGCCAGTTTATGAATGATGTTTAAAATGTCAATGCTGTGTGCTAAAATTGTTGCTTAATTCTTAATTTTTATATTTATAATGAAATTGTAAATATTTTTATACATACATAAATTATAAAAACATAATTTTAATAGTTTGTATGATGTTGTGTTTTTAAACCAATCCATATTTAATTCTTTAAATTTATAACGACATGCTAAATGTCAAAAATTGTTAATATTTAGTGTACTCTCGCAATTTAAACATTTTCTACATACATGTGTTTACCTCTATAAGTTTTCGTTGTGTTGGTTATTTTAATAATAAATGTGCCACGAAAATAAAGTTGTTTTTGCTGCTAGGTTATGCATGTGTAAATTATACAATATTCATGTTTAGGGTCAAATTTTCAAAATAGAAAAATATTTTTGTTACTTGCTCTTTTTTTTTTTTTTTTTTTTTTTTGTTTTTGTATTAGTTTTAAAAATAAAAGTTAAAACATTTTTTAGTTTAAAATTGTCACCAGCTCTATTCATCAGTGCAACATAAAAATTTTAAACAAACATGAAGGATAAAGTTTATTAAAACAAAAATAGAGAGGAGGTCATATTCAATTATAAATTAAAGACTTGGGGAAATGAAATAATACATAGTAACAGTTAGTCAATTTTATGCTAGATGGAAAATCATGCCACAAAATTGTTGATAAATTTTGCAAAATTGGTTTAAACAAGTTAAATTCTTAAATTTAAAAAAAGATGTTATACGAGTATGGATCAATAAGTCCGTGACTTTTCGAACTTCCCTCGTAGTTATATGAAATGCAACACTATTTCCATTAAGTACCACCTGTTAATAGACTTCTGTCAAAATTTAAGCAAATGTCGTCATTTACTTTGCGTAAAAAATAGAATTTTTCAAGGTCCTTAAAATAGGCATTTGTTTGGTGAATAATTTCATCGTTGGAGCTGAATCTCTTTCCACTGAGCCATATCTTTAGGTTTGGAAATAAGAAGTAGTCACTAAATCCGGAGAATATGGCGGATGAGGTACCAATTCGTAGCCCAATTCATAGAGTTTTGCCATTGAGACTGCACACGTGTGCACTCGTGCATTGTCTTGATGAAAAAGAACTTTTCTTTTTTTCTTTTTAAATCCTCATTAAATCGGTCTAATAAGTTGGCATAATATTTGCCGTTTATTGTTTTCCCTTTTGAAGGTAATCGATGTGGATTGTCCCGCGTGCATCCTAAAAAAACTGTTACCATCACCTTATTGGCCGACAAACTTACCTTGGCCTTCCTCGGAGCAGATTCACCCAGAGAAACCCATTGTTTAGACTGCTACTTGGTCTCCGGAGTACAGTAATGGATCCACGTTTCATCCACAGTTACAAAATTCCGCAAAAGCTCATTCAGATTGCGGTTAAACAACTCCGAACAATCCTTTAAAGTAGTCACACGTTTACGTGCGCACCCATCTTGCAGAAAACTTTCTTAAACCCACCTGATCCTTTAAAATCGAAACCACGCTGCCATATGAAATGCTTATGGCATCAACAATCTCACGCACTTTTACTCTTCGGTCGGCCAAAACCATATCGTGGATTTTTTCCACATTTTCTGGTGTACTAACCTCAATTGGCCTTGCAGAACGTTCAGCGTCATTTGTACTTGTGCGACCACAACGAAAGTCAGTAAACCACTTTTTTTTACCATTGAAATCGATGGTGCAGAGTCCCCATAGTATTTATCGAGCTTTTCCTTGGTTTGATTGACGGTTTTTTTTTCGCAAAAAAATAATGTTTAATGCGCACTCGAAATTCACTTTTTTTCATTTTTAGAAAAATACACGAGGTTGTATGTTTTGAACAGCTGTCAAACGCAAAGTAAATGATGACACTTGCTCAAATTTTGATAGTAGTCTATTAAGAGGTGGTACTTGATGGGAATAGTGTTGCATTTCATATAACTACGAGGGAAATTCGTAAGTCACACACTTATTGATCCGCCCTCGTAGAAATTTGTATTTATGTATTTTTAAGTAATTTTACATGAGTTAAGAGAACGAATAAAACAAATCTGTTTAGAGATTAGAAAATAAAGTTTTTACGACAAACCGTTTAAATGCTTCTATATTACTTAAGCAGATATTAGATCAATTTAACGAGAATTTACTTTATCTCAGTAGAAAAGGTAGTAAAAGATCAATTTTACTTAACAAAACTTCTTTATTTCTTTAAGCTGATTATAAATGTATAAAAAGTTTACTTAAACTCCTAAAAACCGGGTTTAGTTAAGGTTTAAATTAAAAAATTATTATAAAAATTAGTAATATCTGATTCCACTTGTTAAAAAAAAATACTAGAAAAATCATCATTATATTATTTCAATTTAATTTTATCAGTTAATCATTAAAATTTCTACAGGGTGTCCATTCCTATATTATTTAATTCAGTTCAAGTAAAAAATTGTGAAAAAAAATGGTAAACTTTATTTTCATTTTTTTTTTTTTAATTTGGTTTAAAAGAACTGTTCCATTTTTTAACTTAATTATAAATTTATATAATTTATTTATATTTTATAAATTTATAAATAAATATATTTATAAATTTATAAAAAAAAACTTTGCTTAAACTCTCAAAAACCAGGTCTAAATAAATTCGATTTAATGCTTAAAATAAAAAAAGTAGAATTCTTTTACTCCATTTAAATAAATATTTACAGTTATTTTAATAAACAATTTTCACTTCGCGGTAAAAGCTCAAATAAATATTTGTGGAAAAATGTGATAATTTAAAATTTTTTTCTAATTTTCTTTAACAAATGTTTTTAATTTTTCAAATTGATTATAAATCTGTAAAAATATTACTTCAAATTTTAAAAACCGAGTTTAGTTAAACTCTATTTTAAGCTTTATAATTAAAATGATTATAAAAAAATTAAATATTCTTACTTCATTTAAATAAACATTTAAATTAATAAACGATTTTAACTTAAATCAGAAATCATTTTAATATTTTAATTTATTAATATCAATAATATTTATTTTTTCCAATTTTTTAACAAACTTGTTTATATCTTGTAGCAGGTTATAAATTTATAGAAATTTTGCTTAAGCTCCCAAAAAATAGGTTTTTGGAAAAAATAAATACAAAAAATTTAAATTTCTTATTCCATTTAAATAAATATTTAATTTAATAAATCATTTTACTTATATCACAGTAAAAAACATAATTTTAGCTTTATATTATTTAATTTAGTTAACTAAAACAAAAGTAGTAAAAATTTAAACAAGTATTTGTCGAAAAAATGGTAATCTTTAATTTTTACAATTTTGTTTAACAAAACTTGTTCCTTGTTTTAAGCTGATTACAAATCTATAATGATTTTTGCTTAAACTCTCAAAAACAGGGATTAGTTAAACTCGAGTTTAAAGCTTAAAATTAAAGTTGATTACAAAAAATTAAAATTTCTTACTCCATTTAAATAAATATTTATTTTAATGAACAATTGTCGATTAAATTTTACTAAAAATCATCGTTATAGTATTTGGGTTGTGCTGATTTTTTCTAATTGGTTTAAAGATGTTTGTTTGATTTTTATATAAAATTTTCAAAAAAAATTTTATCCCAAAAATTATTAACTTAAATTTTCAAAACTATTTTACTAATCTACAAAATTTACAAGAAAATTCAAAATTGCTAAATTGTTGTTGATGACGCTTTAAAAGTAGGCAAACAATTTTAAAACATAACTTCCTACAACAGATTACTTCAAACTAAATACCTTTTAAGTAATTTTCAATTTGACTTTTGTTAAGCTATTACTTTATAATTGCAATTTCTTCTTTTCCTTTAAAAAATTTATTCCTTGAAAATATTTACGTATTTATAAAATGTTTCCGAATTGCTACATTTTTATTTCATTCTTATTCAAATTAATATTAGAAAAAATAAAACCAAAACAAAATCCATATGGGAAATCAAATGTTGCTACGTTTTTATTGCAGCAAAAAAAAAAAAAGAAACAAACAGCCGTAATATTAATGAATTTTCTAAGAAAATTTTATACATATACAGATATATTAGAGTATATATGTGTGTGTAAGCATATAAATCTGATACTATATTCTATTTCCGGCAATTGAAATGGTCAAAATATAAAATTAACAAGAGGGTGAAATTAGTAATGAGGTTCTGTTTTTATAAAATTTCCGGTATTTATATAAGCCAGGTAAAATAAATCCCAAAAGTATTAAATAAATAATTTCAAAATAAAGTAATAGTTTTCTTTATATGGAGCAGTTAGAGAGCAAATGAAAGAATAAAATAATAAATCTAAGAAGTATGCTTGAAAAAAAATTATAATTTAAAAGGGTGTCCAAGGTAAAAGAGAATAAAGAGAGATTAAAAAAGGGGTGAAATATTTAAGCAATAAAATTATAAATTTATTTTTTTATATTTTTGTTTGAAAAAAACTGTAGTCTACTTTTAGGTATACAAAAATATCAAATATTAAAATTTTAATATTAGAAGATTTTCAGTTTGTCTGTTATTGTTTATAACTTTTCAATCGAATTGCTTAAGATTTCCCAAAAACTTTGTCCTATTTTTAGGTTATATTTTTTAGTGAAAACTCAATGCTTAATAAACTATTTTCTATTCTAAAATAACAATAATTTATTGCTAGTTCCTCTATAATTTACATTCTAACTTTTATTTCTATTTTTGATTAGAAATAAAAAGAAATTGCTTTAATTTTCTTCAAACCTTTAATATTTATATTTAACTTTATCCTTGTTGCCATATCCTTTATACCTGCCCCTATATATCCCATACTATAGGTATTAACTGTCTAGTGTATTTGGCACAGTGACGTTTATTAAGAAACTAAAATAAAAAATGGCTTTAAATGAGAGCAACGAAATAGAAGAAGGTAAGTAAAAAAACGAGCAAATAAAATAAAAGGCTAGAAAAATATGACCTGTTTTATTTTTTTCTATCCGTGCTTTGGTTGCAAAACAAAAATGTTTTATGAAAAGGAAAAAAAAGTTTTGAGGTAAAGTAATAAAAAAGTATAAATGTGTGCGATTTAGATGGCAAATATTACTGGCAAATGTTGAGGTTAGTATGAGACAGAGAAAAAAATGAACAATATTTTAAGACCCTAAAGTTGTTGGAAATAAAAAAATAAAAAATAAATAAAAAATGGAAATTATAAAAAAAACTTGTAGAGGAAATAAAAATCAATGTTATTAAAAAGTTTTGCCAGCCAGTTTTCTTCTTGCTTGTTTAACACCTTTTCGGGTAATTGGTTAAAAAAAGGGAAAAAGGAGAGGAAAGTCTGCAACAATTTTCAACAAAGATTTTAAGCCGAAATACTAAAGAATATGTATGCACCTTCTTTGGTAATCGTATACGAAAGAAGATGTATATAATGTAAAGTACTAACTCCACAAGAAAACCATAAACTGTACCTGTCTCCGAACTACAAAAAAAGCTTTTAATAATTTTCAAAAAAAATTAAAATGCAAAGAAGGTGTATACATTACTTGGTAATGGTAAAGGTAATGTGCCGTACTAATTCAGCAAAAAAGTTGTCAGCTGGTGGGGTAATATGAAGGCACGTGCTATGTATCAGAATAAATATGTTGGGTAAGAAGAGTTTCAAAGCCGAGAAAATTTTAGTTGACAAAAACATGATTACAGAATGTTTTAAAGGTAATGCAGTTAGTAATAAGAATTTATCGATGTGAAAAAGAAGGTATTAAAATTGAAATAATGATCAAAAGCTTTATACTTAAAAGTTGTAATAAAAATATATCTTAATTACAAATATTATGTAAAAGTAAACTAAATAAGCACTTTCTGGTAATTAATAAAATAATTAAAACAAAATGCATATTTCAAACATTTCCTTTTTAATTTTATATTTCCAAAGCAATTTAATTGTCATTTCACCAATACGCTATCCTAAGTTTTCCTTTTGATTTATGTGTCAGACGGAAATGACTTTTTCTCTTAACATTTTTTTTTTTTTTTTTTTTGCTTTTTCCTTATACTAACTCATATGTCATAGTTTTTGTTGACATTGTTGTTGAAATCAAATATTTCTATTTTTTTATGTCTCTCCCTCTGACACTCGGTACTACTTGGCCAATTCGAAATATGATGAAATAGTATACACAAGTGCAACAAATTAACATGATGAAACTACTCTTCCACAGCCACTTAGGGAAAATAGAAGGATATATGAGTTTTAGAAACAAAGGGAAGGACTCGCCAATTTTTTTACTTGTTACAAGGCATCAACATAAAGTAAAGGAAGGAACTTTTAAGTTAAACATTCATTCATCTGATGATGATGTTTACTCTGAAGTTGAGTAAGAAAAGGAAAGGTACAGAAATACATTGTAGAGAAATAAAAATAGTTGATTGTTTTATATTTGAAGCTGCGTTGGCAGTAACTTAAAGATGGACGTACGGAAGGACGGAAATTTGTGTAAGGAAAATTGCAGCTGTTCTAATACACCAAGATTTAAAACATTTCACATGTATTTGCAGCTTTTCTTCATACATAAAAATTATCGTCAACAAGACCTCAAAAAGGTTTAATATTGAAGAAATTTTTAAGACAACTATAAAATATAAAAACTGAGAATGTATCATATTTTAACACTGTGCTACGAACAAATGTGGGCTGTAGTTATTCTATAGAATATTACAAAATAATTTTTAAAGCACTCTTTTTATATATTTATTTATTTAATTTTAAATGGTTTAAAAAAATTGCGACCATTTTCTAAAGATCATCAAGGTATAGAAAGGCCCTTTTACATTTTAGCTGCTGATATATATTCTTCTTTTTAAGCTGTTATTATGTAAATGTTTTTAGGTAGTTCCTAGCCTTTATATATTTTTTTTATTTCTTTTTTTATTTCCGTTTTGTAGTAACTTTTGGTCGCATATGACAATCTATATATTTTTTTTATTCTAAGGTAATCGTGGCTTTTTTCTTTTAACTAAAAAAAAAAAACACATGTAAAAAATTATAACAACTACATACTATAAAGTCTTGCACAATAGTTAGACAAAAAATATAAACTTCCTAACTGCCGTCTAACAAAACACACACATTTAACCAGCCATTGCATAAAAAAGCTTTAAAAAATATAATAACCAAAGAACGAAAAAAATGTGACAGAATTTATGTGGCAAAGGAAACGTTCTAGTATATGAATAATAATTACGGACAACTTTTAGGCGCGTTAAAAAAAATCACTCTCTCTACCTTGAAACTCTTCAAGAAAAAATACCTATTTTTTATATGAACAAGTGGTGAAAGTAATATTTTTGTTATTAAATGAGAAATGTCTGCGAAAATTAATTTTTAAAAGCAGGTAATCAATTAACATTCATACAGCTTCTTGTCTATTTGTTTTCTCTTCTATCCCGCTTTTTTTCTCTTCTTATTGTTATTTATTTTAAAGTGAAATTAATGATTTCTTTTATGGCTTTCGTCATTATTAACAAACAGTTGAAAAGCCAAAGTTGAGAAGTTTAGAAATTATGAGTAATGATAATTGTTTGACAAGGTACGAATATAAAAAAAAAAAATTATAAAGATTAATATAAATTTAAAATTTTAACAAGGAAGAAAACTACAAACTATTATAAGAGAGTTAAGTTCAAAAATTTTCATGTTCTTAAGCGATGGCAAAATAATAATAATAATAATAATAATGGTTATTTAAAATTTTTGTCTATAACTTTATTTTTAGGCAGCAATTAGCAAATGTTACTGTCAAATATTCTGGGTAATTTTTTTTTCAATTGCGTTAAGTAGCTTGTAATTTATATCAAAAAATTTTAACTTTTCCGAGGTTCCAGATTTTCTTCTATAACTTTTTTCCTAATGAATCGATTTAGCTAATTTTAAATAGTAAACAACCTAGGAAAATAACAAATAATTCGGATAGATAGTTGGGACGTGAGTATGCTTCCTACCGACAGATAATCATTCTAAAACGGCTATGAATTTCATATGAAATCTTATGTTATAGCATTTAGTACGGCATGATAAACTTTATGGGTTTTCCAAAGTTATTTCAGATTTTGTTTTATAATTTTTTACTACTAAATCGATATAGCAGACTTTCAATAGCAAACGACTTGGGAAAAATAACAAATAATTTGGTTGAATTACCAGTTTGGATATGAGAAGGTTTCCTACAAACAGACGAAATGTTAAAACTAAATGTATAAACACAGCAAGTACGGATTCCTTTACGTAACCCGCATTATTAAATTAAACAAAAACTTAGACGGCAACGAGAAATAAACAACCATTTTACTTACTTTCTTTTTATTATTATTATTATTATTATTATTATTATTATTATTTACTTCAAAATTTTTTTAATTTTTTTACGAAATTCATACAAATTTTTGTATATCATTTTAAGAAATTTGGTAATATTTTTTTGTGAAAAAATAAAAGCAACAAAAAATTCAGAGAGAATTTAAAATTAAATTTATTTTTTAACCGAGCTGAATACAAATTTGAATGGAAATTTCCGATCCGGGTTTGTTATGTTTATACATCAAGGGTTTCACATAAATTAATATTTTTTGGTGTTTAATAAAATATGACAAACTTTGTCTAAAAATATATATATATATATATATAATAAAATAATAATAATAATAATAATAATAATAATAATAATAGTTTGGACTTAAGAATATTTCCTGCAGACAGAAAGATATGCTAAACAGACTGATAACTTTATACGAGCTCTAAAATAATTCGCTGTTATTATCTAACAACAAATAAAAAAGTATAAAAAGTGCAAAATTATTTCTTTGCTTAAAACACTTACCCCTATCCAATATTTAAAACTCAAAACTGTTACTAATTTTCCCAACTTTTTACAACAACTGCATGAAAAATACAATACATTTTGCTAGGATTTATGACATTTAGATTTTAACTTTTACTATAGTTCTGATTTATTTTTTCTCTGTATGATTTGTGTTAACTATATAAAAAATGTATAAGCAACCAGAAATCAAAAACATGAAACAATGTTTTGAGTTTTATATGATTTCCCAGAAAAAGAAAAGAAAAAAAAAGTGGATAAAATTAAATTATTTTAGACGCGACAAAATGTAACCAAACTCTCAACACAATGGCAAACAAATAGAAAAAAATTTTTTTTTTAAACACATTGCTTTCAAAATACACATACACACAAAGAGAAAAACAAAGAGTTTAACAATAAGCCAACGAAGCTAAAACACATACACTTACACATTTACATATGTATAAAGTTAAAGGATGAAAAAAAAATCTAAATAAAATCCATTTGCAAAAATTTTTGCAAACAAAACAAATATAAAGTATATATTTTTTTTTTTTTTTTTTTTTTTTTTTTGTTTGGGGGGGTGGTAAATAAAAACCAAGAGAGGTATAAATGGAAATTTGTATAGAAAATAATTCATTTCTTAACTAGTATTTTTAGTTATAGTGAATGTTATTGTTTGTTAAACAAAACAAAATAATAAAAAAAACTGCAAAATAGTAAATAAGAGGTGAATGCAGCTTAAAATAAAGAAAATTAAATTGCCCTCTTTATAAACAATAACAACAAAACAAACAAGGAGTATAAAACAAATACAAACATATAACATATAGAAATATACTCTTAGACAAACTTTTATAAGTATAAAAGACTACAAAAAGAAAGAATGGAAGAACTCTTAACTAACCATATTTAAACTTAATATTGTTATATGTGTGTATTGTATATTTGTTTGGGTAGTTGTTATGTGCCCTATACTTTCATTGTGTTTAACCAAAAGTCAACTATTTTTGTAAGTGAAATAAACACTTGAAAAACTACGTTTGTATATAAGTTTAATACTAGAACATAAAGTTTCATTTCTTGAACATTTTTCATATGAGTTGATGTAAATATGTATGTGTTTGTAAAAGAGTTTTCAAGATAGTTTTAATACTCTTTTTTTTTCTCTTACTTTACTATTATATAAACTTGGTCACTTCCTTATAAGCATACATATTAAAGTATCCAATTATTCGGGTTTTCATATTAATCCTATAATTCGAAAATAATTATTTGAGGTTAAAAGCTGATCGATTATTAACTGATCGATTAACCGAATAATTTTAGTAACACGTGTAAAACATATATAACACTAATTATAGTAATTAACATATTGAAATAATTATTCAGAAACATAATGTAGAACAAATTCTTCACAAAGGGTTCATCTTATCAGTTCTTTCGTCCACTTGTATGTAGTTTTTGACCCAATATTCTCCTAATTCAGCTTTATTTAATAAATAAGTCTTTTAGATTTAACTTTTTTATTTTCTGTGTAAGAATAATTTTTTGATAAAAGTAAAAATTTATATTGGTATTTTTACGTCCATTTTCATGATGAACATTAAAAATTTTATCACTTATATAACTTTGATTTTACTTTACTCAAAACAACGTTTTTAAAATTTCTATTATCACAAGTTTAAGTATTTATAAAGGTACAATATTATAACATGTATTTCATGTCAGCAAAATCCTGAACTTATGATCTAGAAGTAGTCCAAATTCGAACCATTTCCAATAAATTCAACTTAGGCTTATTATTGAAAGATGTTCTCTTTTTTGATACCTATTCACTGAGAAGGAAGTCATGTTCAAGATTTCATGCAAATTTGCAATCAACATCCAAATACTCTTTTATCTGCGCAAGTAAATTAGTTTTAATTTTTATTAAACCAATACATTTGTTTTTATAACAAAATTATGCATATTATTTTTCATTTGTTCAAAATAGTTCTTTTCTGAAATAAGTATTTACGAAAATAACAATTATAGCAGAACAACTCATTTGAATCTCTTTTTAATAACATCTTTGGATGCTGTCTGTATTACTTTTTAAGCACAAGGAAACGTGCTTGATACATTCGAAGTAAGAAAAATGTAATTTATTAAAAATTTTTTTTATTTATTTTTGCTGGGATAGAAAAATATGTAGTTGACATAAATTTATCATAAAAATAAAAATTGTTCTAATTTATAACTCCAGAAAACGGTTATTCCATCAAAATTAATCGAATAACCGAATGACGGTTATTCGATGGGATACTCTATTACATATACATACAAATATATGTATGTGTTGTTTAAGTTTTTCTTAACAATATGTACGTACTTGTTTTGTTTGCAACAAGTCAACAGTAGTTAGGAACTAAAAAAGTAGAAGCATAAGAAAAACATATTTGATGCTTTAACTATTGTTTTTTTTTTTTTTTATTCAACATTGTTGCTATTCTTGTTCTTTCATTTGTTGACAATTGTTTTTTGTTGAAGTTTTTTCATCTCTAGTTTTACTTTTATTTGTTAAAGCTATGACTTATTTACTTTTAGTACTTAAATGGAGTTTATAATCTCTTTTTTTCAATTTGTTTGTATTCTTTCATTTTATTTAACAACAAAATTTATTTATATAAACTTTACCTTATTTAGAGTTTTATATTACATTTTGTAACAATTTTATTAATTTAATAAAAAAGAGAAGTTGGATAAATATTTATTATAATCTAAAATTTGTTTGTTTCATATTTTATTAAATATTTACTGGCTTAAGTATGTGTAATTTATTAGCTAAGACCTTGAATATATTCATTTATATAAAATTTTTTTATTTCGTTAATATTGCGTGTTTCTAGGCGTTTTATTTGTTGTTAAAGCCAGAAAAGAAAGTAAAAGTTTAAGTTTTTATTTAAATATGTGCTGTTATTTGGTTTGTTAGGAAATTGTTTAAATATTTTAATACATATGATTACAAATAACAAAGTACAGATTTAAACAATTTTTTATTCTGTTTTTTTTTTTTTCAAGGGGAAAGTTGTGTAAAATCTTCAATTCAACAATTAAAGAAATTTTTAAAACTTTTTATTTTCGAAATAATTTGTGTAAGCTTCACTTATATTTAAGCAAAAAAAAAATCTGGAGGTCTTGGTTCTCTTCTTCAGAATTTCTATATTAAATAACATTTCATTTTTGGTTAGGGAAGTAGTTAGCAATAATCATAATCAAAAATCTTGCATAAATTTTATTCAATTCTGCTGAGTAATTTCCAAATTATATACAAAATCAGAATTTTTTGACGTTCATACAAAATTTCTTCTATAACTTTTTTGTGTTGAACCGGTTTTTAAATAGCAAACTGCTTAGGAAAGCATCAAATAGTTTGATTGAATTTCATTTCATTTGAGTTAGTAATTTGAATGTAATATGAATTGAATGAATATATAATGAGTTTTCCTCAAAGTTACAAACGGAATGACAAACTTATAGATACGCTCCTTCGTCACTTGTGCTAGTGGAGTGTACAAAAACGTAAAACAATTAAGAAAATTTTCTAGGAAACAACTTTGATAGCTGATAAATATATTTCATTGTTATGGGAATGTAAACGGAATATAAATAGGTTTTTATTAGTCACTCCTACTTAAATTTTATTTACATTTTTATTAAATTATATTCAAAATATTACAATATTACAAAAATTGAACTTTTTTTCTACTAAAGCGAATTAACGGATTTTCACTAGCAACCCAGCAAACTGACCTGAAATTTGAGAATGATTTGAAATCATTTTTTTTTTTCGGAAATGTAAACGTTTGAGAATGATTTGATAATGACTTGAGAATAATAAAATTCTCAACAAGAACAGGATGTTTTTTTTTCAAAATTTGATGCAAATTTGAATTAAGGTTTGAATTAACCTTTGGTATCAAATGAAAAACGCATCAATTTTCAAACGTTTGAAATATGATGGACTCTGTGTTTTGGTTTATTTTCATTTCATTCGGGTTAGTAATTTGGTCTTGAGAATGTTTCCTACAGACAGATTGATAAATTTACAGAGGCAGAATAACTCAAAATTTTATATGTATTTTAAATGTTAAAAATGTAAAAAACAATTCAGAAAAATGTCTTGGAAAAAGTAGCTTAGCATCTGATAAATGTAACACAATAGAGATTCTAAGGCATGGGATTTCTCACAAACTTGTGAACGGACATAGCTAAATCGTTGATTTCTTCTTGGTTAATGATTTCTTCTTAGAACAATTTTGATCATAGAGTTATAAACTTATAAATAATTTTTTTAATGATTTCTAGATTTCGGGATAAACGGTTTCATGAATGTAGTTGCAGCACATATTAAATTTTAAAAAAATATAAAATTTGTCTTTAAGTTGTAATTACGTAATTTTTTGACCTGTTCAATAGTTTAGAAAATATTACAAAAAAATGTTTGTTTTCTCCTATATTTTGAAGCTGGATATGTTACAAATAAAATGAACTATATTTCATTTAAATCAACACAATTAAGGTAAAAAAATCATACAACATTAAAAGTTTTTTATTCTTAAAAAAGTCGTAAAAAATCTAAAATTACCAAAACTGTTATATTTTTTATTTCACTATAGCGTCGGTTATATTATATATAAATCGTGGTATATTTCTTTAAGATCGATGCATAAAAGTTGACTTTATTTACCGTTAATTTTCTTAAAATAAACCAAAAATTCTTATAAAATTTAAAATTTTTTACATTTCAAAAAATCGTAAAAAATCAAAAACTACAAAAATGCTGTATTTTCTCTATTAGCATATATAAAACTGGATACGTTACAAATAAAATTAGCTTTATTCCATTATATTTGATAAATGCCGACTAATTCACAGTTAAAAAAAATAAAATCAAAATTCGTACAAAATTTTAAAATTTTTGTTTTTCAAAAAAAAAATCACAAAAAATTTAAAACTACCAACAATGGACCAATTTTTCTTTTGAAATGTAGCTGGATATGTTGCAAATAAAATGAGCTAAATTTCATCAAAATCGATATGTAAATATGGTCATTATTCACTGTCAGGTGCCGAAAAAATCAAGTTTATTACGAAATTTTAAAGTTTTTGGTTTTCAAAAAATCATGAAAAATCGAAAACTAATAGAATTGTTCCTTTATCACGAGCTATATATGGACTTTATTTATTGATAGAAAAGAAATATATATTTTTAAAATATTAAACATTTTTTTTTTTTAATTCTTAAAAAAGAAAAAAAACTACCAAAATGCACTGTTGTCATAAAGCGGGATATGCTACAACTAAAACGATATGCTACAACTAAACTTTAAGCAAGGGTATCTAAGTATAAATTTTTTATTATTATGTTTTTTTTTTAATTTAAATTTTTTTATTCCATTTTTTTTTTTTTTTTTTTTTTTTTGAATTAAACTAGCGAACTTCGCCTCGCCCCAATTTTAAGCCTTCAGACAAACTTTAGAGTAATAATACAACACAAATATTTAAATTTTCAATGTGATTTATTTGAATGGAATCAATAGAGAGCGATTTGATGAACAATGTTTTTCGATTTGTTTCAATCAATTTTCGATTTTTCCAATTTTCCGACTTTTGCGGAGAGATTTACCAATTTTCCGCATATTCCGCAATTTTTCATGATTTACACTAAGAACTTTCTATTGTTTGATTTGGAAAGCCATTAAGGAATAATTTCACACAAAATTTCATACAAAAACTCGATTTTCGATCTTTCCAATTTTCCGACTTTCCGGTGGGATTTTCCAAAATTTTCTTCTGTAAAAATCTTCTCCTCGAAAATACGAACAACTGACAAAAAATTTTAGAGAAATCGTTCTCATTTTATGAAGTACTATGCATTTTTTACACCATATTTATATATATATAGATTCACATTTTGTATTAATTCTTTTAATTACAAAAAATATGATAATCCCAATATTGAAAGACTTTACAAATTAGGTAAGGAGCTGTAATTGAAACTAAAATTTTTCCTAATTTCCTCATCAAATCACTCTTTTATAATTCCAAAAATATTTATCTCCTAGTTACTGCTCATTAATACTAATTACATTCTTTATTAAAATGATATGACAGCTTTTGTATATAAATAAAAACAAAATGTGTTTCTTTTTACAAATTCTCTTTTGTTAAGATTTCCAAGAATTAAGGATTTTGTTTTGTAAAAAAAACACCTAAAAACTCCTTTAAAACTCAATTTTGTTAATTAATTTTCTTTTTTATTTTTATTCTATTATATTTCAACAAAATGTCGTGTTATGCTGCTCTTACAACCTTAAAATAATATATAATTATTTTTGCCAAGTAAATAAATTCCTAGATATTAATATAGGAAATTTATCACAAAGACAACAATAAATGTAAACTCCCCTTACTGCTTGTTTTTTTTTTTTTTTTTTCTAGAAAACAATAAACAAAGTATTTATTTTTAAGCTGCCATAATAACAAAATATGAAGAAAATAAATGGGATTTATAAGTGGATTCAATTTTATTTTCATTTGCTTTTCAGATGCCACGTCAATCACAGAAAACAAGAAAAAGAGCATACTTAGAAAGAAAGGAAGCAAGACGGACGGACAGACAGACGGTTATACTCAAAGCAACAGATATTTAAACACACATAAACACTTTTTGAAATTATAATGTTAGTTTAAAATATAAGTGAATTTATGCGTTTTTAAATAACGTGTGCGTGAGTTTACGAAAAAATAGAATTTCTATTTACAAAATTGCCAAGTTAGACTTTTCAAAAAACCCCTTATGCTATTTAAAGGCTGCAACTCACACACATACTCACAATAAATCTGCTTTTGATATTTTTTCAATTATATTTGGTTAAATGTGTATAAAAAGAAAATTATAATAAATAGAAGCAACCGTTAAAAAAAAAATAAATGCTAAAATAGATAATATATTATACGAATCTTCTTTTATTTTTTTGGGCTATAATTTTAACATATAGGGCTAAAAGCCAAATGTGGGAGATAATAATGATGCTGAAGGTAATGGTGCTGCATATTTGTTGTTGGCTTGGGAAAGAAACGCTATGTGCATGTATGTTTATGTTTGTGTATTTTCGAGGATGTGGCGCAAATTACAAGATAATTTGTCCTCTAGTAATATATTCTATTTCAATTTACGTAAATTTGGCAATAGCAAAAAATAATACACCAAGTAAGGCAACAAAATTATATGTAGAACATATACACAGACAACAACAGAAACAACATATGAAGAAAAATATATTTTAAAAAAGAGAAGAGAAGAGCAGAAAATCACAAATACTCGTAACAATAGACAACAAGACTTGTAAGTAATAAATGTTTTAGTAGCAATGCATATGTGAGTGTAGGTAAAAGAGTATGAGAATTGATAAACTTCCTTTAACACGCACATATAAATATATACATATAAATAAACAGAGGATGGATGCAAACAAGCCCTTATAAATAAAGCAAAAGCATAATAAAATGCTTTGGGGCATAATAAACACAAATACATACATGTGTTTTTTATATGTGTAACAGTGAATAGATGATGACACCCCAGGCGCATAAGTAACATTCCTAGTCATTGTTATTTTGCGTACTTAAACACACATACACACAAATTATTATTTTCTGTAAATGATGCATGTATTGCTTTTGCCATTATTTTTTTCTATTCTAAAATTTCCATTTGTAAAATGTTTGAAAGCTTCTATTACCAGCCTTCCTGACTGCCTGCTTGATGCCTGTTGCCATTTTTAAAAAGTCATTATAAATTTTGTAATTTTCACACATGTTACACATTTGACAAAATATCCTATTTTAAAAATAAAACAAACAACTACAAAAAAATATCACATAATAGATTCATTTCAATTTGGTTAAATTAAATCTAGAAAATTTAATTATTTATAAAAATTAAAAACAAAATAATAAAAGAATAAAATTAAATAAATATTAAGAATAATGAAAAAATAAACTTAAACTCTAGGGCAGGTCAGAAAAAAATAAAAAAAGACAATTTCGAAAATCATTTTCATTACATGAAAAAATATAACGAAATAAAGCATTTTTATTTAATTTCTTCCTTACTTAACCACAACAAAAAATCTTCAAATAACTCTTTTATTATATCATTTCAAATTTATTTATTCACTTAGACCACAAGAATTATAAAAAGACTACTCTAACTTAAGGCAAAATAAAAGAAAATGCTAAAAGTAGCCAAATCTCCTCCCCCTCTTCGAAAAATCTCATATACAAATTGTATTCAATTAATTAATAGCTTAAACTCATTATAAAAGGTTTTTTAAAATTGTTGTTGCTATTACGTATATGGCTTTTTTATAGAGTATAAGACAACAAGAGAGAAAAGGAAATACCTTTTTTATAAACCAGACGTCCTTTTGTCCTAACAAATATACTCCTTTTACTCATACACTCACTCACATACATACATACAAAGTGTATTAATAACAAATGAAAGTAAAGAGCAAAATCCTCACGCATCTATTCTATTGTTTGCTGGTGGCAAGATACTTTTGATACATCTTTTAAAATGAGGGCAAAAATAACTCCAGCCAACAGACAACTTATATTCATTTACCAAATATTCTACTACTCTCTATACATTTGTTCATGTATTTTATATTTTTCTTCTGCATTTAATTTACAATAAGCAGTAAAAAATAGAAAAAAGAGGTAAAAGGACTTTTTCGTTTATATGTATAAGAAAAAATTCATTATTCTTTGTATTTCATTAGTCTATTGTGTAAGGAAAAAGATACTTCATCATCATCAGCAACGTTACTTTGAAAAGGAGGAGGATTTTCAAAAGGTTATTTAACAAAATTTGTCTTGATTTCTTTTTTTTCTCAATTTACTACCTTAAATTGTGTGTTTTCTTATTATAGGAAAAAAAATAGTAACATTTTCAGTGTACTTAAGGTTTTTAAGAATGTTACATTTTCTATTATTCTATAAAGGTATAAATTGTATAAGAAGTACTTAAGAAATTGATAAATGTTTTGAAATATAGCCTTAATAATATACTTTTTTTTTTGGTTTAGACATGGCCATTTAGCTAAGGAATGAAAAAGAAGTTCAGAAACTTTTGATATTAAAAGAAATTAACTGAAATAGTAGCAGTACTTCATTAAATTATTAATAACTTTTTCAGGAGAGGGATCTTATTATATGATAAATTATCAGACTGATTTGAGAAATTTAAATGAAAAATAAAAACTTTACGGCTTTAAACTTGAGCGTAGCATACAAATTTTAGTTTTCGTATAAAATTTTAATTTGTAATTTTATTATAAAATCTAAAATTTATAATAGAATTGAAAATTGGTATAAAATTCAAATATAATATTAAGATGTTGATTTAGTACAAAATTTTAATTTCAGTATAAAGTCTAAATTTAGGTATAAAATTTGAATTTAGTATAAAATTTTAATTTTAATACAAAATTTTTAATTTAATATAAAATTATAATTTTTATATGAAGATATAATTTTAGTACAAAATTTTAATTTGAATATAAAATTATAATATTAAAATTTATATTTTATACTAAAATTTCAATTTTACACTAAATTTTAAATTTTATGCTAGAATTTCAATTATATACCTACTAAAATTTCAATTTATACTAAAGTTCAAATTTTATACCAAAAATTTGAATTTTCTATTAAAATGCCAATTTTATACTAAAATTTTAATTTTATACTCAAATTTTAATTTTATACTAAAATTTTAATTTTATACTAAAATTTTAATTTTATGTTAAAATTTCAATTTGAATTTTATTCTAAAATTTGAATTTTATACTAAAAATTTAATTGTATACTAAAGTTGAAATTTTATAGTAAAACTGAAATTTTATATTAAAATTTCAATTTGAATTTTATACTTAAACTTGATTTTTATACTAAAATTTGAATTTTATTCTAACATTTCAAATTTATACTAAAATTTCAATTTTAAACTGAAATTTAAATCTAAGATTTTAATTTCAAAATTTCAAATTTATGGTACAATTTTTTTAAGTTAAGTTAAAATTTAAATTCATTGTCTTAAAATATGCTTTAATATGCCTTTATATAACTTTCCATTCAAAGAATTAAATTCTATTTTAAGACTATTAAAATTTTTCTTTTCGTATTTATATTTACCAGCATCATAACAATCCTTATTAAAAAACCAATTATTTCGCATTACACTTAAAGAAAACCCTAATCAATTTCATTTATTTTAAGTGCAATTCATGGCAATTCTTATACACCTTAACACAAATTCATTCATTGAATTTTTACCAACATTTTACATTTAAGTCTTAACACGAAATTTTTACTTAAATGCTACCGAACCACAAATACTGGAAAATAATGCCTTTGTGTAAGTGTACATCGTTATTATAAGCTATTTTTGCCATTTGACCAGTTTTTAAGCTGTCTCTTATGTACCTGTTTGTTCATATATTTTTCGCCTTTTATACCATAATTGAATTTTAAATACTCATACTCTTTTACTCGCAGACATATATACCTAGATATGAACTAACAAATATTTATTTGTTTTCTGCTATACCAGACATATAGCTGCTCTCACACATATGATAATGTACTCGTATAAACCCTGAAAATGTTTGGGTGAGAGTTTTATTTCCTCTGCGGTTGTACATGAGGTTGTGCATATACACCTTCATCATCATCGTTACTACATTTACTAGCAGTGCATTTTCAACTCTTTTTGTATCCAGTGAGTATATTTTTGTATGCACCTAGTTTTATCAAGTTTGTTGTAAATACAGTTGAAAAGATTTTTATTTCTTAACAGTACTTTTTTTCTTTCTTGCTTCGTGTGTTGAAATTTTCCATAGGTTTTTGAGCTTTAAGAAAGTTATTAACTCTCTACGTTCTTTTTCTTTTCTTTATTTCTCGACTATATTTATCAGTTTGTTGGTAAGACTTCTTCAGCTTTTGCTGCAATTTCTGTTTGAGAAAGATGCTGGTTGTTTGAATAAAGAGTTTTTTACAGGGGGTGTGGTGCATGACAAGATATTGTTTTCTTATTTTTTATATTTCATAAAATATTTAACATTAAATTTTTACCTGTAACTAAAGGTTTTACTTACATTTTCGTTTATTTGTGGGATATTTTTTTTTTCTTATATTTATTATATTTTAATGTTGTACAAGATGAGATTTCTTTCGTTTCAACTTATTTTCTTTAATACCATTTTATAGAGAGAATCGTGTTTTTTCTGCTTCATTATTATTATTATGTTAAAGGGTTTTTGTAGAAGGAAGCTCCAAAAGATTGTTATACAAGTATAGAGTCAAAATGCATTATAAGTATTTCTACTACCTTCATTTTTACAATCCCATAACATATACACATATTCACCTAGACATATAACATAAGAATTTTTGTGTAATATTAGATATATATTTTTTTTTTTTTTTTCGACTAAGATCTCATCACTAGAGATTTTTTCTACTAGTCTTTTTTTTTTTTTTTTTTTGTCTCCTTATAAGACATATTTAATTTTCTGTATGTGTGTGTTTGTCAAGAAAACGCAATTCAACTTCTCATAACCAAAAAAAAAAAAAAAAAAAAATCATTTTAAGTTTTTATTTTGGTTAAATTTATATATATTTTTTTCTGTAAAGACATCTAAGGGTTTTCTTATTTTATGTCATCCTAAAGGAACAAAAAAGTCAGTTGATTATAAGTGTATGTCATATTTTGTCATAGTCTATTTAATAAGAAAAATTTTAGTAATAAAAAAAGAAAGTTACTAAAAATATGGGTATTATGTTAAATGGATTACTTGTGAAAACCATATATGAGGCTTTTTGAAATTAAATATTCTTAATGCTTGCAAATGTTAAAGAAATTGACTATAACTTAGAAATTTTACATTAAAGTATATTTTTATACTAAAATATTATTTATGGCAAAATGAAATTTATTTATATATATATTATTTATATATATATATATAATTCAGATTTTAGTATAAAATTCAAATTTTAATATAAAATCCAAATTTTAGTATACAATTTTAGTTTTAGTATAAAATTTAAATTATAAATTTCAGTGTAAAATCCCAACAGTTAAAATTTTTGTATAAAATTCCAACAATTAACATTTTAGTATAAAATTCCAACAATTAAAATTTTAATATAAAACTGAAATTTTAATAAAATTCTAATTTCAGTTTAAAATTCTAACTAGTAAAAAATTAAAATTTTAGAAACATTTTAATTTGATTTCAAAATTTTAATTTTAGTAGAAAACTTTGATTTTAGTATAAAATTGATATTTTAGTATAAAATTGAAATTTTAATTTAAGTATTAAAATTAAAAATTTAATGTAAAATAAAACTTTTAGTATGAAATAAAACTTTTAGTATAAATTTAAAATTTTGATATTTTGATAAAATTAAAATTTCAGTATAAAATGAAAATTTTTGAATAAAATTCAAAGTTGTAAATTTAGTCTAAAATTAAATTTTAGTATGTATAGATAAAGTTGAAACTTTAGTATAACATTTAAGTTTTAGCAATAAGAATTTTAACATAAAATGTTAATATAAAATTGAAATTTTAATATAAAATTCAAATCTTATAAATTATAAATTTTATTATAAAATTCAAGTTTTAGTATAAAATTTAAATTTAGGTATTAGAATTCAGCATAATATTGAAATTTTACCATTTAGACAACTTTACTTTTTTATCTTTCTTAATTTTAATTTAGGTCATTTTACTTTATACACAAAAAAATTTTGTTTAATATTTGTTAGTATCCCCAATTATTGATATTAAACCAATATTTTCTAATGTTTAGTTTTTCAATTCCTTTTTTTTAATTTTCTAAAAATATTTTTTTTTTTCTTTTCTTACCAAATGATTTAATTTAAATAAAAGTTGTTCGTCAATTCTTACCTAAAACGAAAGAAAAAGTAAAATATCAACATGAATAAAGGTTTATAAATTAATTTTACATATATAAAAAAATCAAATACATTTATATACAATATATAGACAAATTTTGTAGAAAGATATTTTTAAAACAAATATAAATAAAATACTACAGCATACATACATGAAGATAAATATTAAAAAAAAAATACTACATTTTTTTCAAAAAGTATACAAACATAACTAAATATTTAAAAAATAGCTCACAAACACATTTTTACAAAATTTAAAAATAATTAAAAATTTTTAAAATGAAAAAAAATAAAATTATAGAAAATGTTATTAATAAAAATAAAATCCTTTTAGTCTATTATAAAATTAAGTTGCATTATAATTTAAACAATTTTTTTTTTATATTTTAGGATTTAAATTTTTAAATATTTAAAGCAAATTTTAAATAGATTTTTATATATAATTTGTTTGGTTATGTGCATGATTTTGTCCACATGAAATATTGTTATTAGTTTAATTTAATGTTTGTTGTTGTAGTTAAATAGTTTATAATTTTGTATAACTTTTCATTTTTGTAAATTATTATGATAATAATTAAATCTAAATTCAATTAATATCATTTATAATGAAAATAAATTCCATTAAGTGTTTTATTATTTTGTTGTTGAAAATCAATAAAACAAATAGCTCAATAGCAAATCTAAGAACAATTATAATAATTATTATCATTATAGATTGTTATTAGAATAAATGATTATATTGTCATTTATCAAGACATAATGATGCTAGGAAATTTGAGATTGTGAAAAAAAAATATATTAATATTCATAATGAGCTTTTTTGTTGTCTGGCTTTAAATGGATAATTTATAGACATCTGTTTTGCAAAAAGCATTTGATTTCAAAATTCTCTAGAGAGAGGGAAAAAGACAAATGATTAGTATTTATAAAGGAGAAGAATGGACTTTAGGAAATACAATTTTAGGAAAGATTTTGTTCTTCTCAAATCTGACATTAACCCAAAAAGTATGCACCAATTAAAACGTGAAATAAAATATTTTTTACATGAAGAATTTTTTGATGCAGTTTAAAAAATGTTTAATAACTTCTTGAGTTTTAAAGCGAATTTAGATATTGATATCTCGTTTTATTCTAAACAAAAGAGAAAAATCAGCAAAATTCAGATCAAAATTGAAGTTTAAAAAAAGGTTTGTTATTGTTAGCAAAAACAAACATTTATTCAAAACAAAGAAAATAAGGTAACATATTCATAATCATTTTTATTATTTTTCTCCAAGTTTTCTATCTTATGATTACTATTTCCAAAAAAATCTCTTAGTAGTTCTAAATTTTTAAAATTCCAAACATGTTTCCAACCAAATAAATTATGAAAGTCCCCTAATAGAATAAAATATGCTCTTAATAAATTTGTATATGAAAAGTTTGTAACTTTCTGCTATAAACAATTTATTGATTAATTTTATAAACAAAAAATATCATACATATCTTATGAAATTTTTGTTGTTGTTGCAGTACGTGTTTTTTCCATTTATGAATTAATGTTATTTTGTGGCCATTAAGAAATATCTTTCAACATCAAAAAGTCAAAGTCTGAACATATATTTAGTATTTATTTAGATACAAAACACATAATTCATCCAGACACAAAAAACAAGCATAATTTTAGGCATATAATAAAAAAAAATCTAAATAGATATATATATATATATATATATATATATATATTTTTTTTTTTTTTTTTGAGGGGGAGATTTTTTCATATTTTTATACAAATTTTAACAAGATCTTTTATATATTATTGTTATTTTTTCTTTTAAGAAGTAAAAAATTGAGCTTTCATTTTTTTTTTTTTTTTTTTTTTTTTTTTTTGTAGTTTTAACAGTGTAAGGAAAAAAAATTTTGACATAAAAAATTTATTTTAGTTTTCAGTGAAATATGTACAGGAAAAATAATGTTTTCAAACAAAAAGTTTATTTGTTGATCTTTTGACAATAAAAAAAAACAAAGATGGGACATTTCCTAAACAAATGTTTGTCATTTTATGTCATAAACAAAACACATACATTTGTACTTACATGTGTTTGTATGTTAACATATATTTTCTTATAAATGTCTATAGGTATATTTTATTTATTATTTTTTATTATTTTTTTTTTTCCTATTTTCCTTGCTCTATTTATTTCAATATACATCAGATTTCTCTTAGGTGTACCAAGTATAGAATTTTATTTTATCATATTAAATTCATTGTCCACGTCCTTTTAACTGTCACTTTTATAAGGGGGAGAGGAAGATACTTAGCAAAGCATGTATGTGTGTTTCTTTTCTAGAATAATAAATTTTCTAAAAAATACATATAAAACTTTTAGCATTAACAGCTTGACGTTTTTTTTTCTCCCAAACATTTATTTCTACATTTTTTTACATAAGGTTTTAGCATTTTCCCTGTTGCTACAAAAAAAAAGAAAAAAAAACAATAGAAAATACTTGTAACATTTTTGTTGTATTCGTGTTCCCATCTCTATGATTTTTGGCAGATTTACACTTTATTTAAATGTTTTTATCTAAGTATGTATATAAAGATATTGAATTTTTTATATTAATAATATTTTGCTTTTTTCCCCCTAGTTTTATTATATTTTTGTTCTGCACTTCAGTACAATATTTAAATGAAATTTGTTAAGTATGTATTTAGCTAGATAGATAAAATACCAGTAAAAGGCAGTAGTGTAAAAGTGAGCTAAACTTCGATTAGAAAAGCAAAGTAATTAGCAATATTTACTATCTAATATTCCTTGATTCACTTTATTCCTCTGAGTAGTTTGAAAATTATATAAAAAAAAAATCAAAGCTCTACAGATTTGGGTCCAAATTTTGTTGTATAAATCGGATTTTATTAAACCCATTTAGCGGATTTTAAACTGCTTAGGATAACAAAAATAATCTGGGTGAATCTTATTTAATTCTTGTTAATAGTTTGAACCAAGAATGAGTTATATATATAACTCATTCTTAGAAAATAGAATATAAAGGCAGCCTAAATAAAACTAAAAACCCAAAACTTTTTGTACCACTTATAAAAAAATAAACACAATTCAAAACCTTTTAAGGTTTCATAGGTAAAAAACTTTATATTTTTCTGTACAATATGTCTATGTCATTTTTTATCTTTTCCTTTAGCTTTGCAAACTCACGTTCCCTTACATCTACTTAAACTTTTCCAAAAAAAAAAAAAAAAAAAAAACATTTTTTGTATTCTGATAATATACATATATGGGTCATTATCAAAAATTTTTAACCTGGCAAAAGCTAACTTTAATCCTTAATAAATTTTGTCTTAATACCACTTTAAAGAAACGGATTGCAGAACTAAAATCGCAGGACTTGAAACTAAAAGAGTGCAAAATTTTAGCGTCATAGGTTTCATTTTATAATCATAATTGTTGTTCAAAGTTAAAAAAAAAAAAAAGTTAGAAAAAGAGCTTAAAATTACTTAACTTTCTTCGATTCTTCTACACTTTTTGTTCGCTCGTTTATACCTTTTGATCTCATTCGATCTTATATATACTGATCGGACTTTGCGAATAAATACTTTATTGTTCTGCAGACATTCAACAGTTACATACAGGATAGTCAAATTTTGATGACAATATTTCTAAATTTTTTGTTTTTTTGGGCGAGGTTCTATGCACCCCTCAATGGAATACAAATTTTGAATATGGATTGAAACTTGTTGTAACTGTACGTATTTTTCGTTATGTGCACGAATTAGTCAATGCAATAGATAGTCTTAAAGTTTGGAAATCAAGACCGAACATTTTCCCAAAAGTCTGTTTTTCGCGAGGCACATTTACAGTTTCATATAGAATAGCATGGATTACTGCGTGAACTTAGTTTTTTTTTTTAATACACGCAATAAAATCGCAGGAGCATTAAAAATGTGTTTAATAAAAAAATTTATGGACTTTTTGAAAATTATAGAAAAATTACACTCTTTGTTTATTTTTTATTTTTTATATATATAAATACAAATATAAATATAATTTAATAAAATTTAAGTAAAATATCATCAATAGTCTAACTTTTGTCTAAACAGATTTTGCTAAGACACATCGCATGGACAGCACAAAATAACTATATTTGGCATAAAGAGGTGGTGTTTGTAGTGCTTAACGGAAATGTAGAGGCGCATCATAAAATTTCGAATGACACAAATCTTATGGACCAAAAAATATTTATTTAATTTTGTACGAATTAATTAACACAAACTGATTTTCGAATCACTTTATATTTATACTAAGGATTTGAATGTGACATCAAATATTTATATTTTTTTAAGACCTAAAATCAAAAAATTTTGGTAATGGCCCACATAGATATAAATAATTTTTGCTACAGCAATAAAGGTTTTTAAACATATTGTTATTATAATTTCGTTATTATTTAGCCTTATCACACTTGTATAGGGTTTGCGGTCCGGAAATTTCCCGTCAAAATACTTTCGGGAATACCCGGGAAAATTTAAAAAATTCCCGGTAGTTTTAAAATTCTATAGCAAACATTTTGCCATTTTTAGTACCTTATTATGAATGAAAGATTGACGTTTCTCTATACATGGTACTTGCAAGAGTTTAAAGCATATAATACAACTAGAACGTTATTTGAGAGGAACATTAATGTTGCATGAATTAGGTATTGTATTAGGTTTTTTCTATCAGATATCTATGTATTTCTTTATCTATGGCTTAACGAATTTTCTTACAAGTTGTTTCAAGTGAAATTTTAAATAAACTTTATTTTTGCTGTGTTTAAATGTTAAAACTTTAATTTTATTACTATTATAAAAAAATTACTTGGTGGGGATTTTTCATTCTAACACATTATTTTCTTTTGAACTAGTATCTCTTATCCAAGCAATGGATATTTAAATGTTAGATGTAAATATTATAACTTCTAAATACTTATAAAGAAACTAATCTCATGTTGTATTCATACGTATATTAGATTATTTTCATCAGATTTCTGAACACTAAGGCTGATCCGAAAAGCACTGTTGAGAACCAATTTTTAGTATTTTCCATATTTATGTTTAATTTACTAAGAATCAGTGAAAGGAATCATGTAAGAGAGAGAAATAAAATGGAAATAAATGGCAAGCTATTTATAATGAATCTTATCTAGTAGATTAGGGTAGACTTTTAAAAAGTTTTAGCATCAAAAATACAATAACGTAAAAATCTAAGACACAGTTTTTTTTAAAGGTACTAATTTTATTTGTATAAAATATTATTATTATTATTATTATTATTATTATTATTTTAATCTTAGAAATAGCGTTATTCTTTTGTGTTATTTAATTTCACTAATTCAGTACAATTTCGTTTGTTGACTAAAAAAATAACTCTCTTTATAAAATATCATGACCCTTTTCTTATAACTTAAAATTTTAAACAATTCCCGGGAAAAGAATTATTGCGGGAACCCCAAACCCTACACGCGTATCTCATATATATATTTTTTTGCCATTTTTTGGGGAACACTGACAACGCTAGATAATTATTTTACTAAAAGGAGAAAAAACTCCAGCATATCCTAGAACATGTATACACATACTAATAAGAAAAATCTTATAAGAAAACAAGTTTTTTTTTTTTTTTTTTTTGCTAATAGTCTATGATTTTTTAATTTTTGTTAAGATTCTTCAACATTCTTTTCAATTTAACTTGACATCTTAACATAATTGTTTTATTGTTGTTTTTTAAGGAGCAGAAAAATGTTTCAAGAAAATGTATTTAGCAGGCAATTTATTTTTAAATATGTAATTGGTTTTAACTTTTATATAGAGGACGTATTTTTAAAATGTGAAAAATTATACTTTAGGGATAAGTAATACATTTATTTTCATTTAAAACACAATCTTTCGAAACATTCTCCAAATTTTGAGATAGTTCGAAAAAACTGCTTTTGGGTGTAAACCTATACTAAAGATATCATTGCTTGACTATACATAGTTTACATAAAGTTTTAAAACTTATTAAAAGTTTTTCAATAAATTGTTCATTTGTTTTAGAATAAAATATTTTATTTGATGTTTTATTATTTTGGTGCATACTTTTTGGAGCAAAACTGAAATATGTTTAAAAAGTTCAACTAAGTTATTTCAGATAAAATCGAGTAAGTTTTACAATTTTTCTCTAATTTTTAAAAATAAGATTCTGTTATATTAACAGCAATAATTTCTTTAAAAATTATTGCATTGTTGGAAAAAAAATTATAATAAATTTCAATTGAACTCGAAAATTTTGTTTATTTTTTTAATTTGTTTAAAAAATGCTATTAATATTTGACTAAAATATAGACAAATGTATATTGCTGAAAAGCTTGATTATTCTACTTCTCTAAAAAATTTAAAAACGCAACAAAAGATTAAAAGAATTAGGAATAAATTTATCCGGGAACTTATACAAGAAGACTTATGTTAAAAATAAAAAATAACAAACATCCTGAAATAGTCTTTTCGATTTCTTCTTTTTCAATTTTGATTTTTAGTTCAATAATATTTTGAAAGCTTAACTCTTAGTCAATTCTTTACATATTCAGACTTTATACTTTAGACTGTAATCTTGTTCCGCTTAAAATTTCCCTAATTTTCCTTCCTCTGTTCGCCTGCTTTATATCATAATTTTTATTAAAACCACTTAAGTAATTAGTAGAAAACATAGAAAAAATAAAACAGTAACACACTTTAAAAAATATATATCAAAAACTATATTTCCCATTATCTCTCCCAAAAAAGTATGCAACAGTTTTTTTTTGTACTCAATTTGTTAAGCAAAAAGGAAATGTTGGAAAACCTCAAACTAATTTGTTTTTGTTCCAGTTTTAACCAGCTACTCTTATCTACGAAAATAAATATGTATGTGTATTCCATACTATTTTTATTACATTTTTTATATTAAACAAACTTCATTCAGATACCAAACACTAGTTGCTGTGAAAATTAGGGAGAAGGAAAAACAGAAAATCAGTTTACCAAGCAACAGGCAACACTGTTGCTTACATTTTTTTTTTTTAACGTAATTCTTTGTAGTATGTATTATTAAATAAACTAAAGGCAATATTTGAGTCAGCAGTATCTATATAATAGAGTATGTTGGCAGAAAAAAAAAAGAAAGTTGAAATATTTTGTCTATTAAATAGAAATGAAGTGTATAAAGCTGTTGTTAGCTTTAGTAAAATAAATGGGAATCTTCAAGGAAAAATATTACAAATTTTTAAGTATTATTGGAAAATGATGAATTTTATTTAACACTAATACTAAAAATAATTTAAAAATACAAAATATATTGAGAATTTAAAATTTGGGATTTTTATCATAATTCTTTCCGATCCTTTTTATTTTAATATGTGACCCCTTAAAACATACCACTAATGTACTCCAACTCCACCTTACAAATAGCAACAAAATGTATTTAGCTTTAAGCTAAATTGTAGCTATATTTTGTATGCTTTATTTTATTTTTTTGATATTTTAATTCTATATCTATGAAATATTTATTTACTTATTTTTCCTTTTTTTGTTTTCCAGCGAAATTAATTAACTAAACACGTTGAAGCACGTTATACCAGGAGGAAGTATAAAAATACATCACAACAACAACAAAAATGTTAAAAAGGAAACAACAACAACTAGAAGTCAAAAAAAAAGCACAAAGGAAAAAAAACTAAACCTGATATTGTAGAAAATAGCTTGAAGGATTATTTTTCTAAATGTTGTAGAATTATATAAATTTCTATTATCTACCTTTTTTAGTTTAAAAAATATATATATATTTATAAAAGATTAATTTATAATTGTAAAGAGGAGAGAGAAATTTAAAATCGTAGACGTACAAGAATAAATAACACATGACTAAAAGAATGGGATAAAATAAAGCTTTAAAGTTTAAGAAAAATTTTGATATGAATATCTAAATAATTTATAACTTAATGGTTTATTAAAGGAGAAGAAATAGGTTAACTGGGTTAATATTGAAAATCAACAGCTATATAATCGACCCAAATTGGGCCGATCATAGAGAATAATGATAATAAATATACATCTTGTAAAATACCTATTGGATCAAATTAAAATGTAAGGTAAAGTTGTAGAGAAGGAGCTAGGCTTTCAATAAAATGATCTTGTAGTCACCCTGTTACAATACCGGTTAAATATATACTATATATATAAAATATATATAAATAAATACTGCAGGGTTTCAAAGTTTAAAAAGTTTTAAAAGCCCGTAAGTTTTACCAAAAAATGTTGATTTCGAAGATATATATATATTTTTAGTGAGTTTAATGACATAGAAAAGAGTCTCAGTCATCATTTTTAATATTTGATTTCGTTTTTTTTCCGAAAATAATTTCGTTAAAAAAATTAATTCCATATCTCCCAAACCACTGATAGAATCAAATGGAAATGTAGGGGGAAATTATAGAGGAGGACTTAAATTTTCAGAAAAATTATATTGTAGTCACCCAGTATGAGCTGCACCCGGTTGACCACCTCAAGCATGCAAATGTAGTAAGAGCTCGTAACTTCTACAAATTAAGGACGATTTCGGTGATTGTTTAATTGGTTGTTTAGGGAGTTTATAAAGTTAGCACAAGTTATCTATTGTGCTTATAAGGATATTTACATTTCAATTTTTCATGTTTTTGCTTACACTTTAATTCCTTTGTATGGGATGAAAATATTTTTAAAAATATGCTGTAATTCCCAATATATATATTCCCAATATATTTATTATTAATAAAATCTACTTCTTTCTATATATTTCAAAAGATAAGGCTTTAGAAATAAATAAGAAAGAAATTTCTATTTAATTAAGAGTTGAACCCTGTGCCCAGCATTGGTCGAAAGTGGCGAATTTTTGAACAAAATTTAAAAATCATTGGGCTAGGAAAACAAACTCGTGCGAAATTTTTCGAACACAAGAATTAGTTTTAATAACCTTATACATATAGAGACCGATTTAACATTAAAATGGTTACCACCTAGTCCAAAAAGAAAATAGCAAATCATATTTAATGAAAATGGTTAAATTTTAAAAACCATATTTTTTAAGTGCACAAAAATATATTAAAATTAATATTAAAATTTATTATTAACATATTATAAGCGGGGATTGTTCATAAATTTTCCAAACTAAAGCATTTTCATTTTATATTTAACAAATTTTTAAAATTTGTAATTTTTTATATAACTTTTCAACTACTTCGCGGAATTTACTAAAGATATTCAAAGTTAATAGCATTCTTATTTATTCTAAAATTATACTCTTAATACATTTCCAAAAATTCCTATATGTTTCCTAATGAAAGTCTTTTTAGTATCCTAACAATTACAATTAATTTCTCATCTCATAATTTCCACTATTTTATACCTTAACGCTGGAGGTCATCATAATAAATATGCATAATACACAACAAAATTCCTTGTGTTCCAAATTGTCTCATATATTTTAATCTAAACTAAAGAATAAAGGAACACCTACACATATAAACCCCAAAAATATGCTAAAGTTTTTTCTCTTTTTCTGGTAATCCCAATCCGATAACAGCAAATCATGTTAATATTGCATGAAACATAAATATAATACACAGATATACTTATAAAAGTACATTAACATTTCAAATGTAAATGATGGATTTTGTAGCACAAATCAAGAGAAGATTTTCTGTATGTGTGAAACCACATACATACCAAAATATACACTCACTTACTTACAAAACAACTACTCGACTCTACTCGTACTCGTAGTTTATTAAAGAAAACAAGGATTAAACACACACATATATATATATATATATATATATATATATATATATAATCCAAAATCGTAGTCTAAAAGAGAATAGGAGAGAGGGAATGTTGGTAAAAAAGAGACATAGACAAGTACAATATGAATGTATTATTAGATTCTTAACAAGATGAATATGATGAACAATAATAGTCTTTATGACACTTACAACAACTACTGGCATTAAAGCTACAACAACGTACAGAATGAAATAAGAGGGCAGTGTTGAGAAAGAAGGGCCAAAAATGAGGATGATGATGTGAACATTCCTACAATTCATATTTGTAATATATACAGTAACACATACATATACACACTTATGCAGAACCAGTAAAGTATAAATATTTATGTGTATAAATAAAAACGTGTGTATGTATATATGCTTGAATGTTACAATTTTTTTCCCCATGTGGCACGCTTAAGAAATAAATGTTGCCGTTTTTGTTTATACATATATTTATACGTGAGTATGTTAAAGTTCATTCATATTTACTCATACATTCATATATGTATGTAGGTAAAAAAACATATGGAATTTATGGCAATTTTCTCCGACTTGACCACTGATTTTCTCGGGAAAACTGAGGGTGTGCATGTGTTTGTTTAGTATGAATATGTATGAATAATAAAATGAAAATCGCATAAAAGGTTTAAAATGAAAATAGCATAATATTGTATATGTATTTACGTTAACACACATACATACATACATACACATACTTTTCAACAGACGTAATTTTATAAATTATTGAATTGATAACCTCATACTCAGACGGGTTTTAAAATAAGCTTAATAAAGATACCGGGTTGAAAATTTTACCTTCTGTAGTTTTGAACGAGACAGAATATCTGACAGAATGTCAGATATTTGGTTGTTTTGCTCCTGCTGACATTTAAATATATTTATCGGACAAATCTGAGGTTATTATCAGGCAGGTTATTTTAGTTTTCGATTCAAAAAGAAAATCATTCGAAATTTTGTTTAAATTATATTTATTTAAAAAAATGTTTTCTTTCGAATCGAATTACTCAATAACCCCTTAGAAGAATTATTCGAATATACAATAAAACTTTTGGGGAATTTTCACCAAAAAAATTTTATAAAATATTTATTCAATATGAATAAGGAAAACTGGTCATAGAAGGACCTGATTTTCCTCAAATTATTCAGTGATTTTTAATATTAATTCCTAAACTTATTTGAACATATGAAAAAGCACCATCATGAGGACATTGAATCCTATAGGAGTTTAAGGCAGAAGGGCCGCGAACCCCCGTTAGGTCCTCAGTCATATAGATGGTTTTTGTTTTAACAAATAGACTTGAGTATTTTTTTTTTTTTCTTTTCTAATCGGTTTGAAATGTAATTCGAAAAGAGTAAAGAAAAAAGGCAAAAGAGTTATTAACCCCTTAGGGGTTTACAATTATCGCCATATGATCACTTTTATTACAAGCTTTTCTATCTACGATCACTACAGAAAATGTATAATAATTTTTAATAGAATTATGGGCAACTAGAATTAATTATTGGTATATCTAGAGCACACTTTTTCAAATCAGTTTGGAAAACAGTCCTTAAGGAACAGGCAAAAAGAAAAAGAGTAGTAAACCCCTTAAGAAAAGGACAAATGAGTAATAATCCCCAAAGAGGTTTACAATTGCAGATCAGTTTTATTTAAAGGTTTTCTATCTAAGATTACTAAAGAAAATTTATAATAATTTTTATTACGGGAAGTTTAAATTCAAATTCAAATCGTTCTGAAAAGTAATTCCTAAGAAGCAAAGGACAAGGTACAAAATACTAGAACACCTGAGGAGTTTCCAATTAGCATGAGTATTGTGTGATCAGTTTTATTTGAAGTTTTTCCACTTAAGATCTTTAAAGCAAATGTTGAATACATTTTATTGATTATAAGTGAAGTAGAATTTATTAAATTGAGACAAAAACTCGGTATCAAATGTTTACTGGGTTATAATGCGTTTTATATTATTCATATATTTAAAACTCTTATTATTAATACACAAGTAATGAGTTTATAAATTTGATATTTTAAGCTGCTAAAGGACTCTAAGGAATTAATAATAAAACTCCAAAGAGACCTTAAACAAATGAATAAAACAAAATTTATAAATAAACAATTAAATTCGAAAACAAAAGAAAGTAAATAAATTTTAAACAAAATCTTTAAAAAAAATGTCAAAATCTAATAAAAATATAAGAATCTTATTCGGCTGTGTATAAAAAAAAGTTTGGTTCACATTTTTGTCTTTAACTTTGTTTCCACAAATGAAATTTTTTTATGGTAGTAATACGAGTACACTGCTGTGTAATATGCAAATTATTTAGAAAATAAAAATTCTTCAGAGGTTGATGAACAATTTTTTTCAAAACCTTTTTTCTACTCAACCGATTTCGGTGAAATTAAATGTCCATTTGCTTAAAAAAAAATATGAAAGAATCTGGGTGGATTTAATTTTAATCGGGGTAGAAATTTGGCTGAGAGAATGTATTCTACAGACAGACAAATGGATATAGTTATAGTATATCTGTCCGTCTGTCTATCGGGCGAACATTTTGGGCTAGGGAATGTTTTATACAGACAGACAAACAGATATGGTTAAAGTGGTATTAGAGGTTGTACAAAAATTTTAATAATATGTAAAGTATCTTGAAAATATAAAAGAAAATTACTCAATCGATTTAGATAATTTTAAACATCTAATTACTTAAGAAAATAACAGAAAATCTGTATGAATTGAAATTTCATCGAGATAGAAGTTTGGCCTACAGAATGCTTCCTTCAGACAGATGGACCGATATAGTTACAGCATATCCATCCGTCCGTCGTGTGAGAATTACAAGCTATGGAATGTTTTCTACACACAAACGGACGGACAGATGGACGGACGATATTCAATTTTATTTAAAGTAATTTTAAAATATTACAAAAGAAAAATGCATAATTTAAATAGCAAACCGAAAAAACTTGAAGAAGAAATACAAACGTCGGAATGTGAAGAAAAAAATTTGGAATAAATAATAAATTCTAAAAAAGAATATTGTATAGAACAGCAAAGTTATAAGACTAAAAGAAAAAACTGGTTACAACTAACCAGCCAGACAGCAACTTAGAAAGCAAATTTTCTTTTTTCTACTTTTTATTATTAAAATGATGAAATGGCAAAATATTGCAGGAAAAACACAATCACCTTAGAATAACTGTTTGACTGTTAAAAGCTAACGCTTAAAGAAATAACAAGAAATCTGAATATTATTCATAGCAAAAAAAAAAAAAAAACTTCTAACAAACACATCAACATCAGCACAGGATATCCTAGAATACAAAAAAAAAACCCATTTAACGAAAGAAAGAAAATTGTAAAGAAAACAGAATTCTTTTTTTTTTCTTTTTTTTTTTTCAAGCAACATTTAGAAAGCTGTGCGCCACCATTTATATAGATAAAAAAAGTGTTGACACAATATATTGCTGCAGTAGTTTAAAGGAAAATTTTAGTATATACATCTTAACAATCAAACACTGTAACAGTCTGTTAGTTTAGAACATACACTCTAAGCCAAACAATAATATAGATAATATGTCAGAGTGAAGCTAGCATACTTCTAGGAGCATTTGTTCGAAATAAATTTTTTTTCTTATTTTTCGTTCTTTTAAATGTTTGAAATGAACTGTCATTTCTTCATTTTTATTTAAATTTTTTATAACCAGTAATTTTATTAAGAAAGAAAAGTAATCTGTGTAAAATTATGGTTTATGAGTACAAAGCCATGAAGTAAAAAATCTTTGGCAATTTACTGGAAATAATTTTTGTCTGCTTTCAATTTTTTTCTTTCTGTTGATTCTTTATGGACCAAATTTTTTCATTTAAATAAACGAAAATGCACTTAAAAATTGTTAAACACTGTGTTTATGAAGTGTTAAAAAATTTACAATATAAAATGAAGTGCATACTTAAGGGGGCAAGAAAAAATTTGATTTTATAGCAAAAAAAAAAAAAAAAATTAAAAAAATGTGTTAAAAATTTATGTTTCTTTGTTGTTATATTTTCAATTTAAAGTGTATTCAAAATATTACAAAAATATTACACTTTTTCAGAATTTATTACAAAAATTCAAAATAGTAGTTATTAAACATATAATTAATTGTATTTATAGCAACTTTTAAGCATAATCTTAAAAAATTTCGATGCAAAATCCACATCATTGTTGGTTTACAACTTTTGAAGACAAGGAAGGACAAAAAATATTATTATATTATTATTATATTATATAATATTACCAATGCGATGTTAAATCCCCGTTTTTAAATTGAACTCGCAGTCTACAATTTAAACTCATAAGGGTTTGGTACACTATAGACCCAGTATGGTGTCATTTTGTAAACGGCTGTGCTTGATATTTCTTTTGGTAAACTTTTGGTATTTGTAGCAAAGCATTTTAATTAATTTTTTTTTTCTTTAGTATTTTACTTTTAAAAAAATTTAAATATCCAATGATTATAATAAACATTGAAAGTTAATCACAAAAAAAAAAATCATAATTCCTGTGTCAATGTAAATTCTTTTTTTCAGAAATGTGTACAAATTCTTTTAAAACACTTAATAAACATTTCCCCCAACTAATTTTGTATTTATAGACCTGTTACCTTAACACATAACTCATTTATACGTAGAGAGCTAGAGTTAAATAAAAAATTAAGCTTTTAATATAGAAAAAATAAAAATAATCTAAATAAAAACTTTATCCTAGAGAAAAAACATGAGATGTGAGTAAATTTTTAACAAATTAATTTTTAAGCCTTTACACACACACACTCTCATATGTACATATACATATAAACACACACAATCAAACCTGATGTGTATTAAACTTTGCATATTTTTTTTTTCTTTTTGTATTTTTTGTTAATGAAATCAACTGCAGCCGAAGAGGAATAGAACAAACTAACCTACACATTCACATATATGTATACTCAAATTTCAACTCAAGTGCAATGGTGTTGATGAATAGATACCAAAAATGTATGAAAATATAAAATTGTAGGAAAAAAAAAACTTATTCACTGGAAAAGTAATGTGACGCATAGGGAAATGTTAAATATGCTATGACTTACACAGCATATAGTAAAAATTGTAGAGCGAGAGAGACATAAGCATGAATACAAGGCTGTCAGATACTTTTTTAACCAACCCCAAAAATTAAAAAAAATCCCCAAAAGATTCCAAACTCAAAAATAAAATAAATTTTATCATTCAAAATAAATAATTTTGTTGCTTTCAACAAGTATTTCGACGGTGCGCTGACGAAGTCCTATGTGTCATTTTTTGATTTCTTTTTTTTTTTTTTTAATAAGGCATCTTGTACCATTATTAGCCAAACGTTTACCCACCAACGCCTTTTCCATTATCTCAACGGGTTTCGAAGTCACAAAAGATCATATGTGTAGATTTCCTTGAAAAACAAAAAAAAGAAACTCCTTTTTGTTTTTTTTTACTACACATAGGACTTTTTTAAGAACAAAATAAAATAAATATTAAAAAAGTTCTTATACAAAAACAAATCATGTGTGTAGTTTTTTTAATTTCTTTTCCATTTGCGAATGCTAAAATATATGGATTTTTTTTTAACATAAAACGTTCAAATATAAAACAAATTTAAAATACAAAAATCGAAAATGAAGGAAAGGTTTAGCAAAACAAAACGATTTTTTGTTCTCCTGAAAAGTAGTGAAAAAAACACATAGAACTTTTCGTCAGCGCACCGACGATTAATGCCTTCTCTTTAGAGATAATTTTTGGATGAATATTTTACATAACTACATATATATTTCAAAAATAAGTACATAATATAGGTATTAAATCGCTGTTGCACCGATTGGTACTAACATAATTTTAGAATTAAAATTATTCAACATGTCGGATTAAATTCTTACCAGCAGATTTTATTAATATTAACATATTAATGGCCAAGGTAATGTATCGGGGAGATATTTGTGAAAAACCTTTGTTTTACTATTGTTTATACTTTATGTATAAAAATGAAAAATTCTTAAATATACATATATATAGCTTTCTTTGTGGAAGCAGTTTTTTACAAAAATAAGTAAGGAAACATCATAATACCAAAATAGTTAAATTCGAAACAAACATTGAAAATAACGAAACATTAAGAAATTGCCAAATGATATGTTTTGCTTTTTTCCTGAAAAAGTTAAGAAACAACTTTCTGATATTTACCATTAATATACCCCAAATTTTTTATTACTTTTAAATCGATTATTGACAATTGAATTTAGGTTTTTGTTAAACTGATAACCGAAAATATGCATTCTACACATGTGTTGGGGATCATTAGCATATTAAGAACTGTTTGTACAATTTCTTTATAATGACACATAAATGTTAGCATCTTTAAAATTATATACTTTTGTTCAAAATTACAATTTTATTAACTGAACAATAGATACAATTATTATATAATTTCCCCGAAAAAAAATCCAACAAATATTCTAGATATCCGCAACAAAGTCCCCCAATCCCCAAATCAAAATTTTCATCCTTTTCTGAAACGAAAATTCCCCTAATTTGGGATTAAAACCTCAAATCTGGCAGCCCTTAATGAATATTAGTTGTTTAAAAGTATCATGTATGACTCTAGGCTGGCTGTAAGTAAAAATACTATTAAGTTTTTTCCCAATATTAGTTTGTTCTGTTTTGTAGGAAAACCCTAACGAAATCATACTAGTTTAACAAGTAGAACGAACACACACATTTATATTTTGTGTGAGTAATCGTAGTAATGAAGGTGTATGAGTAATTTTATACTTTTACATGTGTGTGCTTTTACAATTCTTTAGGTATAACCAAAAAATTAGTAAGACTGATGTTAGTTTAAATTACTTAGTACATATACAGGTGGATAATAAATAAGCTGATGCATACATTTAAAGATGTACAGACAGACTTACAGGGAGTAGGACAAAACTGTTAGTTACTTATGCAGATGATTCTACATTAGATTTGTTAAATGAGGGCCGAAGTAAAAATTATTTAAAAATATATATTATAATTATGATATTAATTTTTTTTATTTTTATATTAAAATAATTTTAACCAAAAGTTCTTATTTGTCTTCGAATTTCGAAATATATATTTAAAAAAAAAAGCAGAAATTTTACCGAATTCTTCTTTTTCATAATTTTTAGAATTGATTCTTCAAACATAATTTTTTCTTTTCGTTAATAGGAAATAAAATAGGAATAGTACAAAAATACAGGCTTTTTTATTGATTCTTTTTTTATAAATTGGTCCTGCTGTGAACCAGAGCATTTATTCTTAATTAATATAAGATAATTCATAAAACTAGAAATTTTTGCAATTTTTTTTTGTATTAATTTAAGAAATTAGTGCTTTTTCAATTTTAGAAGTTGATCCTTCGAACCTAAATTTTTTTTGTTGTTAAATTACACAATATTTGAAATTAAATAGAATTTATTTTTTTATAAACGAAAGAAAAACGGATTTTATTCCTAGAAATTGGTCCTTCGAACCTGATTTTTTCTTAGAAATGGTAATATATTCCAACTTAAATATAAACTGTAGACCTTATTCATAACAAATATTTAAAATATATAAATTCTTTATAAATCATATTTGCATGGGAAATTTTTGTATAAAGTTAATTTTAGAAATTTCGTAATGAATAAGGCAATTATTCTTTATAAAAATAAGAATAGAATTATATATATATATATAGAAATTGATTCTCCGAACCAGACAAAATTCTGATAAAAAGTGTAGACACAAGGAATAGTTCCCTCAAGCATTTTGAAATCTTTTCACCATAAATATAACTAAAAATATTACAACTAGCCAACAAAGGAACGAAAGGAATGAAATTATATATATATATATATATAATAACGAATTCTTATTTATTTTCTTTAAAAATTGGTACTACGAACCGGATAATATCCAATAAAAACTGTAGGCACAACAACAATGATTTTCCTAAAACATTTTGAAACTTTTTCTTTATAATTATATGGAAGATTATTAAAACCAGACATCAAATTAAACTGACAATTTATTTTAAATCAACAGATAAAAATTCTTGTTGCTTTAAAAAAAAAATGTAATTTTAAACATGTGCGAAAAGAGAAGATTAATGCGAAATCTGGTTCAACATTTTCCTCAGTGGCGCTTTTAAAACTCGTCCCTCGAAACAGTATGATTTTCTTAAAACCAAATATTTAATTTTAAAGTGGAAAAGATGACAAAACAAAAAAGGTAGAAAGAATAAAAATTTATTCATGAAGAACAAATCATAAATTTGAATAAACATTATGTTGAATGAAAACTTCGCAACGGAAAAATAACTATTTTTAAATAAATAAAAAGATTGTATTTTTTTTTTTTTTTATTATTTTTGTCTCCGAAAATTTTTTTCTTTTACTTAAAGATAAAACAATTTTAATTAGCTTTTTAATTGAAAATTTTGAAATATTTGTTGGGTCCCTCAAGTCGTTAAATGATATTTGTTAAGAGACTTTTAAATCCTTCCGCTTACATAGCCCTTATAATAAGAAAGTGAGTTGTACTTTGAAGATTATTTCTTAAAAAAAAAAAAAAAAAGTACTGAAAACTAAATATACAACTTACAGCAACAGTTAGCTAAGTTCATAAGGAAAACTTTTCATTTTCCATTTTTTTCTTCTTCACCTTTTGCCAAGAAATTAATACAGAAAACTATGAATAATGAGGAATGAAGCAGAAAATAAGGGAGAAAACCTCCTTCCACCCCTAAGCAATAAAAGTAAAACGGCAAAAAGATGAAAGAGAGGAGAGTAGAAAATCTAAAATACATATTCATATTCATTTGATATCTAAGTAAATATTAACTAGCAAGTAGCAACAACAGCATCATACAATTTTGTAAACTTAAGTGTATAAGTGTAAGCCCAGCGGGAAATTCTGTTCATTTAAGACTAAAAAATAACTAACACAAAGCCATACACACACAGTAGCACATATTTAGAACAAGGTAGAATTGATGTTAGTTAAACCAGCATAAAATATAACACACTTCTATAACACACAAAGACATCATTAGTATCGCTTTACCCAGAGACATTTTAACGATGTTGTGTAACTAGAAATAAGAAAAAAAATCATGTAAACTTTACATGTGTGTGCGTGTGCGTTTACTTTTTAACAGAGCGCATGCTGTTCCGTTTCCCCCTTAACACAGCTGTCATACTGTGGCAAACATGTGTTAATTACAACAACGAACACTGACTGACTTGTAAATGTTTTTGAAAGATCATTAGTTTTATTTTTTCTATATTGAAAGGAAAAAAATGTCCTCTGTTTTCAATAAATTTATCGTGGAAATGCCATAAGTATGCTAAAAAGGTCAAAAATAGGTGTTAGCTTTTCCCCTCTCTACAGTATTTATTTTTTATTTTGCGTTCAAAATAAATTACTAAAAGTCATCATCATCGTTATGATATCAAATCATCAAATCAAATAAACAAAAACTAAGGATAGAAAATATAAATTATTGAAAAACAAACTTAAACTTGTTGTTGATTGAAATCCGTTTAGCTGAGAAAATATTTTTCTTTTCCTATTGATTTTGCTTTCATTTTTTTATTAGATTAAAAAAAAAAGGACTTAACAAACAGACGAATGAATGTAAGTAAAAGCAGAAAAAAAGTAGTATGAAAAAGTTTTTAATAAATTTAATGACATATCTTTACGCAACGAAAACTTTTGATTTATGAGAAAACATTTCTCAATGACTTTTTTACTCAATGATTTGTTTGAGAAAGAAAAACGTACAAATAAATAAAATATATAAAGATTTTTTCCTATAAGAGTTTATTTATTGAAATGTTTCTGATTTATTAAGGGTATTCAGGCAGATATTTCATACCGAGAGAAATTTTTGGAATTTTTTAAAATGGACCTTCTGCGGAATAAGTAAATAAGACATCATGGGATCTTTGAGTTTTTAATCATAAATGATACATAGGGAATGAAGTTTGATAAGATATTTAATAAAACTTTTACAAAGTCTTATCTTATAAGTAACAATAATTAATATATATTTTTTTAAATGGTCCTACGAACCTTTAAGTCTTAAAATTGTATATGTCATTTAATTTCTTTATTTGCTGAGATTTTTACTAGGCCTAAGGGAAAAAGAAACTGCATAAACATTTTTAGATTATTTTTTATTTATATTAAAGCTTTACTAAAGTCTTAAGTTTGTAGTAATATGTATTAGCTAAAATGTTTTTAAATGTTCTTACGAACTTTTACGGTGGAAAGATGTTATTTTTTAATGAAAATTTTATATTAATTTTACATTTTTATCGCTTTATTTTTACCTTAAGGAATTTTTTACAAGAATCACTCATATTTTGATCCTGCCGAACCCTAAAACAGTGCGTTGTATACCTCTTTTTTGGATTATTTTTTAAACGTTTTAATTAATTAAGAATTTAATAACTCAATTTAATAATTCAATTAAAGTCTCGATATTTTGTTGGTCCTTCGAAGCATTTGGGATTAATATGGAAAGTCCTATTAAAGGACTGTATTACAAAGAATTTTAATAAAATATAATTTTTATAAAATTTATATATTCAAAAATTAGGTTTATAGTTCCTTTAAGCAAAACGATAAAAAGTGAAGTTGTTCATATATAAATGGTCCTTCGAACAATTGAAATTTTCTCTTTATATCACATATTTGAAAGAATATTAAATAATTACAATATATAATCAAAAATTATACTCCACATATAGATGGTCCTTCGAATCACCTCTATAATATAAACTTCTAAAAAAGTTAAAATTTTCTTTACTTTTTTAATGCCAATTTTATGGCATATATATTCTATATAACATATCAAATTTTAAAATTGTGCAAAATATCCTATTACTATTTTTATAGAATTTCTTTTGAAAGGTCCTCCGAACCACATATTTTGGAAGAAATATTTGATTATTACATAATTAAGGTCATTTAGAAAATTGAGCTTTTTCAACTTAGTTGTCCTTCGAATCGAAATTTAATTTTGAAAAATTTAGGAATTATTTAAGTTATATTTTACAAAGTAGTTATTTGAAGGACCAAATTTTAAAATTTCATATTAAATATCAAAAACGTAATAATTTTTTTAAGCTCTTTATCATGTTTTGTTTTTGTTTTTGCTTAGTCATGCGACATGAACCTGCCTTGTTGAAAGCTAGGACAAAACTAAATGATTTATTGTTTTTTATTCGCTCTTAATTGTTTAACTTCGTTAACCTTCATGTTGTGTATATGAGGTTGTCGGTGTTTGATTTAAACTATATTTTATAAAATTAGTGTTTCGAAGGATTTCGACATTTAACTGAGGTCTGAAGTTACATCATCATGCAAGAAACCAAAATTTTCATTTTTAGTTAAAGTCAATTAATTTTGGTAAATATACAAAATCTCTTAACAATAAAAAATAACATATATTAACTTTGAACTTCAATATTAAGCGCAACAGATTTAAGCAGTTTTAGAATATCTTATATAATTTTTTCAGCTATTTTTAATTATATAATTGAGCATTTTCTTAAAAATAGAGAAAAAAGAAAATAATTTCTCTTATGGTCCTTCGAAAAAAGAAAATTATGTCTTTTGATTTATAAATTTCCAGTTAAAAATTTTAAACCATCAGATCCTTTGTTTAAAATGTTTGTAAGCAATTTTTATTTTTCTAATGCAGATTATTTTATTGTTAGAAGAATTTAAAAAAAATTATTCAATGGTCCTTCGAAACCTAGAAAAATTTGCCGCTTTCTTTATAAATTATTTAAGATATAAATGTTTCATTTTTAAGCCATTTTAAATTTTATAATAGTTTTTTTACAATAAAAATTATTGGAATTGTTTAAACTGTTTGGTCCTTCGCAGCCCAAAAAAATAAGCATCTTATTTTATAAATTTCTTATTGATACATTTATAGCATTTCAAATATTTAAACTAATTCAGCTAATTGTAATGTTTTTATTAAATTTAATTAATTAGAAGAATTTAAAATAATTTCATTGTAGGTCTTAAGACACCAAAAAACTAATCCACTTATTTCATAAATTCATAGATGCTATTAAAGTTCTAAACAGTATTTCAAAATTTCTCTTTTCTAAATATTGAATTTCAAACGTTTTCTATATTTTAATTTTTCCTCTAAAAATTTTCTTAAAAAATAACAATAAATCGTTTTGGAACTAAGTGGACTCATTAAGCAATAATTGTATTAGAAACATTTTATTTTATAGGCTTATCGTTAAAATGAAATAAAAATCATAGATAAAAAATGACAGTATTTTTTTCCTATTTTCGTCTCTTCCCCTTTCCATCAACTAACAGGAGTGACAGTACAAATTTATATATTTTTTTATGGGGCAAAAAGAAAAAAAATATAATTCAAACGATTAGATAATACAACCCAAGGGACATATGCCGAAATATGGAAAATATTTATTATAATAAAAACAATTTATTTATACAACCAAAAAGGGATGGGGCCAAAAATTTGTTATTTTTATTATTAGAAAAATACTTAAATATATTAAAAAAATAAAATAAAAAAAATAGAGGGAAAAAAATGAGATTTGATTGAGTATAAATAATAACACAACAAAAAAGGGTGATATCAATAACAAATATATAATGATAAAAAGATTAAATATGAAAGAAAATATATGTTAAACAGACAGACATATGACTTATTCCTTATATATTCAACAAAAGCCTGTCAAACAAACCACGTGTTACAATTTCATATTTGTTGCAGGCCAAAATCAATATTAAGGAAAAGAGTAAATATCAAAAAAAAAAAAAAAAAATAAAAAGAAACGGAAATAAAAATGTTGTCACCATGGCAGGCAGTTTCCTAAACTAAAGTGAATTGAAAATAATAAAAAAAAAAATAATAATAACGAATAAGGAATTAAAAAGTTATAAAATTATATAAGAAAAGAAAAGTAAAAGAAGAACAAAAATCTGCTATAAAGGATAAAACTAAATTTAACTTGTAGATTGTTTTGTTGCACTGCTAACAAGGAAAATACAAGCACAAACATAAAAGTGTATGTGTGTGAAGGACTTTTCTTTTGCTTGTATTGTTGTTTTACGCTAACTAAGGAGCTCAGGCATTAGAGCACATTGCTAGAGATGCAGAAAATTTAAATTACTTTTGCAAGACAACAACACTAGCAAAGTGTTTAAAACGAAAAACTACAACAAAGTTTTCATAATAACAAAAGACTTTGGGAGATGTAGCTGCTACTGCTGCTGTTGGTGTTGTAGGTGGCTGAGTTTTGCAATTATTTTTTATTATATTGTGTACTTTTTTAATAGATTATTTTTATGAATGTTGTTTTAGTTTCAGCACAATAAAAACAAACAACTATTACAAAAAAAAAAAAAAAAAAAAAAAAAACATTGAAAAACAAATCTTAAGGATTAACAGGCTTTAACTTACTCAAACATTTAAACTTAAAAGCAAACAAAAAGAATGTTTTTCATTTAATTTATTTTTTTTGCTCTCCAGCTTAACAATTTTTGTAGTTGTTATATTGGTAGCTAAAAAATAATAAAATATTCAATTAATCATAAACTATTAATATTTTTTTTTTTTTTTTTGCTAGTTTTACTACATTTTGCAAAAGGCTTAAAAACCAATAACATAAACATTTATATTTTTTTCTCTTTGCAATTGTTGTTATTTGTACTATTTTTTATTTGTTTTGTTATGTTTTGTTGCAGCAACAGTAGAATTTTATGTTAGAAAAAATATTTGAAATATTTTTCCATTTTTTTTTTTTTTATTTTGTGAGAATTTCAATCAGCAATGCCTTATATGCAGGTGTGTATAGTGATGTTTTATTTAAACGTAAAAAAATTGAAAAATATTCATAGTAATAAGTTTTGAAATATTTATTGAAATGTATGTGAAAATTATAACTAATTGGGGCCTTTTATCAAAGAGGCCTTGAATTGAATTGTAAAAAAATATTAAAATTTAATAAAATACTTGGAAAATTTTGAAACGAGTAAAAGATTTAAGCCGATTTAAAATATCAAGCTAATTTTGGTTAGTTTTTTAATTTTTTTAATAAGGAATTTAAACTAATTTTTATTTTTGGTCCTTCGAACCTTAGAAAATTATTCATCTTGTTGCAAATTTGTAAGTCATTTAAAATATAAACGTTAATTTTTGTTAGATATTTTTAATGCTATCTTTTTCCGTAAATACCTTTTTTGTAAATAAAACAACTTAAAATAATTTATATTTTGATCCTTCGAATCAAAGAAAATTTTGCACCTTGTCTTGTAGAATTTAAAGTAATGTCCCGGTTGATCCTAGGAAGCCATGAAAAATTATACTTTTAGAAATTATTAAAAATATCCAATGTTATTTTAAGGCTGGTATTTTATAATTATGCTTCTTTTAATTTTATCATTAGAAGAATTTATACCAATTTCCATTCTTGGTCCTTCGAACCCCAGAAAATATGCATTTCATTTTAATAATTTTAAAGCCTTTAATCCATAGTTAAAAATATCTTAGTCAATTTTTTGAGCTAATTTTTTGATTTTATAATTATGTATTCTTTTATCATTAGGAGAATTTAAACTAATTTCCACTTTGGTCTTTCGAAGCCAAGGTCAAGCAGTTTGTTTTATAAATTTCTTCTTTAAATTTTGAAGACTTCCATATTTAAAAATATTTAGGCCCCTTTTTATATTGTTTCCATAGTGTATACTTAAGTTCAAACTTAGTTAAGAAGCATTTAAGTTAAGGCTCACACTTAAGTAATGTTTCGTTTTAAAGTTTAATACTTAATTTGATAAGGAAATAAACAATGCTTTTATGTATTTACGATTCTTTAGCAAAAAATCAGATTTTGTATTTTTATTTATTTTTGTTTATTTTCAATAAATATTTTTTTTAGACGTCAAACAATATTCATATACTTAGGAAAAAGTATACTTAAGTTTTCAACCATAAAACAATTTTATGAACTTAAGTACAATTTTAAGAACTCAAGTGAGCAGTATAATACCGGGCCTAATAATTAATATTCTAAGCTATTTTAAATTTCTAATCAAGCTAATTTATAAATATTAGAAGAATTTCACGTTGGTCCTACGAACCCAAGAAAAATAGGCCGCTTTTTTATAAATTATTTAAAATAATATTCATTTTTGCCGGCTATTTTTAATATTAATATTAATTTTTGTTAATTATTTTTAATTTTAGAATTTTAATAAAAGAAGAATTTTAAATAATTTTCATATTGGTCCTATGAAATATAGCAAAATATACAGCTGGTTTTTATAAGTTTCTGGTGAATTATTTAAAAAAAATTTATTTAACTCAGGTATTATGATCTCGACGTATATCCGTGGTTCTTTGCAGCATATTTCCCTTTATAATTTCCTAAACAAGTAAAAAAATCTGCCTTCAAATGATAAAGAATTTGATATGATATGGAATTTTAAATAGTGTGTCCTTATTCTCAGAACATTAGAAGAAAATTGTAATAGAATTGTGGAAAGAAGTTGAAATTTTATTGTTTTTATTGTTTCGGAGATATTTCTTCCTACAACGGAAAACAATTTAAAAACTATTGTTTTATTATCACATCTAATTTGTATATATTTTTATATATAAATTTTTAAAAGATTAAAGCCAATTTAAATTAAACTTTAAGCATTGAAACGAGTTTCAATTTTCAGAATTAGACTTAATATTTTGCTGCAGTTTTCGACTCATTTGATGTCACATTTTCATATTTAAATTTTTCCCCATCACAAAAACACTTAAGCTGCTTAAAATCCGTCCTTTTTTCGATCTCCTAATTAGTTCAACTCATTTTTGTTAATTAAGATATTTATAATATAATATAAATAATATAAATATGATCTTTATTTAAATTATAATTAGATTTTTACACTAAACTTTTAAACATCTACTATTTATACATATTAAAATAACAACAAACCTCTAAAAATAAAAATGAAAAAAACACCATTATTAAAATTGAAAACAATTTAATATGCAAAAATCACTTAATCCTTTTTTAGTCGCTTAAATAAAAACAAAAACAACAATACAAAATATAAATAATAACAATATAGAATAAATTATAGAATATAACATTTACTCGGCTCACACCATTAATTGCAACAAAAAAATAAAGGAAAATAATAAAACTAATGATGATAACAAACATAAAAATGTAATATTAAAACAAATCCCTAGGAAATAAACTCATTTGGTAAATTGTTTAAATTGAATATGGCCCCGCTGCCAAAACAAACCTAAACCATTACACTGCTAGTAGTAGAAGAATCCTGCTACCAAATTAATGGAAAAATAGAAAAAAATCAAATAAGTAGCCAGAGTGTGAAATAAAATATAGATAATTAACTTAATAACAACTAAAATAAAAATAAAGGTTCAAAAGACACTATTTACTTAGGACCCTTTTTTTCTTTACTAATGCTTTCTTCTTTTTCTAGCTTTTAAAACTTATAAATTGTCTAATTTCTGGGCATTGGGGCAGAAAAAAACAGTTATACTTTAACAGCTTTTAAATGCACTTAAACTACTTACTCAATTATTTAATACACATTTTTATATGTAGATATACTAAAATACATTCAATTGTCTAATGAACATTGAAACTGCTATGCAATTTATTTCTTTTTTTATTCTGGTTTTTATTTCCTTCTTTTCAATACCCATTTGTATATTAACAGAAAAAAAGAAAAACGATTAAATTATACATAAACTAACAAAACATTTCATTGAAATTCAAAATTGTTTATAAAATATGCAATAATACATTAACACTAATCGATATAAAAAAATAAAAAATAAAAGGTGTATATAAATACATTAAAAGGATATAGTTATATAAAAAAAAAAAAACTGGAATATAAAAATAAACCCACTCAATGGGTAACTAAGTGAACGACTGGCGGGCTACAAGTTGCCTGACATATGTGGACTTGTAGAATTGTTGGTATTTAAATAACTGTTGGAGTTGCTATTGAGGAGTCAGAGAAAATTATAACCCCTCTGGAGTTTTTTTTTTTTTATAATGAAAAAAATAAAAATAAAAAATAATTAAATGCAATTATATGCGGGTCTGTGGTGTATCCGGTTGCCAGTAGTAAATACGAGTAGTTACACCATTTCTTGGTTAAATAAAATTTTAAAGAAAATTGCAAAATTAAGTTACGATTCAAAGGGCAATATTAATATGAAATTTTAATATTAATAGCTAAAACGTTTTTTATAATGCATTTTATCTTATAATAGACATCAGACTTTTACAAAGAGTATACCATTTAATAGATATTTATTAATAATAAGTGACATATATATATCTCACTAAAATTTAAATCAAAATCTAGATTGAAGCATTAGAAGAATAATCCGTTATCCTTCATAAGAAAATTAAACCACATTAAAGAAAATGTTAAAATATTTATCCAAAAAAACCAATAATCAGTATATTATGAAATTTAATATAAACTCATTCTTAATTACTGTTTTGAGACATGAAATTCATTACATAGAACCAATATTTTAAAATAATTCGATTGACTTTAAATTTTTTTAATTTAAAAATATTTAAAATTTTCTTATCCTAAATAAAACAATAAATAAACATGTGATAAATAAAATCTAAAATTTTGTTTCTAATCCAAAAACAAGATCGAATTTGGCTCAAAGACTATAAAATTTTGTAAACCTGTTTTAAAAAATTACTGAAATTTGTTTATCCTCATTAAATCAATTTTAAAATGTTGTAAATTAAATTTCAATAATTGTTACGTATCCAAACACCACATTTGTCTCAAATGTCTCCAAATTTCAGAAATAAAATTTAGAATTAAAAAAGTCAGAATTGAAAGACCATTTCAAATAATTCAATAAACTTTAAAGGTTTTAAATTAATTTTAAAAATCATTAAAATGTTCTTAAGATTGGCACTTTTTAAAATTCATTTTAAAAATTAAAAATGTCCTTATCCTAAATAAATCAATCCATCTTAAATATAATTAAGTTTCACTTTTTTCGGTTTGATATTAAATTTGGTTCGAAGGAAAAATAATTTAAAATAATTCGTTACTTTAAAATATTTAAAAATTATTTTAAAAATCCTTAACATTTGCTTATTCTAAATCAATCGTTTATTTTAAATATTATGAATGTTTCGGATTCAAAAACCTTATTAAATTTGGCTTGAAGGTACATGTAAATTTTAAATAATTCAATAGACTTTTACACTTTTAAAATATATTTTAAAATTCTAAAAATTATAGAAATATTAATGGAAGTGGCAAATATTTATTCCTAACTGCTATAGATTCAATATTTCAATTCCAGAGTTCGAAGTGCCATACAAAACAGATAAGATAATATTTAAAAAATTGAAAATTCTTAACCTCAAAAGAGATCAGTAATGAATAGACGAGTAAAATAAGAATTTAAAAGATTTTAAATAAAATTTGAGTAATTGCTTCGTAATCAAAAACACAGAATGATCTTATTTCGAAGAACCATAATTTCGGTAGTTCAATTTCTTTTCTTCATGAACATTTTGAAAAATTCTTAACCCAAAGACATCAATAATGAATTGTTAACAACATAAGTGAGAATTTAAAATATCATAAATTTAATTTCAATTATTGTTTCGTAACAAAAAAAATAAAAACTAAATAAATTTTAAATTGCACTCGAAGGACCCAATTAATTTTTAAATTAATTAATAACAACTTCTGTTACATGTCCTTTTAACAACAAAAAAGGAGACTTAAAAGCAAAATTTCCAAATTTTATAGTATTATGGGTCGAAGGACTAAATGAAAAAGAATTAATTAAAAGAAAATAATATTAAAAATCTTTAAAATTTCAATGAAGTTTTCAAAATTTAATATTGAATAATTTATTTTCTTTTCTCCAAGGTTCGAAGAACCATAAACAGTAAATAAATAATTAAAAATCCTAAAAAAAATCATTAACAAACAAATGAGTGAAATAAGAATTTTAAATATCATTAATTTTATTTCAATTATTATTTCGTTACAAAAACACTGAATGACCTTTCAATAATTCGTTGGACCATCAAAAAGTGAAACTAATCATAGCACAAATAAAATTGGAAACTTAAAAATGTTTCCTATATTTCATTTTAACAAAAGGTGGAATATACTTAATTCAAAATTTTATTACGATTCGAAAGACCATATCAAATAAATTTAAAGAAAAGATATAACAAGTGATAACTAATGATATCAATAGTTCAATCTCCAAGGTTCGAAGGACTATAAACAATATATTTTATTTTTTGAATTCTTATCTTAGAAAAATCAATAACGAAACGGACCAGACGTATAAAGATTTTAAATATCACAAAAAGATAATTGTAAATTATTACTTCGCATTGCAAGACAAAATGAAGTTCGGCTCGAAGGACTATCAATTTTATTTAATTCGATAAACCATTAAAGAGGGAACATAAAGAGAAAACAAAAAACATTAAAACCTTTACAACTTCAACACCTCTTTGTTATAGCTTTTTCAGGACAACAGTGTACTCATACAGTTATACATATATACCAGTGTACCTAGACATTACAATATATACCACCAAGAGAGAGAGTGGGTAAATACAACAGTAACAACTAAAATAGTGATAAGCACTTATTTTAAATTTAAAAGCGCGTTGGCATGGCTTATTTAGAACCCTAAACGTAGCTAATAAATATGCATAAGGTAAACTCGACAAATATACTAGACCAGTACAAAGCAATGCAAAATGCTAAACAATAAAAAGGCGACCAATGTAAGGGTTTAATATTTTATAGGCACCTACTTCATTAAATTTAAACATAGGGTTTAGCAAAAGGAAAAACCACCAACACACACAGAAAACCATTGAAAAAAATTATATATCATCTGTATACATAGCAATTTATAGGAAGCATTTTAAAATAGGTAAACTTTAGAATTGCTGTGATTTTTTTTCTAGGATTCACTTGCTAACACTAAACTAGCAAAATCATGGTAGTTAGGGAAAAGAGTCATATGGTTATAATGGTTTTATTTATCGTAGAATAAAATATAAAACTAAAAGAGAATTTAAAACAATTGACATCCCATTAAATAATTTTATAATAAATATATACATATATTTGTGAAAATTTATAACAGAGGATTATAAAGTTCTTCAAGTGTCTTTTGAATTCCCTTATTCTTATTACAGCTAGTTAACTAACTGTGGTCAATATTATTGTTAATAGAAAATAATTTTATTTAATAGCTGTTATTATAAAATTAGCCGAAAATTTTTATAAAAAAAATTTCATATAATAACAATATTTTATTTAAATAATTAAATATTGTAGATTTTTTAAAGAAACTTAAGATAAACACTTTGTAATTAAAATAATTAAACTAAACATTAAAATAAGAGATAACGAAGCTACATATAAAATAATATGATTAAAACAGATGAAAGAGGCTAAGCGAGATTAAGAGAGAAATTTAAATTTACTACTTAATTAAAACTATTTTTAAGTACCAAATTAATAGCAATTACTTATTTACAATTCTAAAAAGAGAGTATTATATAGAGGAAAAAGAGAGCCAGAGTAAACTACAGAAAGTTAAAGAGAACAACAATCAAAGCCATGAATGATAGATAAAATAAGAATTAACGATCTGATTTTATCTTGCATTTTTACAAAAGGATTTTTAAGGATTAAAAGGATTTCCAGGGGGTATAAGGGGAAAAAGGTTTTTTTCTTTTTTTTTTTTTTTTTTTTTTTGCTCTAAGCGAAAAGTAGACACAAACCTTTTTAGGAGAAGATAGGTGTAATGAAGATGGCGATGGCATAGAACAATCAGAAGAAGCAGAACTGCAACGACTTGAGCTAGAGCAGTTCGAAGCCAAGGAAGTGGTCTGACTGTGACTGGCCACTGGTGATGTGGCCAATAATAATTTCGAAGTTTTATTGGCCAACTCAATGGTAGGACAGCCAGGAGCACTACCTAGCAAACCAGCACCTGGACGCATACCAACATAACCGCCACCATTAACCGTTGATTTGCTTAAATATTTGGAGCTAAAATCATTGGTGGTAGGCAAGAGGACATTAGGTGGACCACCCAAAAGACCGGGGCCAGAATTGTTTACGACATGATGGCCATTAGTGTTGATAGACGTAAAAGCATTAGTTGTAGCCAGAGCATTTAAGAATGCACCGCCAGTCGCTGCAGTTGCTGCTGGAGAAGAACTAGTTGCAGATAGACTAATGTTATTATTTACATTATTGGATGGAGTAGTTGTTGACGACGAGGAAGTCGTACCAGCCATATTTGCGGCAAACATAGCAGCTGCCACTGCAGCTGAGCCATTACAGGTGGGTATAATCGTCAAGGGAGTTGCGGCCGTTGTGGAAAAGAAAGCAGCTGTGGGTTGTTGTTGTGATGCCTGAGCCAATAAATTGGTATTATATTTGGTGGGCGTAGTGGGCGAGGTAGCATTATTAACTTGCATTTGCATATAGGTTTGCAACATTTGTAATTGTTGTTGCTGCTGCTGTTGTTGTTGCTGTTGTTGAGCCACAGCAGCTTGTTGTTGCTGCTGCTGTTGCTGCTGGGCATAGAATTGTTGCATCTGAAATTGATGCTGCTGTTGTTGTTGCTGCTGTTGTTGTTGTTGATGCAACATTGAGGCAGCCGCAGCTGCTGCAGCAGCTGTCGCTGCTGCCGGATACGTGGCCGTAGCGTACGTTTGTGGCGTCATATGCAAATGATGAGGATGCGCTGGTGTCGGTGCTGCTTGTAACAACTGCATTTGCTGTTTGTAGTTGGTTTTTACAAAATTTTGTTTAGTAGTGTATATATTTTATTAAAATATTAAATGTTTTTTAATAAAAAAAAGGTGATTATATTTTTTAAATTGAAATGAAATTAAAAAATTAAAAATAAAAATTTGGAAAAAAATAAGAAAAAGTGTAAAATAAAAATATTTATTAATTTTTTTTTATAATTATTTAAAAAACAGTGTATTTAAAATTTTTTTAAAAAAGACCTAAAAGTGCTGATTTTTTATTTAACAAAACTTGTAAATTAAAGGAAAAAACTAAAAAAAATTAAGAAAAATAATTAATTAGTTTAAATATTAGTAAAGTAAATAAGAAAATCTTTAGAGTTTTATTAAGTTAAGTGAAATATACTACAAAGTGAGTTAAATTGTTTATGATAAAGTTTAAATATTTCTTTTTAAAATTAGCGTAAGTGAGATTTAAATTAAGTTAAGAGTGGAGTAGAGTAGAGCAGAGTAGAGTAATTTATTTTAGCCAGAACATTAGCATTTATTATAGAGAGAGATAGAGTTATTAAAGGAGTAAGTTAGTTATTTAGTAAATTGAACAATAAAAGTTTATAAAAGAAACCAAAATTTTTTTAATAAGTAAATAAGTTGAATAACAGCAGTACATTTTTTTTTTTTTTCATTGACTACTAATTAGAAACGTTATGATAAACTCATTTCAAAAAGAAAAACAAAATTTTTAATTTATTTTATACTCTTGTAGCTTTTTAAAAATAATTTTTTAAATATTTAGTAATTAAGCCAGAAATAATATTTTTTTTTTTTTAATTTATAATTCTTAAGCTGATTTCTAAAATCTTAAATTTATATTTATTCTTTTGATTTATTTAAAAAATGTTGTATTTAGTTTAGTTTATAATAAAGCACTTGAAACATTTTAATTATGAAAAATATCTTAGGTTTTAAGATCTCTTAATAAAAACTTAACAAGATAGTCACTGAAATAACCTACTAAGTAGAAAGAAGCCTTTAAATACAAAGAAAAACTCTGAGAAATTATTTATTCTATCTTAAATATATTGCTTAAAAAATCTCTTTGTGGAATTATATCTAACAATGTAAAAATCTTTTTAAACGAATTTATTTTGTTTTTTAGAAGTTCTTTGAAAGCACTGAAGTTAATATACATCTATCTGTTCAAAAACTAATTAAATATTATTATGGCATCAGAAATTAATCCGTCAATGTCTTCTTAATTCACTCTCAATCTGATGTTATTTTTCGCTTCCTGAGAAGTTGTTTTATTCCCGAAAGAAGTTTTTTATGTAGAAAATTATTTAAAAAATATTTTCTTAACCAAAACTGCAGAGCAACACTGATTCTGCAAATACCGTTACATCATTGCGAATAAAGTCGATATTTATGCATCGATTTTAACGAAATAAAGGTCGATTTATTTGCAACATATCCAGATTTGTGTTAAGACAGAAAAAAAGGAATTTTTTATCGTTTTCGATTTTTAGCGATTTTTTGAAAAATAAAGATTTTTAAATCGAATATTATTTTATTTTTTTTTTTTTTTTTTTTTACTTTTTTGAGACGAGTTTTTAATGTATCTAAAACTAATGAGCAGAAATGTGGCCCGTTTTATTGCAAACATATCAAGCTTTATGAAAACAGAAAAAGAAAACAAAAATTATTGTTTTCGATTTTTAAGTATTTTTTAAGATACGAAAGCTTTTATTTATTTATTTATTTTTTACAGAAATTTTTTAATATCTCCGAAACTAATGAGCGTAAATATGGCTCGTTTTATTGGCAACATATCCAGCTTTATAATAAGGATGAAAAAGCAACATTTTTGATCGTTTTCGATTTTTTAAGGATTTTTTGAAAACTTATTTTTTACAGAAATTTTTTAATATCTCCGAAACTAAATAGAACTATGGCTGTTTTTATTGGTTCCATATCCAACTTTATGATAAAAGATAAAAAATATTTAATTTATTTTTTTTCGATTTTTAAAAACTTTTTGACATTTAATACGATTTTTTTTACACAAAATGTTTAATATCTGAACAGATAAAAGGTATAACTAGTAGGTAATTTGAATTGAAAATTTCTAACGTTTTATTAAATAAAATCTATCACTTCATTCTCGAGATATGTATAATGCATATTATGCTGCAACCTCATTAATTTTCTTTTTAAAGTTTTATCTCGAGAACTGGAGTCAGTTGAAAAAAAAGAAAAAATAATTTATACACCTTCCATCTGAGAGCTCAAGTCACGGTTGAAATAGTAGAAAATAAGAGAAAATAAAATATTTCATTAGCTTCTAACTCAAGCAATCGACGTTTTAATAAGCCGTACGATATCAAGCTTCGTAAATTATTTCAAGACTTTGAAAAGATTTGTAAATCTGTGGTTAGTTTTCTCTATCTGAATAGATCAAAAGAAGAAGTCCCCAAATAAACAGTTAGAAATGTCATAAGCTCTACTATATTTAAAAGCTATAGAACTGATTTCTTGTGTAGCTTCCTGATGTGATTCGATCTGCAATAATTTGTTCTTAAAGAAAACCTGTGGTCCAGGATACAAATTTTTAACTAAATCGAAATCGGTTTCGTTGCCGGCCTTTTCGTCCGCCCGTAGGAGTCATATAATTTAAACCCTTTAGATTTTAGACCAGGACACATAATAATAAAGGATTAGATATATTAATCAAATCCGCTCTGTTAACAAAATTACTAATTTTGGAGTTGTTGTTTTCTGTCTTTCTATCCGCCTGTAGGAAATATATGATTCAAACCATTCAAACTATTAAGAAATTTTATGCGTAAAAAAAACCATGGAACAGGACATATAGTAATATAATATTAAATACGATTATTATTAAAATTTTTTCTGTTAACAAAACAACTAAGTCGGAGTCCGTCCGTCCATCTGTAGGAAACATTCTCAAGTTCAAACTTCTATTATTTTCTTAAGCGGTTTGCTATTTAAAATCAGCTAAAACTTTTTAATAAAACAAAAGTTAAAGACCATATAACTATGTTTCTTTTTTGCGACTTTCTTAATATAAATTAGAGCAATCATAAAAGTTACAAAAGAAGTAACTTTAAATTTTGCCATAATTTAATACTTGTTATGATCATTTTCAATTAATTGAAAAATATTATTCCCCCCGAATTTCTCGACAAATATCAGTCGATTATTGACAACTGTCTTTCGAAAAATTTAAATAAAATGTTTCAAGTACTTTTATTATAAAACTAAAATAAGAGCTATTTATTTTTTGATATCCTAAAGCCCTTAATTGAAATAATAGTTTTATAAATTTTTGAACTTAGTGAAACTTCTTCTTACCATTATAAATTTAGTTTAAAGTTTTTTTGTATTAGATGAAGCAGAAGTTGAAGTTAGTTGTCTTAGATTGCTGTTGTTACAATACAAGTTAGATTTTTTTTATAACTTTTTTTTGTAATTTTTCTTCTTTTTTTAGATTAAATACACTCACACAAAAATTCTTTAAGTTTTTATATTTTTGCAAATTTAATTTACTTTTATTATTGTTGTTTTTTTATTTATATAAGCAGTTTTAATTTAACGTGAATATTTTGTTTTGTTGTAGTAATTAATTATAACGAAATTATTGTGGTATTTAAGAGGTTAAAAGGAAGGAAGTCTTTTATGGTCTTTATAAAGGGAAAATTTTTGTTTTAAGGGCGGGGGTTGATGACCAATTGTTGATAATATTTTTTTATGTTTTTGCAATTATTTTAATTAAACAAATTGTTGCCTTAATTTCTATTATATAAATTATTTTGATTGATTATTTGTTTAAGACTTAATTGTTACAAATATTTCTTACTTATTTCCTAAAAATATATTTGATAAAATTGTAAAGATTTAAGATTGTTTAGAGCTGATTATGACACTAATTAAAAATTGTATTAAAATTTTTTTAGTAAAAAGTTTTGAAACACTAAGTTTTTTTTTTTACGTTATGTATAAGTATTTTTGTTTAGGCCTATAAATTTGATATAAGATGATTGATTAAGATTGTCAGTAAGAATATTTTTTTTATTTATAGATTAAATATTTATGAAGATAAATTTTGTGCAAATAGTAAAAGTTTTATTAAACTATTTTTTGTTATATAAATTGTTTAAGTTTTTATATTTTAAGTTTATTTTTTAATTATACTTTTAAAAAATATTTTAAGAGTATAAGTTATAAAAATTTGTAGATAGATTGTCGAAGAGTTTATGGCTTTAAAAAAGAGATTGTTAGGTAAAGATCACACTGTGGTTGGGGTAATAGAAAATATTTACTATAAAGATTTTTTTTTTTAGATTTTGTTTCTTCTATAAGAAAGAGATTGTCGTTTAGAAGTATAAGAGTTCTTAAAAGGGTTATAAATAGTACGAAATTTATTTAATGTATGTTTTGTTTATTTAAATATATTTTATTTGATTTGATATTTATACGCTAATGATTTTGAATGATTGTCAAAACGCGTTTTCTTGAGTTAGTTTTTTTATAATTTAAATACAATTAAGGATTCTAAACAAAATTCAAGTTTTTGTTTAAATCCCACTAACTTTTTTACTAAAATCTTTTATAATTAAATTTAATTATTAATATTTTAATTTTTGGGAAATATTTCACAAAAGTGTATAAGAGTTTTGTTCTATTAAATTTTGTACGTTTATATGTATATAATATGATATTTTGCTAATAGTTCCTAATTATTTGTTTTTTTTTTACAATTGACTTGGGTTTGTTGGGGAATTGAATTCTTTTTGTTTGGAAAAGATTCAAATCTTAATGATTGCTATATATAATTAATAAAGGAATTTTTAGTTAATTTATAAAACAACCTTACGAATTGCTAATTGATTTTTTGGTAATTTTACAATTTATTACTTTTCTAATTTCTTAAAATTTTTCTATTTTTATGGGACAAAAACAACCTTTTTTAATTAAAATTTTAAGATTTATATAATTTACATTTAATTTTCTTTGTTTTCTTTAAAATATATATTTTTTGATTATATAATTTTTCTTTAATTATTACGTTTTTAAGCTCCTTTCTCTATAAATTTTTCTTAGTTAGAATTGTCTCTCTTTAACTTATTTTGATCTGTATTTTGATATGTAAAAATTAATACTGTTAATTTGTAATTTAAGCAACAATTTGTTATATAATTTTTTTTCTTTCTTAAAATCGTTTGTAGTAAAATGTATTTTTTTTAATTTTTAAGGATTTCTAGAAAGGATTCTATTTAAGAAAGGATACCACAATTTGTTGATAGTTCTTTAGTAGCTGTAATTATTACTATTATTCAATTTTGGGAGAGAAAAAATAAGAGTTAGTATAAATATTAGTTTAAAAAATAATAATAAATTAAAGAAACAACAAGTGACAAAAAAATATTTAAAAAAATAAATACTTACTATTTTGCGATTTGTAATAATAAAATTTTTTATACAATTTAAAATAAATTAAAACTACTAGACAATTTTCTTTCAAACTAATCTGAAGTTTATTCTAAATTAAAACAAATTAATTAGTTTTATTCAAAATAGTTTCCTTAATAAATTTCTTTTAAGATAAGTATATTTAAATACTTGTTTATGCGTAAACACAGCTTCTAACTTTAAAATTTAATCTCTTGTTTATAAAAATTAAAATAAATTGAGAGGTTTGAAAAATTTTCTTTTAAATTAACCTAAAGTTTAAATTTGAATTTGGGCATTTATATTTAATTTTATCTTTTCTTAGATAAACTGAAATATATTTCGTTGGTGTAGATAACGTGTAAACTCCTTAGGTACCTAAGAGTTTAAAATTTTACTTAAAAAATTAAGTAATATCTTTGCCATTTGTGTCAAATAATGGTGAAATTGCTAATTTCAAAGACTTAAGTAGTTTTGAAATGTATGTAAAATGTATTAGAATTTTAAAGATAAGTGAAAAATTAAGTGAAACTAATAATATTTGGTATTAAGAAATTTACGATATAAATAATAGTTTTATTAGACAAAATAATTTAAAAATAATTTTCTAATACCAAACAATTTTTATTAATTGAATTAATATTAATTGAATCTTTATCTAAAATTATTATAAATAAATTGTAATTATTTCAAGGAAACAATCTGGAAAATTGCAAGCATTTGGGATTGAATATAAAAGAAATTTACAATATGACCGATATATCAGATAAAAGCGTTTACTCGTAATAATCAACTGAAGTTAAGACCACATTTATCGTAGATTATTGCAAATATTAAAGATTTAACATAAATATATATTTTTAAAACCACAAAATATGAACTTTAATATAAGATATTTTGGAGCAAAAACCGGCGCCCATAGCACTCTGGAGCCGAGTGTTTTCGGTATTTTCATATAAACAACACGAAGGTTAACGAAGCTAAACAATTGAGAATGAATAAAAAACAAAAAAAAAAAAAACATTTAGTTTTGTTTTAGATTTCAACAAGGCAGGTTCATGTCCCATGGATAAGCAGAAACAAAAACAAAACACAGAACAAAGAGCGTAAAAGAATATTAACTTTTTGTATGATAGATATAATAAATACATTCGCAACAAAGAGCGTAAACAAACCACATACCCTAATACATTCAAATTTTTACGACCTCTCTTTGTACCTAACGCTGCTTTAGAGGAATGGATAATATAAAAGTTTCAGATATAACATTTAAAATATATAATGTTTTCTTGACATTTTTATTAGAAACTGCTTTATTATAGTTTATTATCTTAAAGCTTTTTAATATATCAATAGATTTTAAAAATCTTAAACAAAGAACTATCATTTTATTAAGGAAGATTATGTTTAAAATCGTATTAATTTATTTACTACAATTGGCAAAATTTCTATTTTTCTTTTACATTTTTTTTTAAATTACATTAAAAATATAGAATAATTTTTGTCACTTATTATTTCTGTTATTAATGGAAAATTTTGGAAAATTAGTCGTTTTAAAATCACAAGTTAAATAAAAATCTAAAAAACTGTAACAAAATGTTTTCAAGATAAAAAATAAAAAATAATAATAATTAATAAAAAAAAAAACTATATATATAAATAAAAATTTTACCAGCTCTGGGGAAACGAAGAACCAAAATTTCACAACTAAACAAGCATTTGATTTTATAAGAGAATCTAGCTTTATAACATTTAATTTTTGAGGAGTAATTTAACAATTATACAAACTTTTTATAAAAGAGGTTTTTTGGAAGAGAAAGCGTTATAAGTCTACGTTTTGTATTTTCGCAGAAGGAGAAGATACATTGTGACTTAGATTTGTCTGCTAAGGAATCAGAATCATGGCGTCTATTTTAAATTAAATTATTTGATTTATTTCTTTGTTTTTAATATTTCATACAAAATTTGAGGAGACATAATGTAGATAAAAATTCTATTTTAAAATGAGATTATTGAATTGGGTTGAAATGGACAATTGTGATTTAAAATGTATTATAATCAGGACAACCAAAAGAGTGTTTTATGCCTTAAAATTAAAAAAAAAAAAAAAAATATGCTTTTAAAATATTTTTCTGGCTTAATTTTAAATTATGCTAAAAATAACTAGATTTTTATTAGCAATTGCTTAAAAATATTTTCTTTTTACACTTAAAAATATTCAGAACCCAAAAAATATTATAAAATTTCTATAAATTTATAACATGAAAATTACGTATGTGACAGAAAATGAAGATATATCTAATGGCAAATTATGTAAAATATTCTATATGGAAAATTTGTCGCTTAAGTTTAAAATATGCAAAATTATGCTCATAAATTTAAAATTTGCAAAAATTGGCCAAAATTCTCAAACATGTCTGATACGGATAAATAATTAACAGTTTGGTTCCTTTGAAGCCCTTGAAAAATATGATTTTGCATATTTTTGGTTGTCCTTGTTATAATATTTAAAATTCTGGATATTATGGAAATTAAAATATTTCGCGCAATTAAAAATTCTTTTTAAAAATATAAAATGGAAATCTAAGTTCTTATTTTACAGTATATATTTTTTTATTTATTTAACCAAGCATGAGACAAATAAAGTTTCAACTGAATTCAACAGAATTTTTTTAAATAACTTTTGTATGTAGCAGAATCTGCTACAATAGTTTTGTAGAGTAGTTATTGTGAATTTAAAACCTTTAACAAAATTTGATAGAAATGCATAATTATACCTTTAATAGAAATGAGAATAAATATATTTTATAAAACATTTAACATAATTTCAAAGAAAAGGATATAAATTGCTATAAAATCTATAAATATTTTTAGAATTCTGTACAACAATATCTACTACTTACGGCTAAACAAATACAATAAGCAGTTTAAATTTTAAGTTGGCTCTACAAATGTTTAGTAAGCACAGGTACCTACTGCGATCTGCTATTGAAAATAACGTTAACTATTTTCTCTTCCTGAGTTATAGTCTTTAAGAAGAAGGAAACATTAAGAACTGCTGAATTACGAATTATAATTGAGGCTTTTTTATATTTGAAAAATATTTGGAAAAAGTCAAACACGTTTTTATATTGAATTGAAAATGTTTACTATAAAGCCAGATTTATTTAACAAAAGTCAAATCGTTTAGAGAATATTGAATAAGGAAACTGATTAATATTTAAACACAGTTTTCTAAACATTTTATTTTAGCTTAATGTTGCAATAACTCGGTTTTAATAACATTTTTCAATTTAATATAAAAAAAGTGATATTTTTCCAGTATTATTTTAGAATTTTGGTTTTTCCTGACTGAAAGTTTTCTTTCTTAATAAAAACGAACTAAAGACATCTTTTACTGTGGAAAATCTTTTAGAAATATTTAAGAGACTTTGGAAAAAAAATTTTTGCTGGATATGGATTGAAAAGAATTGATACTTTTTTGCTGGTTTTGTAACTTAAAATCTTAAGAAAATATTGTAAAACTGAATTCCTTTGAAAACTAAAATGAATTTCTAAGAAAAATAATCATAATTGAAATTAAAACTAAATAAACTAAACTAAATAATTAACAAATTAATATAAATATTAATTAGAAAAAAAATTATGTATGAACATTACCAATTAGTGTAGTCAAAAAGTTTTGTGATGAAAAGTAAATGTGTGAAGTTTTCAAATTTGTTTAAATTGTTTCAAACTTTTTTTTTTTCTTTTGCTGAGTTATATGTTTTCTTTTTTTAACTTGGCGCTCACAAGATTATTTTTGCTAATTTAGGTTTATTTTTTAAAACACTTTTGATTTTTTATTTTAAAAAATACTTTTGATTTTATTTGAAAATATTGCACTGGGGTTTGTTTTTAACTTGATTTTAATTTTTATATGCACTTTTTTACTTTTTTTTTAAGATTTTAAAAGTTGTTCAAAGGTATTGTGGATTTAGTAAATATTTTTTTGCAAGAAGCACTATAATTAAAAGAAAATATATATATATATGATTAAAAACTTATTTTAGAATAAATGATTTAAAAAAAAAAAGTTATTTCTTTCAAAATTTTATGTTTTTTTTTTTTTCAATTTTTTCTGCTCTTTTTTTCATGAACTTGTTTTAATGACTTTGAGGAATTACTTTATACATTTTTTAAAATAAAATTCTTAACATGATGTTATTGTTGTTACACTCTTTTAATAATTTCTTTTCGAAAAAACACTTAAAACACTTAAACACATTTTAGTTATTAAGATTTTTTATTATTTTTTTTTTTTATTATTTTCAATAGAAGTTCTTTTAAGAATAAAAGTATAAATATAAAAGGAAAGAATTTGTTACCAATACTTATAAAGAGTAAAGAAGAGTAGAAAAACAACAAGTTTTAGCAGAAGAATACAAAGTTCTTGTATTACCACAATTCATTTTGGTTAAACATTTAGGCCTTTTTTTCTTGTTGTATTAAAAATGTTTCTTTTTCTATTTGTTTTTTTTTTTAGTGTTTTCTTGTTCATAGTTAATTGTCTTAAAGCATTAAGGTAATAAAAACCACCAACATCATGATGATGATGTTATTTTATTAGTTCTTTTTCCTTCTTTTAACAATTCTTGGCCTTTTTCTTTTAGGTTTAGTTCTTGTGTTTCCTTTTAGGCTTATAAGAATGTGTTTTCTTTTTGAATATGGAAAAAAGATAAAGTAATTCAGCAAAGTCTCTTAAGTATTTTTTTTTTTTTTTTTGTTTTTGTGTTTCTTGAAATTGCTTTAAACAAAAAAGGTTGCCAACTTGAGCAGCTTCGCTCTTTTTTTATTATTTTCTTCATTTTTTTTTTTTTCTAATTCTCTTTCTGCTGGTTTTTAATGTTGTGTATTACCTTTGTTACCAATTTCGTTAACAATATAAACATGTTTCGTTCTGAGGTTGAGGTCTTATTTTTTTCTATTTTGCCGGTTGTTTGGCATTTCTTTTTTTTTCAATGATTGTCTTTTTCTTTCTTGAGTGCTAAAGTGTGGATATATTTATACAGAGAGGAGAAAACTCTAAACCCGGCTTGATTTTAAACACCATTTCCATTTAAAGAGAAAAAAATCACAAAGAGCGAAAGTAAATATTTACACTATTTTATCATATTTCAATAGTAGATAATTTAAAATAAATGATTATTTTATGAATTATAAGTTGTAATTAATTTTGTATCAACTGATTTTTCTAATAGTTTCTCTTTAATAGCGTGTATTCAAATTCTGTTGTTATAACCATATTTTAGATTTGTGAAATAAAATTGTCGTTATGAGAAACAAATTATATCAATACGATTGGTCTTAAAAAATCGTTTCATCTGTAAATTTATAATAACATATAAAATTTTTTAATTTTTATATTTATATTACAAAATTTCCAATTAATATTTTCAATATTAGATTTAATTGTATTTAAGTATAGCTAAGTCAAAAACTACAAAAATTCCCGTTTGTTTTCAAATATAATTTTTAAAATTTTTTATATTACAAAAATTTCCAATTATTTTAAAAATTATAAAGAAAATTTTATCGAACCTACTTTACAAGTTACTACTGCTTAGTTAAAATTACTACAAAAGTTTACATAATTCTTTACTTTACAATAAAAAATTTGAAGTATTTTTCCACTCTTTATTAAAAAAAAAAAAAAAATTATATCGTAAAACATTTAAAACAAACAATATTAAGCTGTCGCTACAAAATTTTATTAAACACAACTATTTGTTCAATTGATCATGCTGCTGAGCACAACAGGAGCTATATAACTGGCTCTACAATTATGTTATTTAAAACAAAGAATATTAAGTTTTCACTACAAATGTTTCTTAAATAAAACTATTATTCGACTGTTGCTGAGAAGAATATAAATTATGTTCTTTTCTCTGGATAAAAGTCTATGATTTAATTTTTATAATATATATATATATATAATAGTAGCAAAAAAAATTTATTTTTGTGGCTGTTAACACAGAAAAAAGTTACTAATCACCAAATATATTAGTAAATGATTCATTCAGTTAAAAACTTTTTTAAGTTTGCACCTCTCACTAAAATGATTATATCAATTATTAAAAACTGTAAAAAATGAAAAACAGAAAAAAGTTTCAATTAAAAAATTGATCAAATCAATGAAGTAGATGATTGAATGAATTAAAAATTTACATGAGAAATAGGATTTTACTTAAATTTTATTTTTGTTTTATATTTACTTGAATATATTTATTAAATATAAATGCAAAATGAAACAACTATATCAATTGAATTATGTATATATTTTATATGCATATATTTTGAAAAACAGTTAAAAATTTTTGTTTACATTGAATTGAAAAAATTTGCTACAAATTCAGGGTTATTTTGAAATTTTGTAAAATTCTATGATCAAACATATTTTTATAGTTGTGCTTGCTAAAATTTCAGAAAAATTATAAAGAAAACTAAATCAATATAATTGAAAATTTTAAATATATTGTGAAAAACAGTTGAAAAATTTTGTTAATTAAAAAAATTTTGCTATAGAAGAATTCTGAAATTTAGGATCTGTTTTAATTCTTATTTTAAATTCAAATAATGAAAATTTATTTTGAAAGGTATTTAGTCATTTAGTGAGCGTATTTTTCAAAATCAATTTGCAGTGGAAATTCGTAAGAAAAAAATATAATTTAATATCAAATTTGTTAAATTTTTTTCTTTACTTAAATTCTGAATAAAATATTTTTTCCATTATTTTATTATTTTATTTATTTAATATTAATTTAAAATTAAAATATGTTTTAATAAATCGTCTGGAAGTTATTTAAAAACAATCCTTTACAACCGAGAAGGTCTGTCTTTTTTTTAAATTTAGAAAAATTGTGTCCCTCTTTGAAAATTAATAATGACAAAAAATTGTTGCCGTTTACAATTTTACAGAAAAGTTTTTAACATTATACAAATTTTAATGTCGAATCATGTAAACATTGATTTTCAATATTTTTTTAAAGTTCTCAAGTTTTCCTTTCTTTATGCAAAAATTGTCTAAAAATTTGGAATTAAAATATACCAAGAAAAAAAATTTCTGGAAAACTTTCTATTTGAGTTAAAATATAATCCAATTAGAATTTTTTTTTTTTAAATTTATTATTTAGCTTCAAATTTGAATTTAATAAAATTATTAATTTATATAATTAATTGTTTAACAACTTATAAATTTAAAAAAGTGAATAAGAAATTTTTGACATGCCTTTGAAAAATTCAAATAAAAATAAAAACATTTTGGAAAAAAAAAATAAACATAAAATCCGACCTTCTATGTACTTTATCTGCATGTTTTAGCCCAATTGGACTTTACACAAATTAAGGAACTAGTGTTTATTATATAGTAAGTAATGGCTTTAAACATTGGGTAAAATTTCAGATGTTCCTTTTCTTTTTCTTTTAATTACACTAACTTAGATGACCTACTTTAGCAGATTTTTTAATATATAAATCCGTGTATACATTGTTAGTATCTTGAAAATTTTCCAAAGTAATATTATCATTAGCTATTCTTTACATTGCATCAGCTAATAGGATGTGAAGAAATCTTACAGTATTTGTAGTCCTTTTTATTGAAAATTTCTGCCAAAACGGATACCTTTCTAAGAAAACTGGATTTGCCATAATAAACCCAAAAATTTGAAATATTTGTATTTGTGATTACACATTAATAAGAAGAACATTTTGCAATTTTACTAATTCAGTTAAAATGAAAATTATTAAATCGATTTATTTAACAAAAATTTTTATTGAAATTTTAGAAAAAATCAATTAAATCCATTTAGTTAATATTATCATTTCGATGATTGGAACAATCGATTAAAATATTAATTGTACTAAACAATTTTTATTTTTAAGTCGAAATTATTTTTTTTTTCAAATTGCAATGTTTAGTTTATTGAAATTCGTGATATTTTAATTTGGAATTGAATTTTTAAAAATAGAAATTGAAAAAAAAAAACTTTTTTCTATGAAATTTTCAATTCAAGTTTTTTAAGCTGTAAGAAAACTTTTAGGAAATAAAATCTTGAATTTCCATATAAAAATAAATTTTTTATGTAACTAATGAGCACGTTTTGAACATTTTCAAGTTGGCTTTAAAAAATGAGAGGATAGCAAAAATTAGACTTTTATTAAAGTAAAGAATAACAAAATATATTAAATACACTTTGTAATATATTAAATACAATTTGTAATAAATTTCAAAATCTTTTGTTAAAATCTTAAATATTAGAGATATCTCCTAGATTAAAATATACAAATTGATCTAAAAATTATATATTTGACTAAGAACTTGTTGAAAAAGATTTTAAGACAATTACAAAAATTATTGAATTCAAATTAAAAAGTTTTTTATTTAAAGTTTTTTTTTCTTCTTGTTTAAGGTATAGAATTAAAACGCTTAGAATTTTTTCAGTCACTTATTTTTCTTTTAGTAATTCTTAAAAAAAAATTCCAACTTATTTTAAAAGTTTTATAAATAATTGCTTTTTTATTTGAATATGTTGGTTTAAAATTTTTAGTTATTCATTTTATTTTTCATTCATGTTTAAAAATTTTATTATGAAGAAGACAGAAAGTGTTATACAACATTTTTTAAAATTTCAATTGTCAATGTTTTTATTAATTATCAAAAAAACGTTTAAAGATTGAGCAATTGAAAATTTTAGAAAGTTTTTTCTTCTTCTTTTTCTTTCTTTTTTTTAATACCTTAAATTTGAAATTAAAATTATTTAACAAGGAATTTTTGAAAACGTTTTGAAAAAAAATTAGAAAAATATAACAAGAGTAATTTCTATTATTTATTTGTTTGAAGATTAAATATTTCATTTAAAAAAGAAACTGGAACAAAATTTGTATTATGTTAGTAAAGTAATAAAAATTTTTTAATTTGAAATCAAGTTCATAGCTAAATTAGAATTTCTTAAAAGATCTCAAAAAAAAAAAAAAAGGAACCAATATGTTTTCCAACAAAATTTCCCTTAGAACTTGGTATATTTTGCTTAATTAATTTTGTGCTCTTTCTTTATGACTTTTAGGATTTTTGAACACTTTGAAAAAAATTAAAAATATTAATTTAAAAGTTCTAAAATTAAATTTAATTATTTTTGTAGTTTTTTTAACAAAATATTTAATTTAAAACCTATTGCTTTAGATAAACATTTCTAAAGCTATTTATTTAAGATATAGATTTCGAATTTAGGTATTAAATTTAATTAAAATTTGATAAAATTAAATAAATTAAAGTCTTAAGACAAAACGTAATAATTTTTCGATATATTATTATTTCATAATAATATTCAAACCATAAAATATTTTCCGTGATATATACTCTTCTGAACTTGAAGAATTTACTATTTTTGAATATTTTAGTTCCGGAATTTTAAAAGAAAAAAAGTTCAAAATTAAGTCAAAATATCCAATCATTTTTTTTTTAATTTCTCAACTTCTCTTAGCTTATCGAGCTTCCTTCCTTTTAAAAGTATTTCAATTAAAACTCCTAAAACGCTTTTTAACATTCTCTTGCCTGTGGGAAATGGTGTAAAGGTATCAACGAACTTTTGGTTTTTTTTTTTTTTTTTTTTTTTTTAATTCAAGTTCTCTGTATGTTGCGAGCATTTTGTGTGTGTATCTGGGTGTAGTTTGAAATCGCACGTTTTTTTTTTTTTTTTTTTTTTTTTTTTTTTTTAAATGGCTTTTATTTTTATATATTTTTTGAAAAAGTGTTTAAGAATGAAAAAAAAAAAAAGAGAAGAACGATTATTAACTCAAGCTTGGGCTGTTTTTTAATGCCGTTTGCTAATGTTGTTGGTTTTTTTTTTAGCAAAAGAAATAGAATAAAGTTTGAATATATATATATTTTTTTTTTTTTTTTTTTGTTTTTGGAAATAATTATAGAAGGTTTAAAGTTATCAGTAACAAAATGTCTGTAATTATTAAGAATTTTTAAACAACAAAAACAAATATATAAAAAAAAGTTAAAAAAGAGAAGAAACAGTTTTTTAACAAAAATAATGAAAGAAATAGATGAAATCTTATAAGTAGTTTTAAAAAAAAAGATTTAAAGATAGAGAAACTCACGAGGTTTTGGGTTTATAGAAGACTTTATAGACTTTGAGTTTTTTAGTAACAAAATTTTTGATTTTAACCACTTGATAAATTTAAGCACTAAATAAGTAGTTCCGATTTAAAGTTTTAAAAAAATACCGCGCTTTTATTTTAAGACAAAGACATTTGTTGAAAATTTTTAAATTTTCAATTATTTTTAAAATGAAATTTTATATTTATTTGGATTTTTGATTTTATATTTTGATTATTCTTTTTTTTTCGTTTAGATTTTCTTTTTTAAATTTATTTTAAAAAGATTATTATTTATTTATTTTTTATTTTTGACTTATTTTATTTATTTTTTCCTTTTTTGAAAATTTTTGTTAAAATTTTTTGTTGTAAAACATAGAATGATGTGGTTGTTATTGCGTGAGAGACCAACGTTAACTATTGCGTTAAAAGCGTTTAAATAACAAACGAACGTGTATATTGGATGATGAAGAACAACGTACAACGTTTAAGAACGATGTTGCTGGTATTACTGACGTTTACGAATTGAACCTCTAAGCTCAACTTTGATTTTTCAACGTTATTGAAAAACGATGGTATGGTACTTTACTTTTTTCTTTCTTTTTTTATGTGTTTCTTTTGAATATTCACAGAGCAGTTAGTAGAGAGTGTAGTAGAGTAGAGTAGAGTTGCAGGGAAACAGAAACAAACACTACCAACACTTGGTCACAAATACCGAATGAAATGAATAACAAACACGCGCAAAAAAGGAGCTAAAATATGCTGCTTCCTCTGTTAAAGTGCTGTTACTGTTGCTGAGCGTTCTGCTGCTGCAGGTTCTTCTCAACTTCTCAGTCAGAGTTATAGGTATTCGAGTCGTAGTACTAGAAAAGTAAATTATGATAATGATGATTATGTTGTGATGATGATAATTGTTGCTACTGGTGCTAAAAATGATGTTGTTGTTGAAGAAGAGAGTTTGTTTTATTTCTTATTATTGTTGTTAAATCAACAATTTTAGTTTAAAAGTAAAATCAAAATAACATATTTTTTTAAAGATATTTTGTTTTATTGTTGTTGTTTTTTTTTTCTTTTTGTAAGAATAGGTAGATTTAATATTTGTTTTTTAATTTTGATATTTTTATTATTTTTGTTGTTGTATAATATAGAGCAAACGGCGGACAGAATTTGGAACGGGTTAAAGCAAAGACTGTACGAAGACTGAAATAAGAACGTTTGGCATCCAAAGGTAATATACCTGCAATTTTTATTCGGAGTTTCATACACAAACACACGGACACACTAAAACACTTAGAAGGAAAAAAGAAAAAGAAAACATTTGTAAACCTACAACCGAATAAAGCCGACGACGACATTCACTCAATTCTCAAAAAATACACGAAACAAAACTAAAATCTGTAAATCTATAACGTACACGTTAACAGCGAACGCCGACGTAAAACCCACCTTCATAATCATCATTAAAATAAACATCTCTAAAAAAATTAAAATTGTTGAATTTCATTGTATAGTCTTTGCTTAACTTCATCGTCATCACCACCATCGTTTTGATAGTCGTCGTTGTTGTAGTCAGTCGTCTTTCTCTGTCGTGTATTTCGGTTTTTCTTTTACTCCTCGCTTGAATACATCGTAACAAAACGAAAACGAACCAAAAAAAAAAAAAGAGGAAAAATAATAAAAAGCAGCAGGTTGCTTTTTGCCTGTTGATGTTGCTAAACACACAATGAACAAATACACGTAATGTATTTTGAACACATTTTGTTTACTCTAAATAAGGGTAACAACTGCTCTTCTCCTTATAGCACAGTTTGTTGTAATCAAAACAACAATGACTACATATAATTTTTACTCCAGTTGGAATGTAATAGAAAATACGAGAGAATTTATAAGAGATTATTTCTTATATCATACAAAAGTAGAGAGAGAATGGGAGAGAATGTCTGAAAAACTAAGATTTGTTAACAATTTTGGTTAGAATTCATGCACGTTGTGTTAGACAATAAGAATTTATAAGAAAAATAGGACTAAAATAAAATAAAAGAGAACAATATATTTTAGTATTATATTTGCCATATGTTAATTTTCCCATTACACGTAAGAGATCGTTAGATGGCGCTCTTCAACAGATTGTAAATTCAACACATTTGCATTTTTCCAGCGTTTTTTGCGATTCTGATGTAGGGAGACCACTCAAACAGTCTATAACAGACCGTTACAATATTATAAGGTGGCCATATTATGTCCGTCCAGCTGTCCAGAAAATTAACCTTTGTGTCCAGAAAATTAACCTTTAACCACAAAAAATTTTCAATTGCCACGGTTTAAATCAATTAAAGTATTTATACTAATTCTTTAAACCAAGAGGTTTAATGAGCCCACTCTCATTGTTCTAAATGTCATAAATTTTTTAATATAAATTAAACTTATGTAAACAAATAACAATAAATTTCATATTCATGAGAATTTTCCAAATAATTTGCGAGTGGATTTAGTTCATATTAACAAGTATTATGAAAAATATTTTCAGTAATATTAGTGAAAAATTTTGTTCATTTATTATTGCAAAATAAAAAGTTACAGAATAATGAACAGAAAATTTCCCAGTTAGCGTATGTTCGACTGTTGCTTCGCTAAATAAATCATATCATTGCAGTTTGCTTCAATTTTTTATACTGACAGCGTGCCCTGAAGCACCTAATAAAATTGTGTACTTACTTTTAACATATTTTGATTTTACTAATACATTTCTCGATGACCTGAACAGCTTTTGTTGCAAAATTTTTACTTTCCCGATTTTTATTTGAATAAAACAAAAAGTACTTCCTTTCAAAAAATTTTGTTAGACTTTACTTTTTTTTTTTTTTGTTTAGGTACCTATTTTCAAATTATTATATTCACTAACAATAACAATTATACAAATATGAATAATAATTGTGCATAACATTGGACATGAAAGGATTTCCAAATCTGTGATTTAGAGTCGAAAACAAAGGTGGAACAAATGTTTTCAAAATATAAAAAAGTAACTTTCTTGGGTTTGTATTAATACTTTATCATTCGTCCATCCGTCTGTCTGACATGCTTTACACAACAGTATATCGGGTAGGTTTAAAATGAAGTACCACTATTAAGAAATTGGAATTTTAAAAGGTAAAATCAACTACCAAAAATGTTATCAAAATATTTAAAAAAGTACCAATTTTTAAAAAAAAAAAAAAACTACAAATTAAAAAAAATGCAATTTAAAAAAATGTAAAGAGGTAATTAAAAGAAGACGCATAATACCATCCCCACCTATGGTGGCGTAGGGAAGAAAAAGTAAGGTATCAATTATATACCAATTTCAAAAAAAAAATATTTTTTGAATTAAAAATACAAATTAAAAAAGGTACTTTCACAGATGAGAATAAAGGTGATATTTGTATTTCGACTGTAATGAAATATAACTCGTTTTATTTGTAACATATGCAAAAACTACTAATTTCAAAGAAAATAAATTTTTTTATAAAAGGTTTTTTGCTGAAAAATTAAAAAAAAGTAGTGAAGTTAAAAAAGGTTGTGAATAAAAAGGATTTAGAGATTGATATCGAAATATGTCTCAAAAAGTTCCCAATTTGGATATGTGAAAAATCTAATTTAAAAATTTCCTCTAGCCCTTTCATGCCCTATGTTGCGCACACGTTGTCTTCACAATATAGCTTAAAATCTTTCATTTGGAATTAGTTTCGAAAATTTGAAAAGCTTTAGTTTTATTTAAATAAAAAGTGGAAAAGCTAAAACGTTGCAATAAAATGTATTTAAGACTTCGAGAAACATATTAGGAAAGCAAATATTTTAAAATTAGGTACAACATTCCATTATGTGATTTAGGACACACTCTCAGGACCAGTAACTAAAGTTCTTACAAAGAACAAACCAAATTACCTAGGACTTTAATATTGATATCAGTTATTATATTATAAAAAGTCCAAACACCGATGAAGACCATCGAAGGTCTAACAAAATTGTTTTAGTCAAATAATTTTTCAATATTTTATTCGCAAAAGGAGAAAAAGTATAAAATTTCGTTACTATTTTGATAAAAAGATATTGCTTTTTTCATAACAAGCTCAGAATTGAGAATGTTTGAAATCAACCTTGAAAAAAATTTGGGACATTTTTGCCAAATCTCATGAATTTCAGTCGTTGGTAAGAAAATGAATACAATTTTTAGTATTTTTGCCTTATTTTTCCAATAGGCAGCATTAAAATTTTTTCAATTGCACAATGAAATAATATGCAATGACATATATTATTATTATTATTATTATTATTATTATTATTATTATTATTATTAATATTATTATTATTATTATTATTATTATTAATATTATTATTATTATTATTATTATTATTATTATTATTATTGAGAATAGGTATATACTTTACTATTAAAATATAACATAAATTATTATGTTTAATTGATGTTTACAAATTGGTCTGTACCTAATTTTTTTTTTTTTTTTTTAAAGCTAACCAAAACGTGTTGCTACAGTATGAGGAAGAATACTACAAAAATATTCATCTTAGCGTAACTTTATCGTTATAACTAGAAACATTTTCAATGCTAAATTGATTTTATGTTAATATTAGACAGTCGCTATTTTTATTTATTTCTGTTTAAATCAAAATTTTGCCGACTATTGGTACATGCTGAACTTACGTAAACTTACCCTACTTCGATTTTAATTATAATATATCCAGTTTTTTGATGAAACAGAAAACGTAATCTTTTGACCGTTTTCGATTTTTCTCAAATTAAAAAATAATTTGTAAGCCAGTTTTTTTGTTTTCTTTTTCTATATAACGGATTATCTCTAGAACTAGAGTCAATTTAAAAAGTGATTTATAGACCTAAAACTTCATGATCACGTGTTTATAAATTGACTGAGAAATATCGTGCCACAGAATACAGCCTATTTTACAGAATAAGATATAAACAAAGCTATAGCTTCCAACAGAACGATTTTCTTCCTCAAAGGGAAATAATCTTAAACGATTCACAAAAGTTTTCAAAAAGAGTTTTTAAAATTGCCTTAATTTTAGTACATACTTTTATATTACGAGTAAAATGCAAACTCATTAAAAGCAAACTACGATCTAGTTTTTCACAAAACAAATTCTATTTCCATTAAAAAATCAAAAGAATAATCATAACAACAACTGAGATAAGATAAACACAAGATATAAATAATTATCAAATGTTTGCAAAACACCCTCTACAAATACAACAAAATACTAAATAACAAGCTACATAAAAGTAATCAATCACCCCTTAAATAAGCAAAAGATTTATAACACAAAAACACCTGGTATTTAAATAAAAACAAAACCTTTCAACTCTAAGCGAAAACTAGCTCGCTCGCTAAGCTTGCACACTTAAGCAAATTATTTTAGATAAACAACGAACACAGCACATTCAACTGATACTACAAACACATTACTCCTGAAAAAGAAATAGGAAAAACAAAAGCAACAATATTTTTTACAATAAAATACGCAACCTCTAAGCAAAAACAAATGAAATCAAATGAAATGCTGACTGACTTTGCTGCAGTTACAACAATCTAACAAGTAAATCACAATACTAACACATCATAACAAACAACTGCAAACGCATATAAAGCTTAATACACTAGATTTTTAAGTAACATTGAGTTCCTCTCCTCCCCTTCTCCTATTACAATATGTTATACACAGGTTTTACTACGCAAACATCCCCTACCTATCAAAGATTTTTATGTAGTTGTATAAACAGCATACATTTACTAACATAAAAACGTAAAAAGCAAAACAAAAAAGTCCACTCACTACCTTTTGACCCATTTCAAATCATCATCGTCGTCATCATCATGAATCAGCAGCAACAACTATAAAAACCAAACAACACACACATATTACACCTTCGTGTAAATGTTTGTTTTTACAAATCACCCATGCTCTCCCAAAAACTCATCATACTATACTGACTCTCCGCCAAACATCCCTGAAGGAAACCACAACCCCACATACATACATAAACATTTCACATACAATAATAACACAACAACACAAATTTACTTCTCCAATAACATCATTTTTTCCGTTATTTTCTCATACATACCCCAACAGTTTTTTTTTTTTTTGGTCTCAATTGACCTCCTTTTACACAGTAAAGTTCATTTGTGTCTATTCATCTAGAACACTTAAATGTGTAGATTTTTTCATTACCCTTTTTAGTAGATTTTAAGAACGATCATTAAGCAAACTAAAAGTTTACCAACACTTTGTAAGCGTGGAGGTGGCGATTGTCACTTTACTGACTCTATGGTAAGCAGGAAGAAATCGAAAAGAAGGTAACAAAAAATTTTTACTAACACATTCTAACTAATAAAATTATTGCGTGTGCATTTCGTAGCCTTGGAGGTGATTGTGCATGCAAAAATGTGACACCATGTAGTCGAGGAGGTGGCAATAGACTTCCTCCTAGGACATGCACACGTTGAAGTGACATGCACACGTTAAAGTAACTAGTGGTGTCGTAAGGTAATCAGTCAAGTAACTAGTTCGAAACAGGCACCTGAAACTGATGGGATGTTTTTTCTGATTTTCTCATTTTCATTTTTGTTGATTTCTATGCACAGGAAAAAATCTATTGTTGTTTTTTTAAACTTTTTGCACTTGCAAATGCACACACCAGTAACATACATTCGTTTTTTTGTTGTCAAAAGGAACAAGGATAGAAATATCCTGTAAGAATGCGATAACAATATTTGGGAAATTATTAAAAAAAAACAGAAAAGGAAATAAAAAAACTGTAAAATAACAAAAACAAAATCTATAGAATAGAAGAAAGCAAAACAGAAAAAAAACACAAAACAATATTTCAAAATAAAAACAACACTGTAGAGGACACAACAATAACTATTACACCTGCTTTGAGTTCGAGTTTTTGTTGTTTTTATTGTTATTTTATTTTTAACACATACCAACGCTAGCAGAGAGTGAAATGTGAACACACACATACGTACATATTTACAGATTCTCAAAATGTTTATTGAGCGGGGGTGGTTTCTATATTTATAAAAAACGACTCTTATTTGATGACGACGTCATAGTCGTAGTGCCTAACGACGCTGACGCCGAACTCAATTCTGAATGTACAGGTAAATTAGGTACACAAGTTGTTGCGCTTTTTTTTGATTTTGTTTTGATTTGGCTCTTGCTTTTTGTTATTGCAAATACAAAAAAAAAATACCCCAATAAAAGTGTATTTGCATGTCACATGTAAACTTTTTGCAAAAACAATTTTTAGTGTTCGTACTTTTCCGAAAGTTTATTAAAGCGCAAGTTCATAATTTTAAAAGGGGGAGTTTGACGTAGTTTATTTGTGGATGTTGTGCTAAATTTCTTTTGTATTTTGTTATTGTTATGGAGGGGTTAACACTGTTATAAAAATGTTACTGAATTGTTATACAAAAATACTTAGCAATTTCTCTTAGTTCGGATATATAGTAATAGGAAAGTTATGTGGCATAAAAGTTACAAAAAGCTTTTGATAAAATGTTTTTAGTAGGATCAAAAATAAAATAATTTTAAAATACAGGTTAACAGGAAATTTTTAAATTATGTACCACACTAGTTCGTGGCTCAAGTCAAATGAAAAGTTATCACCGAATTTGAAAAAAAAAACGCTGAGCAATATCTATTAAAATTAAAAATATGTTATAATTATATAAGTTTGATATTCTGTTTGTAATTCTGATGTTTTCAAGAACTGGATAAATGGAAAATGGGCGGAGATATAAGCTAAACAATCTACCTTTTTTTCGTTACAGAAATCGGAAATATGGACGAAAAACCCTTTCTAAATTAATTAGTTTCAGTAAAAACAAGAAAAAACCGCAATACCTTGCAGAGACCTGCACCGAACAAAGTTTTTGGTAACTTTGAATAAAAGTACCATTTAAAAAAATACAAATTTGAAAAAGTACCAATTTTTTAAAGAAAAAAATTTTCCCAAAGAATACCATATTCATAAAAAAATAATCAATTTTTTAAAAGAGCACAAATTAAAAATGAAAAGGAAAAAAACGTTTTTTTAATACAAATTCACAAAAAATAAATTTTTTCCAAAAGAGCACAATTAAAAAAATTACTAGCTGTCAAAAAAAAGAAGATTTTAAATTAAAAAAAGTAAACGTTTTTCAAAAAAAAAAAGTACCAATCTTCGATGAAGTGTAAATATTTTTTAGAAATTTCAAAAAAATACCAATAAAAAAATGAACCAAATTTTTGCAACTAAGTTCCAATCAAAAAAGGTAAAAGTATAAAATAAATATAAAAAAGTACTAATTGTCCGAAAATGGTAGCAAGTACAAATTTTAAAAATGTTCCTATACTTTATAAAAGTCTCAATTTTCAGAAAATTAAAAAAAGTAAAATAACTAAAAATTAAAACAAACAAAAAAAAATAATAACAAAACATCCAATTACCAAAAAGTATCTTTCATCTAAAACAGGATGGCTATTGTGTCTTTCGATTCTAAAAAAATACTTTTGAATATCAATGTATAAAACATACAAATTCGAACGATTTCCTTTCGAATTAAGTTAAAAATTACCTCACAGTACCAATTGTGCAAATAATGTGCAATTTGTAAAAAGCTTTAAGTCGAAAAAAAGGCACTAAATTTCCAATAGAAAAGGTACGTATTAATTGCTGAGACTAACAATTTCCAAAAAAATAAAAAAGTAATTACCCCTATCGTGAAACAAGTGGAATTTTTGTTCCCATGAAATCTTTGAAATTTTGAAATTTTCTCTCGAAAGGAAAAATGCTATCGTGAATCTCCCGTGAAAAAAATTTTCCGCTATCAGTTCTCAGTGAATGTAAAATAGAAGAAAATAAAAAAAATTAAAATCAAAGAATTTTTTGTTCAAAAATATACACGTACATATATAATGTTTTAAAGAAAAGTAGCAAAATAAAGCAAAATATTACCTTCTTCTATTCAATGGCATTTTTAATAAGAGGTTCAGTGCTATTCAGATCTTTCGTAAGGCATTTCCAAAATTCTGTCACCACGTCTTTCGAAAGCTTCACAAAAGTATTCGAAAAAAGTAGGAATTTTTAAAAAAGTACTGATTTTCTACAAATTTACAGATTTTTAGGAAAAAAACAAAAATTACAAGAAAGGTACGAAATTAAAAAAGTACCAGTATTCAAAAAAGATACGAGATTTTAATAACGTAATAATTTGCTAAAAATTTACAATTTTCTTTAGGAAAGTAAAAAATTTTAAAAGGAAAAATTAACAATTTTAAAAAATTTTTACTCTCAAAAAAGAATGAAAATTCCCACGTTTAAAAAGATACAAAAAAAGGTACCAGTATTCGAAAAAAGGTACGAATTTTTGAAAAAGTACTAATTTTCCACAAATTTAAAAATTTTTAGGAAAGTACAAATTTTCAAAAAAAAAAAAAAAAACACCAAACTTCCAAAAGCAGTCAACGTTTTAAAAATGAAATTAAAAAAAACGCAATCTTTCAAAAAAGCACTAAGCTTAAAACAAAAGAAATATATCAATAAATATTCAGGAAAAACTACCAATTCTAAAAAAGGTACCAAATTAAAAAAAAAATACCAATATTCGAAAAAAGTACGAATTTTTAAGAAAAGAAAGTACCAACTTTCAAAAAAGTACTAAGCTTAAAAACTTTTTGGAAAGTATAAATAAAATAAACACCTGTTTTCAAAAATAAAGTACCAACTTTGGAAAAAATGTTTTAATAAAAAAAATACCAATTTTCCAAATAGTACCAAGTTTAAGAAAAAAATCTATATTAATTTTCCTAAACATTAAAAGAAGTACACATTTTATAATACATAAAATATACCAAGTTTCAATAAAAATCTAAATAAGTATGTACCAAATTTTAAAAACGTATAAATTTTCGGCAAGAATATATATACATATATATATATATATATATATATATATATATATATATATATATATATATATATATATATATATATAATTAATTAAATTTTAATTAATTAAAATTTAAAATAATCAGAATTACGATTAATTAGAAAATTAGAATTACTGATTAACTATCATCAAAATTTTTAATAACCTATTAATCGCACTTTGAGGCCCGGTTTTTTTTTACTGTTCCCTTAGTGTATACTTCAGTGCAAACTTAACTAATAAAAATTTACTTAAGTTGACAAGAAAATATACGAAAAGCTTTGAGCTTTTATGTATTTATGTATGTGTATTTATGTATGGTCCCACTTTCCATCAACATTTTCTTCAACTCAAAATCATAGTTATATTTTATTTATGTTTTTTTTAATTATGTTAATTTTTTTGGTAATCTGAAAAAAAACCTTAAAAATATCAATTTTTGCTTTTTTGGGCAAAAAAATTTTTCGATGAGAAACAATTTTTAAAAATTTTAAATTATTTCGAAGATATGAATAAATCTATAAAATTAAAAAGGTGTTGGTGGAAAATATATAACCAAACAGAAAAGATAAATTTAATGGTTTGTATAAGATCTTTTAAAAATTTTAAATAGTTTTATTAGATTTTGTATTTTTATTTATTTCTGTATGTTCAATAAATATTTTTGAAGACATCAGACAATTTTCATACTTAGGACAAACTTAAGGGATGGGAAAAGAATACTTAAGTTTTTTTTAAATATAAAATAATTTGTAGAATTTAAGTACAAATTCGCAACTACGTGAGAAGTATTAAACCGGGCCTTAAGTGTTGAAAAGCCCATTCTGTTTAATTTTCTTTGTCATAATTTTGTTGGTAATAGGCTTAAGTCGTAGAAAAACTCCTTTTCAATTACCTTCATACAAAAAATAGTCTTGCAGTAATTTTTAAATTTGTATTTCCAAAAAAAAAAAGACAAAAAAATAATAATAAATCAAGTTATAATTAAATACTATGCACTACTTACAATTTCTTATTCAATCGCTATCTTAAAGCTATTGTAACGTGCCAGCGATAAATTGTTCAACAACATATACAAACCAATTTCTAAAAAAAATGCATTCAGCTTACCTGCAAAGAAATTAAAGAGAAAAATAAAATAGTTTTAGTAGGTTGTTAAAAAAAATTAAATAAGAAATAAAAAAATTTTCAACAATTCCTAAGATAATTGACTTAAAAAGCTTTATTAGAGAAGCAATAAAATTCCTTTTAACAAACCAAAAAATTGAAATTCATTACCACAAAATAACAAGAAACAACAGCAAATTGAAAAAAAGAATAGCAAAAAAAAAACTAAATTAAATACAGCAACAATATAACTAAAAATGCACATTAAATGGGCAACCAGTAAGTAGAAGTAGAAGAAATAGTTTATAATAAATGGTTTATAGTTGTTAAGAAAATAAAACGAAAAGAAAAAGCCATCATGAGCAACAAACAACAGCAGCAATAGCAACAATAAAAGTACAGCACGAAACAAAAATACCAACAACATCATCATAATTATCATCATATGAAATAAATACAACCAAACAACGACAACAATGAACGAGTAACCAACAAATTCATTGCAAATCATTTAAAAGCAGTTTACTTGTTGTTGCTGCTGCCTATACAGCCACATTCAACCAGCCAAGACATTTTATTTTGCTGCATGCAATGTTTGCAGTAAAATTGAAATAACTTAAGAAAATATTCCCCAATGCAGTTACAGCAAATGCAGTTAAGATAGAAAGACAAGGCAAAACAGCCACGCAAGGCAGTCAGTCAGTCAGACCATTGCCGCAACGAATGAAGAATGTTTCTAGTCTATAGTTGATGGTATGACAGAAAAAATAAGATTTTCTGAGTTTTTTATATATCAGTGAGTATCTGTGTGTGTTGTACAGTGATTGTTTCTTAGTGTAGTGTTGTTGCAACAAGTTTTTGTTGGTTACAATGCAAAAAATATACATACTTATGTACATAAAATACAAGTGTATGTGTTAGTTTAAATAACTAGTTTTGTTGGCTAAATTTTTATTTGTCTCTTTGCCACATACAGCAGAGTTTGGCAATACTAGTTTCAAGTGCAAGTCCAAGACCAATAAATTCCCAAAAAAAACAAGGCAAAATTATACAAAAAAAAAATGTAGAAATAAAAAAATATAAACTAAAAGATATTTTTCAACATTAAGTGGCAGAAGATGGATTGGATAAATACCCTTTTGGTAAAACAAGTTTTTTTTTTTCATTAACAATTTAAAATCGTAATCTAGTAATGTTGATCTCAGATTTTTACCACAGTTTAATACAGCACAGTAGGATTGATTGATGAATATTTAAATGGCAATAAATAAAGAATTATTAAAATAATAGTGATAATAAGCAAAAATATGCAATATCATATTTTTGTCTGTGTATCAAATGAACCGATCTGTTAATTTATCCGTTTGAAAAAATTAAAAAAATTGTTTTCATCGATTTGTTCAGCATATTTTTGAATATTTTGGGCTTATTTATTTAATTTTTCAAAAAATTAATTGTTTTTAAGCAAATTTTAGCAATTTAAATAACACATTGTAACACATTTTATACTTAAGAGCATAATTTTCCATACATTAGATTACAAAGCACAATTTTTTATATTTTGCACTCAGTAGATTTTTTAAAGATAATTTCATTTTACTTTCAAATACGTTTTTCACACCAATTATTATCATCGTATAAATGCATAGAAATTTTTTAATCTACTGATACAATGAATACACTTAGGTATAAAAAATATTAGGAACTAATTTTGTAAAACACTTCCCCTCACTTTTAAAAATTTTTCATATAAATTGTTTTTGTTTTTCAAAAATTGTATGGAACATTTTTTAAAGTGAGGCGAAGAGAAATCAAATAATTTTTATAATGCAAATATTAATAATTTAAAACTAAGGCAGAAGAAATAATATTTTAAGAGCATATTTTTATGTTTTAAGGGCATATTTTCCAAATTTAAGAGTATTTTTTAGAGCATATTTTTGTCTCCTTAGTTATTAGTTTGCTTTTCGTCTTCACATAATTTTGGATTAAAATAATGAATACTTTTAAAACCATGTGTATTGCTTTTGACCCACTGTGTACTGAAAATTGTATTGAACTTGATGTTTTTATAATTGTTAACAATTAATTTTTTAATTAAAGTAGAACAACGAAATAAATAAGAATTAAAAGTAAAACAAAATATTATAGCGTTTTTGTGCAGTATGGTGTATATCATGTACCATTTTTAAATAATGATACCTGATATATATATAAAAAAATCTGTTTATCCTTCAATTCAGATTCACGTAATCATGGAGTTCTAAGCCTAGAAATCATTTTTTTTGGAATTTACACACGCATAGTGCAACACATTTCGAGAAAAATTTGTCTGATTTGGTTTAATAAAATATCAAAAATTATAAATTCTAAAAACATATACCTATGTAAATGTATCACTTTTTAAAAATGCTGAATAATTTCGGATATTAGGAAAATAGTGTAAAAAAAACTGAATTTCAAAAGTTTTGTTAAAAAAAAAAATCGTAAAAGCTCGAAAACGATCAAAAATGCTACTTTTTCTCTTTTATTATAAAACTACATTATAAATCGAATTACCTACACGTTATACCTACAACTCTTTTTAATGTGTTCAATAGTTTCGGAGATTTTAAAAAATTACATGCTAAATTCAAATTTACTGTTTTTCAAAAAAAATCATTAAAATTTGAAAACCAGCAAAAATTATATTTCCTTCTTTTTTCATCATAAAACTGTATATATTATTAATAAAACATTCCTTATCTGATATAAATTGAAGTGTCAATTTTGTCTGTCCGCCCGTAAGTTTAAATCCATTTCCAAAGCAATAAAAACGATTATTGTGCTCTTAAAACAAATTTTTTCTTAATAATTTCTTAGGGACTTAAGTTATTTGAAACAATATCAAAATTAATCTTAACATAACCTTTTCTGAAAAATTTAAAAATTATTTAAAAAATTAATAAATTAAATTTAAACCTTTTGTTTTTCAAAAAATCATAAAAATTTAAAAACTAACAAAAATTATATTTTTTTCTTTATAACAAAACTGGATATATTAATGACGACTTTATTTCGTTTGTCTGTCCGTACGTCTGTTTTAATCCATTTCGAAAAACAATAAAACTGATCATTGAGCTCTTAAGAAAATATTGCTTTTATAATTTCGTTAGCAAAACTTTCGCCGAAAAAAGTAGGAAAAATCCGGCAAGGGCTACTGAGCACTTTGTATATAATTCCAAAAATTTTCTGTAATTTTTTTTTTCAGTTATGTTTTTTCATTGCTTATATTTGCTAGCAGGTGTGTACCTTTACTGAAAAAATTTAATGACTTACAGTGGAGCAAATCATTAAAAAAAATGGTAATAAATCTGTATCTCTTGGCCAGATCGAATTGAAATGTACAGAAAAGTTGTAAAGGAGAACCCTAGCATTTATGTACCACATTAGTTGCGCCATATAAAGTTAAGAACTACCTTTTACTCGATTTTTTCCCTTCACAGTTAGATTTCAAACAATTCTGTCTGTCCGTCCGTCAGTCTTTCGAAATTCAATTTTACTCCTTAAAAGTTATTAAGTTTACACTGGCGGCTTTTAATCCTTTGTTATAAAGCTAGATATACTACGATTAAAATAAATCATATATTTTGAACATTTATGAACAAATTTTGAATTTATTCACAATTAAGACACCTATAATAAAAATTTTATGAAAATTGTGAACGTATAAGTAATATTTATAATACTGTTTTATAAGATGATTTTTTCATTCGCTTTATAAAAACAGGGATTTAATTGTGAATAATATTTTAGTAAGATTTTCTCCTAAGTTAGGAATTTTCTTTTAGGTTGTACAGAGTATAAAGCAAAAATACGGATTAGTTGTAAATAAAAATGTTTAAATTTTAGCAAAATACTCAAAAGTTTACTAACTCTTCTAATGTCCCAAAATCAATTTGATAACCAGACTAAGGTGCCATCTGTTAACTCTATATATATTTAATTTTGTGCAGATACTGTTAAATTTTCTTAAACATCAATTATAACCAATTAAGGCTCTAATTTTCGAACATGTATCAAACACTAAACGTTTCTAATCATTCCAACAACCAAAAGTAGCAAATGCAGCATCATGTGATTGTTCAACAAAAAGAAAAGAAAAAAATCCGGCCAGACAGTTTGACAAGAAATTAAAAAGACATACCGAAAAATCCAAAAAGCAAGGTAAAGAAAGACAATTGAACACAAAAATCTAAATGTATACAATACTTAAAAAAAAATCCAGAAAAATCAGGAGAAATAAAAAACAGTGAGAGAAAAAATGTCATTATTCTACAAGCTAAGAAATACAGGCAAAAAAAAAACTAAACTAAGAAACAACGACAAAAAATATATTGATAACTAAAATTCCTTTACTTTAAACGGGTTACAATTGCACAAGTTGCAAGGTTAGTTGCCAGCGACATCACAGATAATGAAACATGTAGTTTTACAGTCAATATCCCACATTCTTTACCCCAAAAAAAAAAGAGAAAAAAAAAAAGAGAAGATGAATAAATAAATTTTCCAAATTCAACTATTTGGCTACAAGGTAAAAGCAACTTTTTGGTGGCTTAAAAAGCATTGAGGAAAAAAATGGTAGAACAAAAAAAATACTAAACTTAACTGCAAAGTAGCATGCAACAATCAGCAGACACTCAACAGTAATAAAATTAAAAATAAAAAAAATAAGAAATAATAAATAAGGACGGACGGAAATCTAGATAAATAAAGCAACAACAAAACTATTTTTTTTTTTTAATGTGGTTTGTCTTCTCAACTCATACATTTACACACAAATACAACGAAAAGAAAAAGCTTATAAACGAACGATCAGACAGACGTGCTGCTTTATCAGAGAAAAAAAAAGCTGCAAAGACAGACATACTTGCTTTATTTGAGTTTGTTGGTTAGTTGGTTGCATGTTGCCTTATTGTTCCTGCAGTTAAAGCTGCTAGAAGCAAGTTTTATTTTTTGCGGATGGTTTAGCTGGCAAATTGGTAATGCTTCGATGCTTTACGATGATTTGTGCTTAAGAGTAAAATAAGAATATATGTATCACGATGATAGGTTTGAGTAAATTCTAAGAAGTTGTTTGGAAATAAATTTTTAGAATATAAAGAAAGAAATGTAACGAATAAATATGAAAGTCTAGGAATCTACCAATAATGTTTGAGCAAAAGTTAAACAAGGAGTTTTCGTACAAAACAAACGGTTGGCTTAAAGTTTCCTAAGGCTTTCGATTTGGGATGTTTGTTTCGAGGTATTTTGGATTTGTAAAAAAAAAAAAAAAAACTCTGTTTGGATAAGTTTTAATTTTAAAACTTATTTGGAATGAATCTCTAAATTTTTATTAAAATTATGTATGATATTTTGAAAAATCGGGCCAAACAAATAATCAGAAAAAACATCACTATTGTAATTTCGATTAATTCGGAATATTGCGATTTGACGTTCAATATGCAAACGATAGAAACAGCGTTGAAGCATAAGGAGTAAAACTCTTCAAAATATTTTGGAACTAAATATTAAATTTATAATTTGCCTTCCGATTTACTTAAAAGTTGAAACAATTGCAACATAGGATTATTTGAGTTTAAGTTGTTAGTGGTCGGACAGGAAAAAAAAGAATAGAGGCTCAAAAGTTCACCTCTGCCTATTTCTCAATCGATTTATTAAATTAATTTTAAGATCTTAAGACCTATAAACTTTAAATGTCTTATTAATCTATTATAAATATAAAATTTATCGAATCGAATTTTCTATAAAAAGATAATTTATCGAAACGAATTTTTTACAAAATGAAAATTTATCGATAATTTTCTATAAAAAGAAAATTTTTCGAAAAATTTTACAAAAAACTAAAAAAAATTTCATTAAAAAAAATAGTAAATTTTCCATAAAAACAATAAATTAACGGAAATTTTCTATTAAAAAAGAATTCATCAAAAATGTGTAAAAAAATTTTTCAAACATTAAAAAAAAAATTAAAAATTTGCAATGAAAAGAAATTATGAAAAATTTTATATAATGATAAAATTTATCAAAAATTTTCTGTAAAAAGAAAACGTATCAAAAATTGTCTATAAAAAGGATATTTATCGAAAATTTTCAATAAATAGAAAATTCTATGAAAATTTTCGATAAAAAGAAAATTCAATAAAAATTTTCGATAAAAAGAAAATTGAATAAAAATTTTCTATAAAAAAAAAATCAATTAAAATTCTTTATAAAAAGATAATTTAATGAAAATGTTCTATAAGAAGAAAATTTATTGTAAATTTTCTATAAAAAGAAACGTTATTGCAAATTTTCCATGAAAAGCAAATTTATCGTAAATTTTCTACAACAAGAAATTTTATTGTAAATTTTGTATAAAAAGAAAATTCATCGTAGATTTTCTATAAAAAAAATTATTGTAAATTTTCTATAAAAAGAACGAAAATTCATCGTAAATTTCCTATAAAAAGAAAATTTATCGTAAATTTACAACAAAAAGAAAATTTATCGTAAATTTACAATAAGAAAAAAATTCATCGTAAATTTCCTGTAAAAAGAAAGTTTGTTGTAAATTTTCCATAAAAAGAAATTTATTGTAAAATTTCTATAAAAAATTCATTGACATTGTAAATTTTCTACAAAAAAAAAAAAAAATCATAAATTTGCTACAAGAGGGAAATTTGTTGTAAGCTTTCGGGAATATTGATAACCCAACACAAGTATTTAGAAATTAAATAGGTGTGTTGTTTTAGTGTTATGAGCTGCTATGGAGTTTTATTAAAGAATGAATTATTTAATTCTTTGCTCCCAATCAAGTTATAAATTATGCATTAAAAATATTAAAAATAAGAAAAAAACTTAAAATTCTCTTAGTTGCGAAAAGAATTCAGCACATGAGTAAATAGCAAACACAAAGAATTAAACATAAGTATATTTACATTCCAGCACACAATTGTAGTTAATTAAAATATTGCATAAATGTAAATATAAAAAAAAAGAAAACATAATTTGCCAGCAAAGAACTTCTTTTCCAGCAGGAAAACTATGCGCAAAATATTCTAACGAATTGTAACATTTGTTAACTGGAATTAACACTTAAATTACATGCATTAGTTCGCCTGATTGCCTTCTTGCCTTCCAAGATACTAAAAGTGTAATTAAAAGTAGCAACTTTTTAATGCAACACCATTTTTATTTTTTATTTTTTGCTTACTACACTTTACTATTTTAAATAGCAACCAAGCATAACCCTAATGGATAAATCATCAGAACCAGGGAGAGAAAAACAAAAGAAAAACATAAAGTTTAATTTCAGCCAGAAAACATTCCTGAGAATTAGAAATGTTTTGAGAAAAACAGCAAATGCTAGAATAAAAATTAAAAATGCAAATGTTTGCGTGTTTTAATGCAAGAGAAGAATTAACACCGGCATGATGTATGAAAAGTATAGAGCAACATGCGGCAGATACTACAATTGCATTTGTATTATACAAGTAATCTTAAAAGCACATCTTTTGTCTATGCAACAGTACACAGATAATTCTAAATACAGCCAGCTTAGATCCATAGAAAACTAAGATGAGGAGTAGAGGAAAAATACAGCAACAACAAGAAAAAAATTGATAGTTACCTAGGCTTGACCATGAACTTGTTTAGCCAGACATGAAAGTTTATTAAACTCAAATAGCTATAACAACAACAGCAAAAACAACAACAAAACAGTGTAAAAATAACAAAATGCTGCAACTTAAAATTCACAAATAAAGAAAAGAACATTTTCATAAATATTCTGTTGCATTCACTTAACAATTGCAAAAAAGTATCTTTTAGCTAAAAAGTAATTTTTTTATAACAAAACCAGTAAACTTAAAAAAAAGGATACTTGTTTCAAAAAAATACTCCAACAAATACTGGTTTAATACAAAATCCCAAAAACTAGCCAAAAGCAGACCAAACAACCAACTAACGAACTATAAATATTTTCCAAGGAGTTTTGAAAATGATTTAAAATGGTGTCTACTGAGCCATATTTAAAAAGAAAATAATGTACTCTAAAACTAACTTATTTTATGTGCCACACATTTAACAAAACGCGAAATGTTCATCATCAATAAAAACAACTTAAATTCCAAGACTCGAACTTGATTCAAGAAAAAACAAGTTTAGCCAGCTTTTTTATGCGTTTTTTGTTAAAAGAAATAATTGTAGCCCAAGCATCAGGCAGTTAGGCAACGGCAGCATCTTTGTCTCCTTCATAAATATTTCTTTTTTTTTACCTTTTTTTATAGTATTTTTGCACTGTTCTATAAAACCACACAATATGCCTCAAGACTACTTTGTGGTGGATCAGAGGAAGAAAAAAAAGCAATGAAAGAGATACTTGTGCAGTCGTTGTCGTACATTTATACTTATAAACGTTCAATGGCTGGCTCAGCAACAGGCTCTCTACAACCGATAATAAGACTATGCACTATAATAAATAAACTAAATAATGTCCCAATAAACAATTTACAGGAAGAGATAATTTAATAAATATTTAATACGTTGGGCAAATACATAAAAGTTTCTTAAGGAAATGGTAACAGCTTTTAAAGTAGCTCACTTAGAAAGTTGCAAAAAGCTTACTTAAACAAAAGTTTTAAAGAAAAGTTTTAAAGAAAGTGTTGGAAAAGTTATGATTATATGTATAACGGTTTCGTTATTAGAAGGAAGTGCTGAAAAAGAGCCCTTTAAGTAGTGATTTTAACCCATTGTTATTATTGAACGAACTAATTGTTTAATGAAACATAATTCTCTTTATAACAATATTATTTTAACTTTGATAAAAATTTAAAATTTTCAAAAATAAGGATTGCTCACGAAAAATTTAGTGCAAGCAATTCAGTTTATAAAAATTAAACTAAGTGGTCAATCTCTTTGAAGTTTTTATTTTGTTAAAGGCTGCTATATTTAAGTTTTAAATTTAAAAGGAAAAAAAAAAATATATATATATATATATATATATATATAAAATATTTAATATTTTCTGGAATAGCCTCCATAAGAGCTTTATTGTGTATTTAGTTACTTTTTTGTTAGAATGAGTCCACTTCTTTTAAAACTCTATTTTATTTTTGGGCCAGCTTTAATTATTCTTTGAAGTATTACCTCTAAAATTGACAGAGTTCTGGACAATTTGGTGGATTGGTCTACTTTGGTACATAACAGCATCATTTGTTTAATACCACGCAATTAATTTTTTGTGGTAATAATGAGAAGAGAGATCAGGCCAATAAAATTAGAATTCGTTGTGATTACTAATATTAGTAAAGGAATTTTTTCTGACGACACTCATTTGCCTATATTTCTCTCTTAAAAGTGTCATTTGTTATGCATGAAGTGCTTTTTCCCCACATCAACAAATGTCTTGTCAGACCAAAAGTTTATTCGACAATTTAGAATCAAGTAACATCTTTGATATGGAATTCACAACCTTTGTTTATTATCCTTTAGCCAGTATTCGTATTTTTGAAAAAAAAATTATCTCAACCATTTTTATCCTTTCTTTTTTCTTTATATTTTTTCTAGCATTCCTATTAGGAACCTTTTTTACATCTTGGGTCTTCAGGTCAGGTTTTTTTAACTTTCTGATAAAAGGTACACAGAAATTTAATAAATAAATTAAATTTCATCCAAAGATGTGGAAATTTTCTCTTAAAATTGGTAATATTTTGTCTCCAATCCTACAGTCTACAATTTTGACTTCGGTTATCAAAATTACTTTCAGTGATCATGAACTGTTTGTAGTTTTTAGGACTCAAGCAACTGCATTTCCCTATCCGAGTTCTCAGCAATTGTTTTATATGTTCGACATGTGTTTCGATAATAAATTTGAATTAGTGTTTTAACGAATTTTGTTCAATTTTCATTTTAAGAAAAATTATTTAAGCTATTACAACAAAATTGAGTTACTGAGAATGATAGCAAATGTAAACAAGTTAACAGCATTCATTTTTTTAACATATAATGAAAGTTATAAGTCTTAAAGTGTGAACGGATTTTTCGTGCGCAGTCCTTAATTAATCCTTGTTCTTACTAAAGAGGCTTGTTACTTTTTACGAAGTAATTATAAACAACTTCCATAAAAGTACAAAATATGCAATTCTACTTTTGAGTGGTGAAAATATTAATTTTTTAGAAGTGCATTCCACTTTTTTGCAAAGGTAATGATAAAATACTGCCCCCAATCAACACACTAAGCAGAGACATCAAGTTTGGTTTATGAAAAATTTCCAAATCAGGTTTTTATAGGAGAGATAGAAATGTTATTATTGTGGTTGATTGAATTCAACACCTCTGGGTTTTTTTCCCTTCCGATATTTTGTTAAGCTCAGTAAGAACCGAGAGTGATAACCTTTATTACAACAACCTCTACGAATACCCTTTTGTTATCGTATCCCTATTTAAGAGTTTATTAGAAATCTTTCTACATGATTTCTATGTTGAAAACTTCGAAAAAATCGATCACAATCTTCAAATATCTGTATTTTGTACGAAAAATCCCCAAAAAAGATCTTCTGATTACTGACATATATGTTATACAAAAAATAAAATCATAAAGCTGAAAAAATATTACATTTTCGATATCTCTACAAAGAATTTTTTCAAATAGAATAAGCGCTCTGAAATATGGTTTTTCAATAAAGTGTAAACTCTAAATATCTTACGATTTGATTTCTTTATACCACAGACCAGAGGTATTATTCTTCCTTTGAAAAGGAGTGTGTTGACAGTGTTGCCATTTTAGCACTTTCAGTACTAGATTTAGCATTTGAAAAGGTGAAAATGAATTTTCTATATATTTTTTTTTTAATTTAGTACTTTTTGAATTTAAAAAATTCGTAGTCAATTTTACGGTATTAATGGTAATTTTTAAAATATTTTTACTTTATTTCATTGCAAATAATTCGGAAGAAAACTTGTCATTTGAACTTAGTTTTACAAGAAATGAAGGCAACGAAAATATAAGTTTTTTTTATAAAACAAATTAACATTGTCATTTGCTGCTGTAGAACAATTTAAAACTTTTACAGCTACATCTTCTGGCAACTCTGTGTATTGCTCATAACCAATCTTTACAATTCATGACTTCTTAAAGATCCTAGAATAACAAAAAGATCTTCCAGGTAAGCGCAAAAAGTAATATACCTCTATTTAGCTTAAAAAATAAATTTGAAGGCAGATTATTCTTAGCAGAAATATTTCTTTTAGTAGTGATTTCTAATTTATTGATTTATAAAATTGCCGTATTGCCACAGATCCAAAAAAGATCAAAAATAACTGCCACAAAAGCATGTTAAATTTTTCTGAATTTTTCCCAATTTTCTCAATTACAATTTTAATTAGTATTTTACCAAAGTATCAATTATGAGTATAATTTATTTAATTAAAAAGCTAATTGAAATTTATAGACAAAATTAATTGTATTAAATTAATTAATATTATAATTTTGGTGATCGAAGCAAAATCAAACAAAATTTTAATTAGTATTAGCAATTTTGTAATTGAAATCCATTTTTATTATTTTTTTTTTTTTTTCTGTATACTTAAAATTACTCATTTTTAAAGGGGTATAACTTTTGATTGGAACAGTCTTTTTTATATTTAGTGCGATATGATTAAAAAGAGTAAAACAAATTTCTATAAGATATAACTTTTTCGGTCCATCACGGTTCATCTCCAAATTAGTGTCAGATTATAAGTTAAGTTATCTATTTTAATGTAAAAGTTAAATTGTTTGCCGAAACTTGCCGATTTTGTAAAAAATCTATAGTGAATAAAAAAATCTCCTACAATGAATTAGACCAATTTAATTAAGATTATCCTTAGCCTTGGAAGCTTTTTTCTTTTTAAAGTCAAGTTTTCATCAAGATTGTTACACTTAAAAATAGGTAAGAAAAAAATGTTTCTTTAGAAAACCTCAGAGATATGTATGTAATTTATTAGTATGCCAATGGTAAAAAAAATAAATTTATACATAATTTTATTCTGGGCGTGGATACTACCACTTTTGTACATTATTGTGGTTTTTAAGTCATTTTTAATCAACCAACACCTATAAAAAGTGATTAAAAATTTTGTTTCTATAAAATGTCGAAATCTCACACTGTGCAGAGTACAAGTTTAGCATATATAGATTCGATGCACTATTGACATTCGATGCACTATTGTCATTTTGTACACGAATGTGATCAATAATTTATAATCCACATACTCTGATTTGGTACCGATTGCATATTGCTTACATAACCTATACGTAATCTAATTCTTCTCTTTCAAAAATAGTCGATATAAAGGAGCTTAAAACTGTTGCCAATTCGTACACTTAATGCATTTTTTCAATTGTTTTTAATGAAGTCTTTTTTAAAGAAAAAAAAATTACAATTTTCACAAATATGCCAAGTGGGCAAGGTACTCGAGCCAGAAATAATCTCATGCAAAAAGATATATATATTAAAATAAATCTAAAATAAAATAATAAGATAAATGCAGTAACATAAAATAGACGTTAGAAATCCATCTAAAGCCTGTTTAGTAAAGAGCAATCATTTTTTAAATTCCTAGCCACAAAAACGAACAACGCAAGTAAAAAATAAATAATAAAATAAAACAAATAGAACTAGCAGCATTCGAAGAAGATGATATAAAATAGATGAAACTATTTGTTTTAAGTAATTGAGAACACGTACCGGCCGTTTATGTATAGCAACAAAGTATTCAATAACAATATAAAATAAAATGATATCATTTTGATAAAAAAATAAGTAAAAATAAAATAAATAAAATAAAAATATGTATGTGGCAGAAGAAATATAAAGGAATCCACAACATTGCAATGCACAATACAATTAGTGGCAATAAGGTTTAACAACAATTTTCACCCTTCACCTTAATAACAAAAACAAATGTTACAAATTACAGGCAACTGAAAAAGAGTGAAATGAGCAAGCAAAAAGTTACATTTTGCTGTAATCAGTTGAAATATTTGCAGGAATAACAAAAAAAAAAGCAAATTGAATAAATACCTTTGTTGAATTCTTGCCAAGAACTCAACAACATTTTCATTATGATCATTATTCACCACAGGTATAAAGGTTATGTGTGAGTTTGTCATTCCGTTTGTAATTTCCACAATTTTCGTCGGAGAGCAAAAAAAGCTTCTGGATCCTTGTAAGAATTGATGTCAAAAGGGCAATGTCCGTCCGTTTGTCGGTTGAAATGGCGTTTGTGAAGCCCACCGATAACAGCCACATATATATATATATATACCAAACGATGGGAAATCATTTCGAGTATTTTTCTATTTAAATTCAGCAAGATCAGTTCATAAATGGCGGAGGTATGTCAAAAAACCTTTTTTTAACCGTTTTAGCCTCTATATAACCTAGGGACTCGTTTCTCCAAACAAGATTTGGATTTTTTTCCAATTCTTATGCTGAATAAATGAACTGCATTAATACAATAATTACCGAGGTATTCGGCAAAGTGCATTTTTGACTTTTTGAAGCCCTTGTTTAAGCTACTAATCAGTTCATAAATGGCGGAGATATGTCAAAATACCTTTTTTTAACCGTTTTCCGATTTTCTGAAGCCTCTATATAAGCTAGGGACCTCGTTTCTCCAAACAAGATTTGGATTATTTTTTTTTTTCAATTTTTATGCTGAAGAAATTTATATAGATCGGTCATAAATAATTTTTCAAAATTTTGGTTTTTTGAATGAACCAAATTGGTTCCTAAACAGTCGAGTTATGGGCTAAAAACTGAAAAATTCTGTTAAAAATATACACACACAAACATATATATTAAGCATTGCAATGATTACTAGTGTTGTTGTTGTTTTATATATATATATATATATATATATATATATATAAGCAAGCAGTTTGGTTGAAAACAGCAGTATTATAATGATTGTTTGTATACTCATAAGTTGTTGTTGTGTTTTTTTTTTTTTTTTTTTTTTTTTTAAGCAAGCGTTGCTTGTGGAACAAGTGAATGTATTATTTTTGTTAAGTATAAATATGAAAATATTAAGGCATGCGATTTCATTTTATTTGTTGGTAAAGGGTATAAAAGATTCGAATAAAGCGCTCTAACTTGTTTCTATTTATTTCATTATAACATTCAAACTCATACACTTCATTTGTTTTATCTACAACATCATCATCGTCGTCCTTCGACCAACGACCACCTTCATCCACTACATATTTTAACAATAAAATTTCATTATTGTTGTAATATTTTTAGTGCAATGAGAAAAGGAAAAAAATTTAAAAATAAAAATGTATCCAAAGAATGCATAATACAGTCATGAAAAGGTATTTAAAGATATTTTTTTTAATATTCAGGCAGGTTTTTAGTAATGGAAATTTTAGTTATTTTTGCTGTTTTAATAAAAATTAAAGTGCCTATTAGGGTATTCAAATTGTTCGGTTTTTCTATTGTTTGAACAAAACGAGTAATTCGAATAAGGCATTTTAGTTTGTTCGAATTAAAAAATAACAGTAACATATAAACAGTTATCTTTAAGAAAACAGCATATGTTTATTGTCCACTCTTGGAGAGATTTATTTTTTGAAAGGAAGTCATGAGGCTTATTTATAGTACATATTTGGTGGACTACCTATAAGCCTTTTTCATTCAAGATATAAATTTTGTTCAAGATTTTAATTTTTCTACAAGTCAAAAAATATGAAAGAGCCTATTTATATAGGGAATTATAGCAACGTTTTTTTATAATATTTTGTTTTGAAGTTGCTTAGAAAATATTCCACGTTAACACATTTCAATTTGTATTGTGAAACTTAAAAAAATGTTTAACAAAAAACAACAAATTAGAAAAATAAAAATAAAATCCCCCCAAATTTCTTTCTTTGCGATGAAGAGCAACTTTCCTTGTCCCGCTTGCTTTTGCACCTCTTACCTATAAATATAAAAGTTATAGCAATTTTTTGTAGGAGAAATCCTGAATGTAAAGGCTCTGATTCTCCTGGAAAATTTAAAAATCAATTTTAAATTTACATTTGTATTAGATAAAAACTTGTGTAAACAATGAAACAAAAAAGATAAAAGAGTTAATTTTCTTTGAACTACGTCTCAAAAGCATACAATCTTAGAATGACATCGATTGATATAAACAATCCGTCTTCAAAAGGTCCTTTTTATGATTAAAAAAACTGGAAGTCCCCGGAAATTAACTTAAAAAAGAATAAAATTTAAATGAATAGATAGATTTAAGTCGATTTTTTTTTATAAAATTTTTGATTTTGATAAAGTTAAAATTTTCGTTGGTAAAATTGCCAAAGATAAATTTCTTTAAATTTAGTATATATTATATATATTATATTTAGTATATATTATTAGTATATATATTATAAATAATCAAATAAAATCACATCAATTGCAATAAAATCAAAAAAAAATTAAATTCTTCGTTTTATTAGAATATTCGATATAAAAATAATGCAATTATTCGTTATTCAAAAAAGACCATTTTTAGATTCTGAGAATAATTATTCATAATAATTGTTCGAATAATTCAAACGAATATATTCGAATGAATACCCTAGTGCCCACAGCTTAAGATCTTGAAGCTTAATTCGTCATATAATTGTCATTCGTCATATAATGTCTTTATTTAAATCACCTTAATCACTGATAACAAATTTTAGAACATTTTTAGACTTGCTACTTCATTATTGCCTAAATCAGTTTTATATGAGTCGATTTGGCTGGTTTAAATAACAATCTATTCATAAACAAAAGATCTGCAGTTGGTCTGAAGAAAGCTAAAACTGTATTTCAACATACTTTTAAATTTCAATTTCTAAGCCTAATAATCCAATTAACATTTAACAGAGAGCGAAATTTGTATCCAAATGTTTACATACTTTTACAAAACCGTTAGCCTCTTTTCCACTTAACCTTAGTCCTTACAACCAAATAGTTAACAAGCAAATTTAACTAATTTTTCCCTCCATTTTCTTCCATATCATTTAAATTGCTCTTTTTGGTTTTTTCGTTTGGTCATGGTAGTATACACATTCCTCCTCTCCTAATAGTTACAAATCAAACTCGATTTGTTAACTATTATTGCCAAAGCAATGGGAAAATATTTCAAGGACTAAAAACAAACCTTGTTGTTGTCGGTTATAAAATGTAACTTCATAACCACCTTCTTTAACAACATTCTCGTAAATAAACAACAATTCATTGGCTTAAATTATTTACACCTTAAACCCTATTGTTGGTTGCATCTCCACAATATTTAGATCAGCATATACTTTTTTTATATCTAATAAAGTAGTTGGAATTGTCATTGTCTTTGTGTAGTTAAAGCAATGACAATTGTGTTTTATTTTACATTTCTAGTTTATTGTATTTTGGTATTTAGTTTATTAACAGAATAACTCTTAAAATAACTTTATTTTTATGCTAATTTCCAATGGGATGAATGGTTCATAAAATTTTATTATAACTACATTGCAGATCAACATGTTATTCAGGAGAGGAAGGATATATGTTAATTGTATCATTGAAAATAGTGGTTTTAATTGATAATGCAAAAAAAGAACAAATATGTTCTGATTGTTAAATTAAAGAAAACAACAAAAGCGATACAAGAAATAAATATTTCTTATATCGCGAGTTATTATTACATTTTTTTTTTTTTTTTTTTGGTTAAGAGAAACGAATGTACCTCAAAGAAAAACTAAAACTTTAAATGCGTTTATAGGAATATGCACCAGTGTATTATTTAAAATAGTTTTGATCATAGATAAAATATTTTAAGAATCTGTTAAGTATTAAAAAATTTAATTGCAAATAAAACAAATACATATAATTTTTTGAGTATTTTTTTCAACTGACTTTATTTTGCCTTAAATTAAGATCACCGGCAGGCCCACTTGATTCTTAAACAAATTTTATAATTATCCAGTAGTAAATTTAATTGTGATTAAAGAAATGTAAAAAATTTGGATCTCTAAAGTTTTGATATATTATTCTGAATATTTGTATTCCCAATGAACCAAACGATCAGTGTCGAAACGATATCATATAGGTGATAAAAATTATCACTAGTGATAGTCGTTTTCGAATCGACTAAAGTGTACCTTTTCTTATCATATCGTTTTTCAATGAAATTATGATTACGTTTTCGATATCGTAATTTCCCAAAAAAAAAAAAAAAAAAAAACGTTAGTAAAATTGTCATGGAGCAAATTTTGTTTTGAATACCATTCAATGCCAAACAATTGCAAAAATTAAACATACTATAGGTAATTATAAAGAAACAGTCTGCACAAATAAGTAAAAATGCTACATAAATATAGAACATGTAAAAATCTAAATACATTTGTTTATTGAAAATTTGTTAATTTACCCTCTGTTTTTATAAAACGAACAAAAAATTTGTTTCGACAATTTATATGGAAAACTACAAATAAATTTCAAAGTTATTTGTTGTCTTCTATACAATCTTTCGAAATGGGGTTAGTATTTTTCTTTTGAAGTTTTCTTCAACCGTTTATATTTCTTATTTCATTGGAAGCAAATATTTAGAAATTTCGATATGATAATAATATTGTTTTCGACAAACAGTATGATTTATATAATATAAAACAATGCTGGAATATACAAATAGTTTCAAAACTTAGTATTATTTTTTTTAATATGAACATAAATAGCCAAAAAGACATGAATTTTAATTTTTCCGATTTTTTAATGATTTCAAAAATATTACGCTAACTTTGACGATTTATTTTTTCGTCGAATTTTTACGATTTTACACTACAATTATCTGGTAACAGTGGTTATATAGAATATTTATTTGAAACAATAAGAATTTTAACATTTTAAGAGAAATTTTCTGTCTAATAAGAGGAGAATAATCACAATTCGTACAGTATAACACTTTCATTCGAATATACGAAAAGCTTGGAGGAAAAATACTGTTAAAGATATTAAATGTTTTATATAAAAAGCTTTCTATTGTACAATGTTAGAAGTATAACAGTTTTCAACAGAAGAAGAAAGCTTCTTTTATTAACAGAAATGTTACAGTAATATGCGGTTTGATTGACTACTATGAAATATTATACTATAGCTAGATACAAAGTGAAGTATATACCTCACTTCATACAAATATTTTACAAATAATTGACAAATAAATATGTAAAGGGTGAACAATTTGGACCTGTTTTTTTTTTATTTTTTTAATAAAACACTTAAATATAATTGGATGTCGAAATATTTATTATAATCTGAAACAATAATCTCTGACATTTACTTTTAAAAGATAATTTCATTCAAATGTCGCATACTCGCGGAAAACTTTCGATCACACTTTGCAGCATTTTAATAAAATTATCTTTAAAGACTAAATGACAGAGATTGTTCTTTTTTTTCCTTAATAGTCCTATATTTGTTAAGAGCAAGTTTTTTCTAAAACGTTATCTTTCAAAATATGTAAAAATTAATACAAGATTTTACTTACAAAACTGCAAGAAAAAATGTAGAAAGAAAAAAATAAATTATCACTTTTTCATACTCAGTGTTCACTTCAGAATATATCATTAGACAAATTAAGATTCGAAAAAACATAGTTCATCATATTATTTTGGAATGCACAGTGGGACAGAATCGAAATTTGTTGAAAATAAATCTGTAACTACTAATCGAATGTAGTATACAATTTTAAGTTTGGAAGGGTGGTTCCACCAACCCCTCAGGAGCGGAGCTATTTGGGCTCAAAATAGGACACCTCTGACATAGGAAATGTTTAACCACTTGTCAAATTTTTCTTATCCGATTGCAAATATTTTTACACCTTTTTAAAGCTACAACTACAAATAGAATAAAAAATAACGTAATAACAGTTATTTTACTTGGAGCGGAGTTATAACTTGTTGTCATGATGTTGTCACTAAAATATCTCCGCGAGGAGTAGCACTACTACTAAACTACTAATAACATAGAAAAGTTAACCTGTTGTTAACTCCAGCTATTGTAAAATTTAGCGATGTCGTGAAACCCGATGTAAAGTTACATACAAATTAAAATTGTTCGGGTAAAATTGACCCAGCCTGGCCGGCGCCGGGATACATATTTATATCTAACTTTCACAGATGGATTTACATCAGACTGCTTAGCAAAGCAACAATTAATATGGGTGAATTTTGTTTTATTCGAGTTAATATTTTGGGTGAGAAAATGTTTGTTCACAGACACGAATAAAGCTAATTTTGAACTACAAAAAGATCCATCATGAAAGCTTATTTGAGACTTTAAAAAATTATATATTTTGGCACTCTATCAAATCCACAATTGAAGCTTATTTAGGAGTATATTAAACACCCGAATAAACTAATCTGAGACTGTAGAAAATTTCACTACGAGAACAAATTTAAATTAAACCAATTTAAGATTATATCAACACTAATAATTGATGTTAATTTGGGATAGTAGAAAGATCTGCGATTAAAACTAATTTGGGACCGTTGAAAAAAAGCTATTGAAGCTTATTTAGGAAGTTTTTCAAACATTTCCTGATGCGAACTGACTAGATGTATCAAATGTTGTGAACGTTATATCAGACTTAAAGCATTTAAATTGCAAAAAGTACCTGATAGTTACGTAAAGAAGAATGTTGGCCAGAACTTCGGCCAATTTAAAAATATTGGGCCCTTGTAATGCTGCGCCGCAAACATTGTCAAAATTTAAACGCAAATGGACAGCTGGTTCCCAAAAAATTACGCAAAGTACAATCATATTACTCATGAAGGGTAAAGAAATTCATATCTAATAGTAATTTATTCCAGTGAACTTTTATATCAACAACGGAATAAAATTGCGTCAAAACTTTCGGCGTTGGTTAAATACAGCGTACTTACGTTATAGACCTTTTATCATAAATTTTGAATGACCACATGTTTGCATATAATATTGTGAAAATTTTATAAAAATCAGACTTGTAATTTCTTCAAAATGTTAATAAAATATTTGTAATTTTTAGATTATTTCTATATATACAACACCACAATGAGGGTTAAAGAATTTTTTTTTTTTTTCGAAACATATAAACCCATTGATATAATGCAAAATGATGGTCAAAAGATTTTCGAGAAAAAAATGTGTATTCAAAGACAATTTGTAGTGAATAATTTTTTAGAACATTCCTAAAACCTAATTTGATTTTAATTTCGTATGAATATTTTAACATTTGTTAACATTCGTTAAATCTGCATTGAAATCACAGTTCTAGTTTCTTCAAAATATAAACAAAAAAAGAGCTACCTTTAACAAAACATTTGTAATTTTTTCGATTATTTTTATGTTTAACTCAAATAAAATGATTTATATTTTAACACAGAAGGCAATTAGCATCAAAGATAGTTATTTTTTGATAGATGTAAATCCATTAATAGAAAAAAGTAAAAAAATCATGGCCAAAAGTTTTTAAAAGAAAAATTGTTGTCAATTTGTGGCGAATTTTTAACTTTTCAAAATTTTGATTTGACTGCAACGCAGAAGTGATGGATTTCATAAAAACTAGTATCGAGGTATATTATCCAATAATAATATATCTTCTAAAGTACTTCATTATCTCGATATAATGAAAAGATGATTTTGGGCGGTGGGAAAAAATCTCTAAATTAATCAAAGTTTAAAAATTAAAAATCTTCAAATAATTAAAAATTTAAATCGATTAATAAGTTTCGAACCATTTTATATAGAGGAGAATTTATAGAATCCTATCGACAAAATTGAGGATACAACAACCTAATAACAGGTTCGGTAGGTTTCAACATGAGTTTTAAACTCGTGATAAAAAAAGTCCTTCACAACTGCTTCAAAAGTGCACGAAAGGATTTCAGATTTTGGGCAATAAAGATATAATATAAGATTTATGTTAATTTTGTGCAGAAATCTGAACATTTTAAATTTTGTTGTAATTTTATTTGGCATATGTATGTATTATGTTTATTTAAACGCTCACTTTAATTCGTTAAACAAACTTCTAATGGAGATTCGATTTCTTATGAAAAAAATCTCAAAAATGTTTCATATTTTCTTTTATATTATTTAAACCTTCTTCTTAGCATTACATTTAAACATAAGTTTTGCATGTTATTTTACAACCTTTAACCTAAATCCGTTAATGACAAATATTTATTTATTTTTTTTCCTGATTTATTCCCATATTTCTTGAGAATCATAATAGTAATACCTACTCGTCTTAATAATATTTCTATAGGAATTTTAAGTGATAAATGACAATTTTATGTTTGATAATCTTGAACTTGTCCCTAGTTCTTTTTTACTACTTTTTTGCTTTTTGTGAAGTCTGTAAATGTGTGTTTTTCACATTGGAATTCAGTACGCCATTTTTTATGCTTTGGGTTTAAAGCTAATATCTTAGCATAAAAACTAAAAAAAAATCAGCATCATTTACTAAATAAATCTTGTTTTACGTTGCAAGAAAAATGGCTATGCAATGCAACATTTAGTTGCCGGGGCTGGTTGTAAGTAGTATGTATCCCTGACCAACAACACGGTCAGCCATGATACTTAAATAATCATGTAGACGACGACCAGCGAACAGCTAAATATAAAAAAGTTGTTTTTAAAGTTGTTTACATGATTTTTTTTCTCAAAAGTTCAGGTTGTTGTTTTTTTTTTTTTCACCAAAATTCTTTTACTTCTTGAAGGGAATTGTAAAAGATCGTGTTGTTAAAATTGCCATAAACCCATAAAAAGAACTTTAACAAAAATAGAGTTTATTATTAAATAACTATAATTTTATTGGCCAACATTCTACAGCTCTCTCTTAGGTTTCCCACAATTATGTCATAATTTAATGCAACTAAAAAAATACTTGTTGAAATATAATTTTAAAATTTTCCAATATATTTATTTTAATGGTGGTGGGTCTGTCATGTTCCTGGCTTTCGATACCCCTAAGCCTTTTCTTTAACTTCACATCAAAATATAAGCTTACATTTAAGATTCAAGTCAAGCTGGTAATATTTGTTGCATGTTGCTTTTGTTTATTTAACATGTTTCTTTATTTTATTTATTTATTATTATTTTTTTTTTTAGTTTTTTCTACCAATTATTACAACTGTAAGTCAGTCTACCGCAAAAAAGAAACTAAATAATAAACTAAAATATTTAATAAAAACAGCAAAAAATAATTATAAATAAATAAAAAAAACCGGCAGACAAGAGAGAACGTCTTATTTAATTATTAGGGTCAATATACTCATTCATTCCATGCACATTAGTGAAGAGTTAGTTAGTTACTTGGTTAGTTAGTTGTGTGTTTTTATGCGATTTTTTTTTTTCTTAATATTTTGCTGTTGCTGCTGCTTTAGACTTCGTTGTCTCGTTTGGCAAAATCCAATTTCTTTGATCATGAAAAAAGCCGGTTTAATTCTTAACACATAAATGCAGTCAGCCACGTTAGTAGAGAGTGGTGGTGTGATGTGATATTGTGTGCTTGCTGTTGGTTGATAACTTGTCTTTGTATTGGTGGCTGGTAGTGATTAAATGCATTATTTATATTGAGAAAACCTGAGTTGGTATTTTTTTTTTAACAAATATTTTCAAACTTAAATAATTCGACATGCATCTTAAGATTACAAAGTTTTTTTTTTTTTAAAGAAAATAAATCGAAATGAATTAATGTTGTATATTTTATAGGGTTAACAAGGCAAATAATTATTCGAGGTTAAAAGATTATCAGTCAATAACCGATTAATGGCAAATGGTCTTAGTAATACATGTAAAACATATAAATAACACTAATTATAGCACCTATTGATATTGTTATTTAGAAATATAATTTAGATCAAATTCTTTGCAATTTTATTTAGCTAATACTTCTCCTGATTCACCTTTATTTAATAAATCTGTCTTTTCTTAGTAAAACCCTTTATTTTATGTGTGAGAATGATTTTTTTGTCATAAAAGTCAAAATTAATACTGGTATAATTACGTACACTTTGTTGGTATAAAGTAAACATTTTATGACTTATACAAAACTATATTTTCAGAATTTATAATGTCACAAGTTTAAGTATTTATGAAGTTATACTATTATATTATATTTTTTTTTTAATTTTACCCAACACAAAAAAAAAAAAAAAAAAAAAAAAAAAAAACAAGAACATCTTAAGAAGTCAATAAGATCCTGAACTTGTGATCCAGAGAATTGCAATGAACATTAAAATACTTTTTTACGAGAGCGGATCAATAAGTCCGTGACTTTTCGAACTTCCCTCGTAGTTATATGAAATGCAACATTATTCCCATCAAGTACCACCTGTTAATAGACTACTATCAAATTTTGATCAAGTGTCGCCAATTACTTTGCGTTTAACAAAACATACAACCTCGTGTATTTTTCTAAAAATGGAAAAAAGCGAACTTCGGGACTCTGCACCATCGATTTCAATAGTAAAAAAGTGGTTTACTGACTTTCGTTGTGGTCGCACAAGTACAAATGACGCTGAACGTTTTGGACGGCCAATTGAGGTCAGTACACCCGAAAATGGCGAAAAAATCCACGATATGGTCTTGACCGACCGAAAAGTAAAAGTACGTGAGATTGTTGATGCCATAGGCATTTCATATGGCAGTGGTGTTTCGATTTTAAATGATCAGCTGGGTTTAAGAAAGTTGTCTGCAAGGTGGGTGCCGCGTTTGATCTCAATTGACCATAAACACGTGTGCAGTCTCCATGGCAAAACTCTATTAATTGGGCTACAAATTGGTACCTCATCCACCATATTCTCCGGATTTAGCCGTTAGTCACTACTTCCTATTTCCAAACCTAAAGAAATGGCTCGGTGGAAAGAGATTCTGCGCCAACGTTGAAATTATTGACCAATTAAGGACCTCGAAAAATCCTATTTTTTACGCACAGTAAATGACGACACTTGCTTAAAATTTGACGACACTTGCTCAAAATTTGACAGAAGTCTATTAACAGGTGGTACTTGATGGGAATAGTATTGCATTTCATATAACTACGAGGGAAGTTCGAAAAGTCGTGAACTTAATGATCCGCCCTCGTTTCGCCGCAAGTTTTTGTTTTGTAATTTTTATGCAACATTACTTCATATTTGTTTAAAACAGTTCTAATTTTTAATAATATCTTTGGATGCCACACAGTGGGGTAGAATTGCCTAAAGTGGCGTTTAAGTCAGGGAAAATGTATTATAATTTTGTTGCAATAATTAGCTCATTAGTACATCGAAAAAATACTTTTTAATTTTTAAATTTTTTTAGAGACATAAGTTTGTCCATCCGGCTGTCCGTGTATCAAAAACCATAATTTCTACTAATCTGTAGGTCCGAAATGAATTTTGGTATGAGCCTATTTTGTGCCAATAACGTAACATAATAAAATTTGTTAAAATTTAACATTATTACACTCACCTTCATATTAAAATTTTCCCGAAAATAAAAATCATACTACCAAATTTTATGAGGATCTGGCCAAAATTGACCGTACATCCCATACAGAAAGTCCTCCCGCAATTACTTTTTCGTTCATAATTCCTATATAAATGATCGCATAACTATAAAATTTAATAAAAATAAATCGCATTAAAATATTGATCTTACAGCCAAATTTCAGGAGGATCACTCCGTAAACGACCATAGTTTCCATATAAGACCCTGTCACCCTAACGCAAACTCACAATCACGTTTGCGCATTATGGAAAATTTTGCTCTACTGTTACTTTTCTACTTGTTTTAAGTATTTTCCGAAAGTTCTACATAGTTCTCTTCTTAAATAACATAAATAATTAGGTTAATAAAATTTAATTTTTAACAGATAATGATACTTCATTTTATATATTTTTAACTAGCATCAATTCATCGCCATATTTCGCAATTTCACCCCTCTGCGTATTACTGCTTAAGCACAAAAAACATACACTTATTGATACTTAGAAAGTAATGAAAAAGTACCTCCCTAAGAATTGCTTTTTTTATTTTTGTTGGAGTATAACAAACATTTAAAAAAGAGGTGTTGTTGATATAAATTTATCTTAAAAATAAAAAAAATTTCTAAATTTATAACTCCAGAAAACTAAATTTCGGTTAATCGGTTATTAGAAACAAATAATTCGGTTTATTCATTATTCGAGTATAGGCAATATTAATTATTCGAACAGTTAATCGACCAAAATTAATCGGATTGGTTACCCTAGTATCTTACAACCTATAAGTTTTCAAAATGATAACCAATTATTATTAGAATTTCCGGGTAATGAACATTTTCTGAAAACGTTTTTTGATAAGATTTCATGCAAAAGATTTATCAAGCTGACCTGGAAGTTCAAAAATTTTTTCAAATGGTATTAGGATTCAATCTAAAAGAAGGATTTCAAAGCTAATTTTGGACTGCAAAAAGACCCACAATAGGAACTAATTTGAGACTAAGAAAAATCACAAGATTGAAGGCAATTGTGAACTGTGAAAAAATTCAGGACTAAAGCTATGTAGACCTCACGAACTTTAGAACTTAATTAAAGCTTGTTTGGAACTTTAGAAAGGTCACAATTAAAGCTATTTAGAACAGGAGCAAGAACCACAATTCAAGCTAATTTAGGACTCTTGATTGAAGCTAACTTTGGAGTGTATAAAATCTAACGTTTAAAGTTAATTTGGGACTATAAAAAGATACGATATTAAAGCTAATTTGGAACTATATAAAACCCGCGATTGAAGCTAGTTTAGGACTATATGAAAACACTGTAGAAAGACCTACTATTGAAGCTAATTTGGGATTGAAGAAAGACTCATAGAGTACAAAACACCCGCATAACGCTAACTTAAGATTGTAAGAAGACCCAAGAGCCCGTTTGGAGACTTTTGCTTATATATACTCCTGTCGGAAGCGTCCCTGGTTGGCGGATAGGAATTCATCAGAGGTTTTCTATTAAAGAAAATTTTCGATAAAAAGAAAATAAAAAGAAAATTTAACGAAAATTTAAAAAAAAAATATAAAATGAAATTTATCTAAATCCTAAAATAAAAAGAAAATTTAACGAATTTTTTCAAAAAAAAGAAGAGATAAAGAAAATTTTCGGTAAAAAGAAAATTTTCGATAAAAATAGTCGTATCGAATTTTATCAGCAGAAAATTTATCAAAAAAAAATTTCTTTTCAAAAAAAAAAAAAAAAAAAAAAAAACTCAACGATGTCTTTCGATAACTCCAACGAAAATTTTCCATAAAAAGAAAATTTACCAAATATTTCCTATAAAAAAAAATAAAATCAACGAAAATTTTCTATCAAAAAAGATTATGCGAAAATGATCTATAAAAAGAAAGTTTAACGAAAACATCCGATAAAAGAAATTTATTTAAAATTTCCGATAAAAAGAAGATATAACGCAAATTTCCGATAAATAAAAACAAAAAACAAAATTTTCTATAAAAGTAATTTTTATCGAAAATTTTAAATCTTCTGTTGATTTTTAAAAAATTTTATATTAAAAGAAAATTCAGCGCATAATTTCTAGAAAATCTATATTCACAAACCTTCCCTTGTCAAATTTAAAACCTAAATCTTCTTAAGATAAAACTTGCATTATGCCTTAAAACTTTCTAAAAAGTTCAACCAAATCAGAATATAAAAACCAAATGAACAACACAACCATAACATATTCTTGACAACAAGATTGTTCAGCAACAATTCCCATAAACATATATAAACATATGCAACAGCATATGCTTTTTATAAGCAACATGTTGAATATTGTAACAAAAACCAACAAGTAAAAAAATCTTAAAAAACTAGCAACAAGTTAATACAAATAATGAAGCTACTTAAAAGTTTAAATAAAAGCAACAAAATGAAAAAATAAATAATTCTAACGAAAAAAAAACAAAGAAGTTTTCTTTAAAACCCAACCATGTTTTAAAAAATAAAAAGAATATGCTATAACTTTTTTATGGCAAAAGTTTTTGGAGATCAAGAAAATGAAAAATATAAAAATAATATGTAGTATACTTTTGGGCAGCTAATATAAAATAAAAATAAAATCAAACCGAAAGTAACATTACATTTAAATTTATTTATATAAAGCTAAGTTCAGACTAGACTAATATTTGATACAAAATATTTAGTCGTGTTTTCCCGCAATTTTTGCAGCTAAATAAAGAGTTGATTTTTTTTCACAGTGCGAACATATATTTGGCGTTTTTTGTTTGATGAAATAGCTGTCAAATATCGTAAAATGCGTGAAGGTGAAAACATATTTATTTGAGATTAGATGGAAACTGTTTACTTAAAATTGTTTGCTCAAACACAAAATGAATTTATAAGAAAGTCTTATTTTTTTTTTTTTGATTTTATCTATTTAGAATAATTTTCAGAGAGAGTTTTGGAATATGTGGATGTGAAGGTCTTTTTTGTAGCGTCTTTATTCAATATAAAGTGAAAATGTTTTCTATCTTAGACAAATGTAATGTAACTAGAATTAATTTATCTATTACAGAATTCATAATGTGCAGTACTGAAAACTGATTTTAAAATAAATATACTTTTACATTTTTTAAGCAATTTATATTTATAGTAAATAACAACTCTGTTTACTTTTCAGGCCATTTACAACACAGATATATCTTCACTTGTTCATTATTTTTTGTCGATTTAAAGTTTACCTACATAAAAAACAACTTTTTCAACTCAAGCATTTATTTTGTACGATCAAACGATCAAATTTTCTTATTTGATTCGTAAAAATATTTAGTGTTCACATTAGGCAAATCAAATGTTTGCAAAAATCGACAAATATTAGCCAAATGTGAACTTAGCTTAAGAAATGGAGAAAAAAAAACACATATAAAAACACATATAAAATTGATAATAAAGAGATAATCAAAAACCACACACGGAAAGAAGGAAACATAAAAACTAAAGAAAATTAAAAAAAATCTAATCAAATTCTTACATATGAGCTGGGATATACTTAATAATTTATTACTGGTAATTGCGTTTTCCAGGGTGGTTGATTACATTATAGCTAAATCCTTGACTTTATACCCATTTGTTTTTTCTTCCAATTTTATTCTAAATAAAAATAATTCCCATTTTCAATTTGTCTAATATCTAATTTAATATTTGCCTATATATCTAATTTAAAGGCAATTATTTATAAGCAAAAAATTATTTTACAAATTGTTGATTGTCTTTCTTATATTACCTTTTTTCCGACGTATGTGTGAAAAATTTAAAACATACATATTTATATATTTTTAATATTCCTTTATTTAGTCTATGTATTGTTTTGAATTGTTGAATGTAGAAAAAAAAATACGAATAGGGAAAAAATAAATGTTAAAATACCAAAATGTAAATTGAGCAAAGAAAAAAACCAAATGAAAACAAACTTAAGAGAGCCAGAAGTGAAGGAATTTAAAAGAATGAAATCATTGATATTTTAAAGAAATTTTATGTAGTGATCCAAACTTGAGCCATAAAGTAGCTAATGAAATTTAGACTGAAAGGGACATCTTGAACTTTTTTTTTTTTTAGTTTCACTCCTTCAGCACTCTGTGTGTCTGCGTATAATAACAGCTAAAAGTAGCACAAGTTAAAAATAAAAGTAAAAAAATGGAGAAACAAGTTAATTTAAACAAAAACAAAAAAGGGCAAACTCCCTGAATTTTTTCCCTTAAATAGAAACAAAATATTCAATTGGCAAAAACAAAAAACAAACTGAATAATAACAAATAACACTCAAATACACAAACATAAAATGTGTTTTGCAAAATTCAAAAGAGGAGGGTTTTGGTTTTAAATTTGCATGTACTACTCTTAAGACTCCTTAGATGATTTTTCATGTGCTTGTTAATAGATTTTCCACTTACTTTGGGTTTTTTCTTTCGTTAACACTCTTGAATTGTAGAAAAAGACAGGCAGCATAAATTAATAAAAAACAAGGGTAGAAATTCTTCTTAAGAGGCAGCTTAACTTAAGGGCGATACTAGTAATGGTGGTGGTGGCAGTAGTGCTGGTAATAGAAAATGTTATTTAAATGACATCTAAATCAATTTAGAAGACATCACATCTTTATTTTAGATGTTCAGCAAACAAAGAAATCAAAATGAAATTTTAATTAACTTTAAACAATTTGCAAAATTTATTTTCTAACGTAGAGAAAAAAGTAAAGCATTAGTGGTAATCTGTGGTAAATGTATTAACTGATATTTGAATTGAAGAGATTTATATAATTTTATTAATTTAATCAATTTTGTTTAATATAGTTAAATAAAACCCATTGAAATTTGTTTTTGTACAAAATTTTTGTTGAATTTAATTTTTGTAAGAAATTTTCGTTCAATTTTAACTTTATAGGAAATTTCCGATAAATTTGTATTCCATCTAATTTTTCTCTTTTTCATATTATACTCCGTTCTCAAGCAAGTAAATAGAATTTAAACAAAAGTTACCCATAAAGAGAAGACTTACTTGAAGATAAAGTGAAAATTTAATAAAAATCTGTTATAAAAATAAGAATTTACTATAAAAAGAAACTTCAGCGCAAATCTATTTCTATAAAAAAAAATCAATAAAAAATTTCCTATAGAAAGAAAATTTAATGAAAATTTTCTGTAAAAAGAAAATTGAACGGTAATGTTAAATTTAAAAAAAATGTAACGGTAATTTTCAATTCAAGAAAATTTACTTTATATACCAAAAATTTATTAAAAATATTATATAAAGAAAAGAAAATTTTCTGTAAAACGAAAATGGATTGGAAATTTTCAATATAAGGAAAATTTAACGATAATTTTCTGTAAAAAGAAAAATTAAGCAAAATTTGCTATAAAAAGAGAATTCAAAGGAAATTTTCTATAGAAAAATTCAATGAAAATTTTCTATAAAAAGAAATATAAAAATAAAATTCAACGAGAACTTTCTCTTAATTTTCAACAAAAATAATCAACGGTAATGTTCAATTAAAGAAAATTTAAAGAACATTTTCCATAAACAGAAAATTTACTTAAAATTTTCCATGAAATTAAATTTTATTGAAAATTTAATAGAAAAAGAAAACTCAATGAGTTTTCTACAAAAGGAAAATTCAACGAAAATTTTCTATAAAAAGAAAATTAAAACGAACATTTTCTATAAAAAGAAAATTCAACAAAAATTTTCTATTAAAGGAAAATTCAATAAAAAATTTTTATAAAAAGAAAATTCAATGACAATTTTTTATAAAAAGAAAATTCAATGAAAATTTTCTATAAAAAGAAAATTCAAGGAAAATTGTCTATAAAAAAAATTCAAGGAAAATTGTCTATAAAAAAATTCAACGAAAATTTTCTATAAAAAGAAAAATCAACGAAAATTTTCCATAAAATGAAAATTCAACGAAAACAAAAAGAAAATTCAACGAAAATTTTCTATAAAAAGAAAACATTGAAAATATTCTATAAAAAGAAGTAAAATTTTATACAAGAAGAAAATTTATCGAAAATTTTCTACAAAAGGAAAATTTATAGCAAATTTTCTACAAAAAAAAATTTTGCAAAAAGTTCAATAAAATGAAAATCTATCCAAATTTTTCTTTAAAAGAAAATTTATCTAAAATTTTTTAAAAAATACACCTCATCAAATTTTTTTATAAAAAAAAGTAAGATAAAATATTTTCTTTAGCACATGTCAACCAATGTTTTCTTTATTAAATTAAATTAAATTAAATTAAATTAAATTAAATTAAATTAAGTTCGTATCACTGCCTTCCTTACTCTCATGCCCTGATCTACAAAATTACTTAGTTTTTTTTTTATATCCCTTCCCCACAATGTCTAACTCACCATCTTTGCTCCCTAATTAGTTGATAGAGTTTCGTTGTCTTATTTTTTTCCTCCATAGAAGAGACAAGATTTTTATCATACAATTTTTCTTTAAGGAAAACATTGATTATTTATAATATTGTGATGTTTTTTATCATACGCATTTTGTCATACTTTAAGTAACGGAAGGATTTACACGTAATCACACAAGAATATAACAACATAAAACAATAATAAATGACAGCAATGGATGGACGCAAGAACAGACGCTCTTAAACATACAAAAACTCAAATAGAAACAACAGCAACCTGATGTTTAAATGACTCCATGAATGACCAATTCACATATAAACGCTCATGCTATCTTTCCTTAATTTTCTTATGGCAAATGTTAAGAGAATTGAATATATTCTATTATTTTATTATGCATGACAGCATAAATAAAATATTTGACAAAAAAAAAAAATACTTATAGTACATTCGTTCCCTTATAGATAATAAGATGGATGGATGACCTTTTTTTGTTTTCATAGAGAATATTTGGTCAAAGTCAAATAACTAACCAGTCAAATAACGAATAAAAAAAAAGAAACTTACAAAAATAAATTCACCATATGACGTTTCAAATCCAAGATGTCATTCCAGTCAGGAAATGTGTGTAAAACAAATCCCTTTATGGTATAATACAAAGAATACAAAGAATAGAGAGACTGCCAAAAAAAAACCTAACTGTTGTAAAAAAAAAAAAAAAAAAAACCAATTTTAATTTCACCGCACATCACAAGCAAACATAATTGCACAAGAAAGTATTGAATATTAATAAATATAATTCATCACAGAATTGTAAATTTTTATCTTTTGTTGCGGATTACATCCACAAATATAAATATAATAATTTTTTTTATTGACGAATATGAAAATAGTTTAAAATTATTTTAAATTAGGTTTTATTTTTAATACCAAAAGTAGCAACTTTGTTCGTTCAATTTAAATTTCAATATAAAAAAAGGAATTTCAAAAATATAAACAAAATATTTTTATTTTGGTTTATGGAACATATTCGTCTTACGGTAGCTAAGAAGCAATAAATATGCATGAAAAAATAATAAAAGTATTGTGTGTTAGTGAAAAAAGTGTCCTTAAATTAAAATTTAAAGTAAATTTACTTTGTGTTGTTTTTCTCTCACACAAGTGTGTTGAATTCACACAGAACTTGAATGTGAGTTAAGAGATGGAAGTATTGTTGTTCTACAAAAGAGACCATCTTTCCATTCTTTGTATTCTTTGGTGTAATACACCAATAACTAAGAAAGAAAAACAAAAAACTAAGAATTTGCACAATAAATCCAAAAGATGTGTACGATGTACGAACGTATGAAGAAAATCTATTTGAGGAAAGATGAAAAACTTTTCTTTACAAGAGAAAAATAAAAGATGATTGAATGCATGGCCTGTGAGAATTGTTTTTTTTTTTTTATTAATATCGTTCGGACAAGGTAAAAACAATTTTCTGAAAATTATGTGTTTAGCTGGAGCCAAAGGAAAAAAAGAACACTCAAGAAGAAATATTAATTTTTAAAAGCAAAAGGCATTGAAGTTTTGAAGGCACTCTACATAAATTTCCAAAAACAAAAACAAATATATGTATAGAAAATCAAGAAATCTAAACAAGATTTAAGTTAAGCTATTGGAATTTAGTCTACATAAATAAAACCCGAAACTCAGGTCCAAATAAATATGTTTGTAATGAGGCCTAGTTTTACACCATTGATTTAACTAAAGTTTAAAACAGTAATGTTATTTGCTTGTTAGATAGTTACGCAATTATAAAATATTAAATATAAAAACTTAAACAGAATTTGTATTGAGTTCTGGATCCTTAAATTAAATCAAATCAATAAACGGAAAAATATCACAAAACTTAATCTGTTCTAGATAATGTCTAGTTTTGTAAAATTAATTTAACAAAAGCTTCAAACTGCAGCATTATTTATTTGTAACCCTGTTTTAGAAATTGTTTTATAAGAACAAATGGTACAAATGAAATTAAATAAAGTTAAACTTAAAGTTTAAGTTTGTTTAAATCAAGTTCAATTTAGTTTAATATAAAAATAAGAACCAATTATATATTTTGTACACTGTCTGGTTTTAACTAAAGTTTAAGATTTTAACATTAATTTATCTTAATTTAGCAAAAAACGTTTAAACAATGTTTACTAAAACTCCTAAATAAATTTTGTTGTTTAATTTATTAAATTTTATAAAAAGAAGCATGTTAAGAAAATAAAGTTTTAAGAGGACTATGTTAAACTAGGTTTAGCAAAGTTCAAATAATTAAACCATACACGTAGAAAATGTTTTGCAAATAAACGTTTAATGAAAGTATTTATAAACTAAGTTTAGTATAACCCAACACTTTAAAATTAGGTCAAAGACCACACTAGATTAAATAGTCAAAAGGGTTTAATATAAATGTTTAAATTGATCCTTTTATAGTTAGGTTTAACTAAACAAAAATTCAAATCATGAAATGTTGGTTAAAGTGATACTAGGTTACATTTGTCATAATTATATGCTACGTATAATAAACGAGTTGAGTTAGCCTTGCAATCAATTTAATACAATTTTTTATAATTTTAATTAATAATAAGTAATTCCAGTTATAATATTTGCCATTAAGTTTGTTGCATGAAAAATTAAAAGAAAAAGAATTGTAATAAGTTTAAGTTTTACTTTTCACAATTTAATTTATTTCAGAAAAAAACTTTTTTTTGAAAAACTAAACTTGATTTAATTGTAAGTTTACTTAAACTTTCCGCAGATTTATTAATAATATATCGTTTTTTATAAAATTTTAAAATTAAAATTGGTATTTGATTTTAAGTTCGTTAAAAAAACATAATAAAAATAAAAAATCTTCTATAAAAGTCCTTTTAAACCAGGTTTAAACAAGTGTAAGTTTTACTTTATACAATTAAATTTATTGGACATATAAAAAGTATCTGCGTTTATTTATTTTTTATTTCTGTGGTTTATCGTCAAAAAAACTTGGCCAAATGATTTTCAACAGCTCTTCAGTTGGCCAATTTTTTACAATCAAGAAAATTTTGTAGGGACAGAAACAAATGGCAGTCAGGCAATGCAGGGTCCGGGCTATACGGTGAGTGCATCAAAACTTCCCAGCCAAGTGCAGTAAATTGGACGAATCTGGAACTGTTTTCACTTTAAATGTAACCTGAAAAGTTACCTTTCAAACACGTGTTCGTTGGGCAGAATCCAATTAGTGTTCTCGATATATGGGCATCAAGACGATATATTGACGAAAAACCGCGAATACTTTTTATATGACGAATATTAAAAAAAAAAAAAATCAGAATTTTGGAATATTAGTTAAAATTGTTTAGTTCAACTTAAATCGGATTTAAATTATTAATCTTGAATAATTGTTTTTGCTTACATTATACAATGAAATATTTTTCAATTTTAAGTTGAATTTTAATTCTTTGTCAGATTTTAATTATTAATGTTGAACAATTCTAAACAAAATTATTATTCTAAACAAAATTATAAACCAAAATGCTTTTAAATGTCATAGCGTTTAACAAGCTTAAACTTTTTATATTTTTAATATACCGCCCATTGTGATGCTGTAAAATCAGGTGCCATGAATTTATATGAGAACATAAGATTTACAAGCAGAAGAAAAATAAAAAAATATTTTGCTTGACCAAGCAGACAATTTTTTACAACTAGTGTCCTAAATGAATAATAAAAAAAAAAAACAAGCAAAATGAGCAACCTTTTCATTCCCTAGTGATATTGACATTGATGACCCATCAAAGTCTTACGCATATACTCGAAGGAAACACACAACGATGAAAACGAAAATGTTCATTTTAGATTTAATGATTACATTTTGATTTATTTTACTACAACCGGACATACCCAAACAATCAAACACACACATACACCCACGCACTAGACGCACAGGAAAAAGTAACAGATTTTTTACGTTTTTTCCTTTCCCCTTTTGTCATTATAAGATAAGATTATTTTGGTAAAAAAAAAAAAAAAAAACAATTTCATATTTTTTTACATTAGCAATGACACTGTTGTTGGCTAAAATTTAATAATGCAAATTGGACAAATAACTGGAGCATACATCCTTGTTAGAAATAAGAATATGACAAAGATGAATAACAAGGAAAACAAAAAGAAAAGAAGTACCAGCTGTTGTTGTCGACTTATGATTAAGAAGCAAGACTAACTGGGTGCTAGGTATTCTTTTTTTATAATTGTTAAAGTTTAACAAAATCAATTGTTGTAAAAATGAAATTTATTATTAGCAAAAGAAAAACTGAAACTTTTTAATCTTTAAAAACTTTAGAGGGAAATGAAAAAGTTAGTGGAAAGTAAGCAGTACGAAACAAAAAATACTATTACACTATTTTAATATTTAAAATTATTCAAGGAAGGAGAGGAGTAATACAAATGTATGTGACACATAATTACATGTATACGTTTATTTTGTTTTACACAAACACACATGAATTTATATCTCTAAGAATATATTAGTCAGGAAAGGAAAATTGTTTCAATTGCACTACTTTAAAAAAGTTATAAATAAGTCATATTACTTTAAATAGGCCAACATTCATATTCGTCAAGTTTAAAAGTTTTAAGCATGTTAAATCATCATATGTTATCCATCCCTGTTTTCAACTCCTACTCTATTTGTTTGCATTAGTAAGAGTACTTTAGTTAACGTATTCGTGTAAGGTTGACTAAGCTTTTGTTATTTTGACTTATTTAAATATTTGTATATGCAAAACACATCTGCGTGTGTGAGAGAGTAAAAGTATTTGTGTATACATATGTCTGTTGCAACACATTTAGCAAGCGTGTATGAGTGTTATTGTTTATGTATTTGATTAGATTGTTGCTTTTTTAGCTGTTGTCTCTACTATTAAACTCTTGTTTAATGCAAATGTACTTGAATTTATATACATTTTCTTTCTTTTCTCCTCACATTGTAACACAAAATCTTCTTGATTGTTTTTAGTGCTTTATTTAAGTGATTTTGACTTTATTTTAAAATAAATAGTTGAAAAGAATTAGCTGGCAATTTTAAGGAAAAAACAAAATGGAAAATAAAGAAGAGTAATCTTAAATGAAAGAAAAAATTAACTGCTGATTTTACTTTAGAAATATTAACGCATACTTTTGGGCGGTATTAAATGTAAATGATGGCTGGGTGATTTTATATAATGATTCACACAGAGAGAAAACTTATGGACAACCGAATATTTTCATTTGAGCTGTCATTTATTAGAAAAAAAAAAAAAAACAAATAATATTCATATTTTTCAAAATTGAAATTAATTAAATGTCAAATAGATATTGACGTCAAAATAAAATTTTTTCACACATTCGACTTTTAAGAAAAATTTTATCATTATTGGAGCATTCTCAATAATTATTATTATTATTTTTTTTATTAGAATTTGTTAAAGATTTGAAAAATCATAACTGAATATATCAACTGAAGAAACCATTCCTTGCAAACCAGGGATTTTGACTTTGCTAAGTAACTTTTTCATATTTCCTACATTTTCCCATAGTTCCAACGTAAGATATATTGCCAGGATTAGCACTTTTTTAATGACATAGATATGAGACGTCTTATGCACGGCGATCTATAGAATCTTTGGAAATGACTTTAAGTTAACCATGACAAGTGTAGAATTCGGAGTAATCCCGTTAGTACTCTAAGTTTGCTTGAAATTGGGTCGGTTAAAAATTGGAACGCCTGTATCAGCGTTAGTTTGTTTGGAGCAGTCAGTGAACCAATCTTGATCGATAGTCTCGTAGCACAACTTTCGGTACTTGTATAAAATTTTTAATTTTCTTTTGTCATCAAATTAAATCACTGTAAGATTAATGTAAAGATGAAAATTGCAAAACTTTAGAGAAACCTAATAACGTTTTCGTTTTTGAAGAAAGATATCACCTTGTCACCCTCATAAAATGGTACTCCTTTTTATTATTACAATAGAACAAAAAATGTGTAACCAATTTTTTATTTGTTTTCTGAATTTTCAGTGAAATTTCGGATTATTTATGAAATTTCGAACTTTATGGTAAAATTTTAGTTTTCTAATAAATTTTCGGATTTTTTTTTCTTTTTTTTTTTTGAATTATTGTTGATAGAAAATTTTTGGTTATTTTTTTTTTTTTTAATTTTATTTTTGGGGAAATTTTGGATTTTTGACTAATTTTCGAATATAATGGAACACAAAAGGCGATAATAAAGGCAAATTTCGGATTGTTTGTAAAATTTAAAATTTTTAGTGAATTTTCGGATTTCTGGTGAAATTTTCATTTTCGGCTTTTTCGTGAAATTTTATTTCTTCTTATTTTATTTTATTATTGTTATTTTTTTTTGTGAAATTTCAAGATTTGTTTTTTCTTTTTTTTTTTAATTTTGGACCTTTAGGGAATTTTTGTCTTTTTGTTGAATTTTCAATTTTTTGTGAAATTTTCGATTTTTGATGAATTTTCGAATTTAATAAACCACAAAAGCGCAGAATAAAGGCAACATTATAGACAGAAAACAAAACGACATAGGATTTTTGGACCAAAATATAAGAAACTAGAAGCTGTCACACTCTGGTAAGGACATTTTCTTAACATTTTCCGGTATTCAGGACATCATTTAAAAGTGTAGTAGCCATATTATATCTATATGGCACGGTAAATTTTTAAAAATTTTCAGGTGTAGTGATTTCAACTGTTTGTGCGCCCACATCGGGACTGAATAAATCACTATTTTACCAATAAAATTGATGGTGCAGAATTTACTAAATACTCATCAAGCTTTTCCCATATTTTTGTCAGAGAAAATAAAGAAAGAAAATTTATCCACTAAAAATTAAATTCTACAGAAATTAGAAAAAAAAAACAAAACACGAATAGCGCCCGTCCAAACTCAAATTTAAAGCTGAAATTTGCTCTGAATTTGATAAATTATTTAATTAAATAAACCAGATTTTACTTAAAATCATTTTCTTAAATTCGCTGCTTTTAATTTTAAAGTATTACGAGCTAAACTAAGTTTAGCTAAGTTTATTGAAGGCATACTAAAGTAGAATTGAAAAATGTTTTAGCGTTTAAATCGCGGTTAAAATAATTTCGAATTTTTATCAAGTAAATATAATTGTCAAAAAACACGTTGAGAGTTTAACTAAACTTGTGATTAAATAGAGAAGTTTAACTAACATTTCATAACACAAATTTATGTTAAACTAAACTTAAGTGACAATTAATAAAAAAAAAAAAAAAATAAAAATAAATAAATAAAAAATAAATAAATAAATAAATTTTTCATTTAGTATACGATTATAATCATTTAAGATTAAAAATTTCAAGCTGTTCAAAGTTTAACAAATCGTGTCATTTAACAAAGTTTAGCTAACATTCAACAACTTTGACTTTTGGTTAAATAATTTTCAAGTGTAAAAAGTTAAACCAGTTTGTTTTTTTTTATATTTAATTGCGTTGAACGTAATTTTAAAAAAATTTCAGCTTAACTAGGATTTACTTAATCTAATTTCAAAAAACTTTTAACAATCATTTAGTTTTTACTGCAGAAAAATGTTAAATTAAACTTAGAATCAAATATAAAATCACTTTTATAATAAAAACGATTAAAACAATTAATATTCAAGATTAATATTTTAAATATGTTTTAATTAATACCTTTAAACTAAGTTTAACTGGCTAACATACAACCACAACCTTAATATTTTGGTTTGACAAAACTAAACTTTGTTTATTATTTGAATTGAGTTCAAATTTACTTAAACGAGTTTGTTTAACTTAACTGAAATCCAGTATACCTAGTTTTGAAGAATGTCTTACTGCTAATATCTGTAATATAAAAATATACAGTTTAATTTGAAGTTAAATATGTTTATTTTTAAAATAACATTAGTTCAAAATTAACATTTTCAATATGTTGTAAGTTTAACAAAACTTAGCATAAACCCCAACTGCAATTGAAATTCCTCAATTTTGTTTATCAAAATACTTGTGGTAGAAGTTTAAATTTGTTTATACATACTATTTAAACTATTGTTTTGAAATAATTTAGAAAACTCAGATTTATTTAAATTAGTTTAAAATTTTACTTACTAATCCTTTTTCAACTCATTCTGCTGTCATTGGACTCTGCTTAACTAAGCTTTAATTAAACTTAACTATGAAAGGATAAACTGAAACTATCTCTAGTTTCAGTTTTCTATTATTTAAAGCTGGATTAGGTTGCAGCTGATTTGAAAGTATTTAGTTAACTTTTTTTTGTTAAATTATTTAACCTATTTTAAACAAAGTTTTATTAAATACTTATCAGCTATTCACTTTTTTTATATGAAATGTTAAAATTAAATTTCATGGCAACACTAATAACCATTAAAGATTACTAATTTTAAACAATTAAGAGTATAACTAACTTTAAATATCATCGGTTGTCGTTTAGTTAAACCTATGTATGAAACGGTATATATAAATCTAAATTTTTTATTATTAAAAATGGTATTAATAAAAAAAAAAATAATAATAAATTGGCTTAACTAGGTTTAAGTAAGCCTACATTATTTAATCTTTAATAAATAATATCGTTCGTCTTAAACATTCCTTCTTAACTTTCACTTTCAGCTTGTTTAAATAAATTTATTTAACACCTAAAAAGGATTTTCTCAATACAAAAACAAACACATTTCTCTTAAATAAACAACTGCCAACGTCTTCAAAAAACATAAACAAATATAAAAGCTACCAATAAAAGGCAAAAGAGAAGAAAACTTTGCAATTTTCTTTTGGTGGCAATGTACATTTTTGCGCTACTTAAACTTCAAGTAGCTACAACTTATGCAAATTTTAATATTTTTCTTTTAATGTTTTCATTTTCTCGCCCGCTTTTTAAACCTAGACAAACAAAAACCTGGATAAAGATATAAAGGAAATGAATGAATTTGTATCAAAAATCTTGGGAAAGGGAGATAATTGTTGTTAAGGGAATATTTGCCAAATTAAAATTTCTGAAAAAGCAAGAATAGGAAACAAAAACGGCATTTCTCTGTACCATAATGTTTTAGGAAAAATAATAAATATTTAATGTTTTTACAAATAGTGAAAACATTAAAAGTTATTTTTTATATAAAAATAAGAAACTAAGTAGTCTGTTTAGTTGTTCTTCCTGTCTAATAGAATAACAAGGAATACAACTAGAAGTTTATGTGAGATGCAGTTCAAACTAAATTTTCAAAAAAAAAAAAAAAAAAAAAAATACTAATTTTTTTCAAAACACAAGAACAAAATATATGTAACTACATGTATTTTGTTATTGCATGAATTAGGTTTTTGACAACTGAGTTAGGTTTTTATCTCTCGCATATACCTCTAATTATATTCTATGTAGAATAAACATATTTTTTTAGGAAATCTAATTAATTATTTAACTTATTGTCTTAACAAATTATTGTTCACAATTGTCAATAGCTTTTATTGGTCGACCCAATTTTCTCTACAATCATATAGTTTTAACCAATAATAAATACAATTTCCCTCTTTCTCTCTCTCTCTCTGTTGTTTGTTTACATTGTGCAGAGTAATTAAAAATATCAGTAAAATTACCATTAAAATGAATAATTAAAATTTTATTCATTACATCAATTCACCAGCAACACGTGAATGAGAATACTTACTCGTATTATTGTCATTATGTATTAAATTTATGTCATTCATTAAACACTTTATTTGTTGCTTTAGTATCCTTGTGGGAGAGTTCGTATAAATTATTTATATAAATGATTTGGTAATTTTCAAATGGGAATTCAAAAAATATTGTTTTTATTTGAAATGGATGTTGATAACGATGATAATGATGATGGTAATGGCAGGGTTAATGTTGTAATTAATAAATTATATACAAATTAAACTAACATAATTAAAAGTTCATGTAAATTTGTAAAACATAATTAAAGTTTGTAATAAACGTAGTAAATAAATTTTAAGACATATTTGAAAATCGTTTAAAAAGTACAGAGTTTTCCTAAAGACAATCTTTAGTAATTTTATCTTCCTTTAGTTTTTTTTTTATCATTTAAAAATTAGGATCAATATAAGAGATTTATAAAATTTGATTTTATTTATCTACGATTAGCTAAACTCAATTTAAGCGGGTTTAATTAAACTTAGGTTAGCGTAGATTAAAGAAGATTATGTTGAAAGATCGATTTGTACATATAAGTAAATAAAAAATAATACAAAATAAATAAGTTTAATCTTTTCTTACCACAAAACTAGAAAAAGTTTAGAATTTGATTAAGTTAATATAAATTTAATAGAATTGATTATAGTTAATTATGTTTATCATATTTTCTGTTTCAAGGAAACTGATCTTTTTCTACTACACACATCAAATAGAAACAAACAGCTTATTCAAAACAGCGTATTTTTTTAACAATGAGAATATGTTTATTATTAATGTATGCTTGTATCTGTTTAGGATTTTTTACAATTGAAATTAGTTAATAATATTTGATTCACTTGTAGCATAATTTTATTTAACTAAGATTAGCTAAACTCAATTTAAAAGCGTTTAACTAATCTCGAGTTAATAAAGATTAAGGAATTTTATGCTTTAGAAACGTTTAGTATACATAAGTAAATGAGAAATAACACAAAATAATTAAGTAAACTTTAAGTTTTTCTTTTTTTTAATAAGAAAGTTTAAATAAAAATTATAAACCACGTTTAAGCTAATTTTCTTTTCTAATGATACAGACTTTCTTCTAACTTTTAAACATTAAAAGTAAATATAATCTCTTTGGTTCAGCCTCTGGTTCTTTTTTATGGAAAAACATATAAGAGTTTAGTTTATCTTCGTTTCTATTTGTTTTTTTTTTTACATATTTTAAATATGACTAAAATTAGCTAAACTCAATTTAAGCGAATTTAACTAAAGTTAAGTTCGAGCGGTTTAGCGTTGGTTATGTACCAGAAACAATACAGAAACTTAATTAGAAAAATGATTTAGTAAACTTAACATGAAAAAAAAATACATTTTACGAAATTTGATAAAACTAAAATTCGCAGATTTTGATTAGTTGTATTTTAAATGAAACATAGTTTTAACAAAAAATAAAATAAAAATTTACCAAAATTAATAAAACAAAAAAAAAATAATAAAATCTAAACTAAACTCGCTTAAACAAAAATTAAGAAGATTTATTATTTCTAAATTTTAATTACAATTCTTAATAAGTTCAGAAGAGACGAATTAATTATAAGCACAGTTTAATTATTCTTTTCCCGCACACTGTTATTTCAAGCAATAAATTTAAACGATATGAGAGAAGAAAATAAAATAGCAGGGAGTTAAACTGAGTTAAAATAAACATTTAAACAAAGGTTAAATAAAGTTTATTATCTATTGTGTCAACATAACAATGCTTCGGAATCTGATTTTTGATTATTTTTAATACTATTGAATACAATTAAAATGTTTAAAGTGCAATAATAATATGATTTAATAAAACCTAAATTTGTTAAACTGAACTTGAACAGAGTTTAAGTAAAACAAATTCTGTATAAAAATTATTATAATCTTTTCTGAATAAAAAAAAAAAAACCTTAAAAATATGACTAAAAGAAAAGGAAGGAAATTTATTTTAGTTTAAAACGATTTTTTAACAAATTTAATAAGCATAAACTGCTTTAATTTAAACTTAGATTAAGTTAAATTCATAATACTTTAAGTTGAAGAGGTTTAAGAAAAATTAAATGGCGGAATAAGTTTTATTCAACTTTGGTTTATTGTGTACCAGAAGTATTGAATAAAGGACAAAATATGAGCAATTTAAAAGAATTAAGCTACGTCTGAAAATGAATTAAAATTGTTGATTTTAATAAATTTAGATTAAGTTAAGTTAAACATAGATTAAATGAAGTTAATTAATTATTATTTATACTCTTTTGAGTGCAAGAAGTAGTGAATAAATAGAAAGAGAAATCTGAAAGAATTAAACTGAATCTAAAAAAGATTACTAATAAATTTATTAAATTTAAACTAAGTTAATTTAAACTTAGATTAAGGAAAGTTTTTCAATTATTATTCTTACTCTCTAGCTGAACTCCATTTAACAGATTTTGTTTTAATGATGTAGGTTAGGATAAAGAAATTATAATAAATTTAAATTTTTAAATGAATTAAACAGAATCTGAAAACGATTTACTAACAATTTAATTTAATTTCATTTCATTTCATTTCTTTTAATTTAAACCTACAATATATTAAATAACGTTATTATTTATACTCTTTCGCTGATCTCAATTTAGTAGATTTTATCTTAATAATATAAGTAAGGATTAAGGAATTAGGACTATAAATTTAAATTAAAAAAGAATCTATAAACGATTTACTAACAAATTTATAACGTTTAAACAAAGTTAGCTCAAACATAGATTAAATTAAGTTTATTAGTAATTATTTACAATAGTTCATGTGTAATGTATGTAATGAATAAAATAAATTCGAATTAAAAAAAGTTAAACTGAATCTGAAGAAAAGCTTATTACATTTAAACTTAGCTAATTTAAACCACGATTAAATACATCTTATTAAATGTTATTTATATTCATTTGTGTGGTAAAAGTAGTGAATAATGTAAATAGGATATTTAAAATCTGAAATTTTAAATTAAATTTATTTAAATCTACAATATTTAGATTAAATAAAGTCTATTAATTATTTATACTCTTTTGCTTAATTCAATTGATAAGGATTAAGAAATTATGATTATAAATTTAAATTAAAAAAAAGAATCCAAAAACGATTTACTAACAAATTTATAACGCTTAAACAAAGTTAGTTTAAACCTAGATTAAACCGAATTAAAAAAAATTAAACTGAATCTGAAAACAAACTTATTATTTTTAAACAAAGTTAATTTAAACGAAGATTAAATGAAGTTTCTTAATTATTAAAGCTCTTTTACTCAGATATATTTAATAGCACTTATCATGACGAAGTAAATTAGAATTCATTAATTATAATTATTTTGAAATAAGTTTGTACCAGATTTAACTTAAGTTTACTATTTATTTTGTTAACTTCTAATAAAATTAAAAAAAAAATATTAATTTCTTTTATAAACCTTTTGTTTGTTTTAAAATTTATAAAAATTATAATTTTATCTTAACCTTTAAGCCAAAATTTCATTTATTTAATTTCCCCAACGTAAAATGAAGACAATAAACCAAAATTCATCAAAATTAACCAACAAAGATTTCTAATTAACCTTTAAATCTTTTTTAACTCTATTTTGTTTAAGGTTTCAAGGTTTTGACGGTTTTGGGCTATTGCTGTTATTTTTTTGTTTTTACAGCAAAACGGAAAATATGATTTATGAGTGGTGGAAAAAACAGAAAAGAAAATTTAATAAGCAATGGAAGCAATTTATAAGCAAGAATATTAAAACGAAAGAAAAAAAATCATCCTTTTGGCCAATATTGAATTACCGGAAAATATTTTAAAACAATAACCACCTGCTGGTGAAACAAAAGAGGAAACAACAAGGATTAGGAAAAAATTAAAAAAAAGGAAAGAGAAAATTAAGCAAATCCAAAGCATAATTATGAGCAAAAAAGTATAGTTTTAAGAAAAAAAAAAAAAAATACAAGGAAAAATATTAATAAAAAGCTAAAGAAAAGAAAACTTACCTTAACTCCAATATGAATAGGCGAAAATGCTTGCTCGCTGTGTAGTGTTTGTAATATGGGCAATTGAATAGACATGGGACACGACATCATGGTCGCTACCTATAAAAAATTTCAAAAATAATAAAATATTATTAAAGTTAAATTGAGATAAAAGAGATCTAGGAGGAGAAGAAATGAAATAAATTTTGAAACAAAGATAAAAGAATGCATAAGGACTGCGCATGAAAAATGTAGTGCATACAATTCAGCTAATAAAAATTATGCCAATGGTTCAATATCTTTAAAAGACTACTGTATATATATGATATTTATGTGGATTATCTCAGCTGGAAGTGGGTGTTAAATAAAAGCTACAAATCCCTACAATATAACAAAATTTTCTTTTTGAATGTTGCAGTATAACAAGTTAAGAAAATTGCCTTTTAAAAATTTTATCCTTTAATATTTACATAAATAAATAAATAAATGGATAGATATATAGATAGATAGATTAATAAATAATTAAATAAATATAAAATATTTAAAATTAAACATTAAATAAGGGATGGTTTCTTAGCTTTTTTGCTGCAACAAAAAAACTGCCTCACAGTGCACTTTATAGAAAATCAATAATGAATCAAGTTTGCTAAAACCTTCATCACTTTTAAAATTAAACATAAAATATTGAACATAAATTCTAAAACAACAAAATACTTTAAAAATCTTTAACGTCATCACTTGCAACATTCTTGTACTAAAAAAAAGGAAAATCATGAACTTTATATTGAAAACAAAAATAATACTTAAATGCAACTAAGTATGGTAGTAGCTATGAAACCAATCCTCTCTAAACAAAACTGAAATATACTCTCGTTATTACTAAATAAGCAGTCAAGCTGCAAGGACGAAATTCTCATACATTCGTACACCCATAAATTTTCTAAACAAATGAGAAATGAAAGAAAATTAAAAATTCACAAATACTGCAACAACAAAAAAATACCATTTACCAAACAACAACAAGTTGCCACACTGACGATGAGATACCTAAAGGAAATATGCAACAATGGCATTGAAATACCACGATACGATTACTTTTCTTAAAAAAAAAAAAAAAAAAAAAAAAAAAAAAAAAAATGCACTGAATATTGCAACTGGCATCCAAAATGGCGCCCACACACACGCTTACATGCCACACAACCAGCAAAGCAACAAATAAACAATAAATTATGAAGAACCAAAAAAGGAAACAAAACAAGAAAAAATAAAAAGAAAGAAATGGAAATAAACGCGTATTTTGTAACGCAACACAAGATGACGATGAATACCGACAACAGCAAACTTAACAACAACAAGAGCAGCAGCAATCTTTAAAAAAAAAAAACGAAAACTGACAACAGCCATAATAACAACAAAGCAAAGTTGCCCCATACAAAAATACCCAAACACGCACACACAGACACTCGCAATGGGGAAGTCATAATACCTGATACATAAAAGACACAACAAACATACAGACAGATCGACCGAACGAACGAAAGACAGACAGACAAACAAACGATAAGACAACAAATAAACGAAAACGAGAGGAAATTGACTCAGGGCATGACTACCCTATACAACAACCTTCTTTCTTGTTGCCAGTCAGCTAGCTGTTGCAGATTATATGTATGCGCTTGTTGCAGCAGTTGAACATTGTTCTTCTTACCATCATTTATATTTATGCTGACAACACACAACGATAATGTGGTTACACAAACAAACAAACAAATAAACAACACCAATAATACTCCTATAATATGTCCCAGAAACGAACCTAGAATAGAATATAAACAAGAGTTGTCTGACTCCTCTTTTATGCTTTCTGACAATAATGACACAGACGATGACACCACAAAAGGAAGTTGATTCAAAACAGCAGCAACAATGTCAGCAACCAAAATAACAGCAACAGCAGTAAAAAGCATCTCCGATGGAAACAACAATAAAATTTGTTGTCACTATTTTATAGAGCAGAAATCAACAACTACAACAACATACGCTCGCTTACATATTTTCGTTGGTGCTGGGGTAAGAAAAAATAAAAAATAAATATTTGTTGCTAGAAAGCAACAACCAACAACATGTGGCGGTTTTACAATTTTATTTATGGTTGACGAAAGTAAGAAAGAAATTCATTTATACATATATACGGTAGTAGTATTTTTTGTGTGACAGTAAATGATTATATATATAAACAACTCAACTTGTGTTAAAAGAAAGAGAGAAAAAAAAACACTCAACTATTTATGGTGTTGCATGACGCATCAAACGTAAATATGACACGCGATACTTTTAAAACTACCATGTTGCTATAATTTATTTCTACATTTATAATTTATGTGACCTTTTCTCAAGTAATATTAGTTTATCAAAACGTTGATAACATTAAAAGGTTGAAGAAATGTAATTAATTATATTGTGATCTCTGGCAATACTTGATATATAGTCTTATTAAACATTTTAACTACATGATCCAAGACAAACTTCCGAAAATATCTCAAATCTTCCTCATTCTGCTACAATGGTAAATATCACTTGAGTTACCTTAAAGTGAACGTATTATGTTAAAATTCTTATAATAATTTTTATTATGTTTATAAGTTGTTTACAAACATAATGTGGAAATACTACGATGAATTATATACATAAATAAAAATTTTTATCGATGTCGGAAACTGAATTATAATGATTTTTTAATCATTAATTGCAAATACAACTGACGTATAAACGTAGTAGTAGATAATGTATATGTGGCTTATGTTTTATTTAACTTGCAGGGCGTTTAACTTTCGACCTAACTGCTACATCTAACTTGCCTTCCTTATACTAATATAGGGAGACCTTGGTAAAATGTTTAGTACTTTTTTTCGTTGCTTTGCCAGCAGATTAACTGTACAAAGTTTATTTAAACTCTAGGCACTTTAAGATGACTTGAGAGTGATTGGCGGTGGTGTATGTGTAGTAGCAAGAGGAGGGTGTTAATGGAATTTATTTTAATGTAAACTAATTTTTCGCAAGAGATTTTCTCATAGATTAGTTGGGGTACTTATTTTATAATGTTGTAGCAAAAAGGGATAAACTTAATGCTAAAAAATAATATTTTACATACTTTTGTTTAAATTTAAAAAATAATTTTAAAACAAAATAATAACAGTTTATTTTTCTGCATTTTATATGCTTTTAAAATTAGAAAATATTACTTTATAAATTAAAAATAAGTCTTTTTTATTAAAGTTGAAATTTTCTGCAATTCCTTTAAAAAAATGAGTCGATTTTGACTAACAAAACATTATATCAAAAAATTCAAAATTCGATCAGTTTATAAGATGAAAATATTTTGTTTTTAACTCTGAAATATGCAAAATTTTAGTCTTGGATGTAAAACATGCAAAAACATGCATGGTTCAAAATTTACATGAACAAATTATAGAATATAAATTTAGAAGAAAAATATGCCTTTAGCTGAAATAAAGCAAAATATTCTGTAATAAGTCGATGTCACAATACCTTAAATTGTTCAAGGCGAATAACTAACAAATAACAATAACACAGAGATGTCCATTTGAAGAGCAGCAAGAAATAAAATATTATTATTGTATTCTATTGAATTAATTCTATAAAGAATTAACTCCTTAAAGAATTTACATTCAATTAAACAATTCAAGTTTAAAAATATATTGAATTGAATATATTAAATCTTTTTCTATAATTTAAATCTATAGCAAATTATCTTTAGAAAATTTTACGTATTTCATTTTCTAAAAGATTAAAAAAACAAAATATTAAAAATTGAATGAAGGAAAAATATTTTTCACATTTTTAACAATTATTGAATGTAATTAACAAAAATTGAAAGGAATTCTTTATGAATTAACTACGTAAAAATCATAATATATGACTTGCTGCATTTAAAATTTAAATTTTTATTTTACACGTTTGTATTGTGTAAGTGCATACAAAATGGGTCTTTGCCCCTAAGGGATATGAGTGTCGAACAATGTTTAATAACATATTAACAATTTGTAGAGATCTTTGATTTGCGAAAGAATGTCAACAGCAATTTCGATGGACATACAATTTTATATAGTCGTAGCAGATGATCATTACAGTTCAAGTTTTGATCTGTAGATCTCTCAAAAATGGCGCTATGAGATACCAAAGTACATGGCAATTTTATTATCTTTGATTTTATTATCATTTTCTTCCCAGATTTATAACAATAAGCCGCAATCGACCGAAACTATCAAAGTCAATATAACCCAGGAAATCAGTGAAATTTTCAATTGAAAATTTGAACCCCCTTCGATTTGTGGTACTGTGCCAAGTAGAGGCGGACATTTGAATGATGTTCAAAAATCGTAAGTACATTTCGCTCTGCGGGTTTTCAACATTTACCCATTCTTATTGTAAAGCTCTTTGAAATGAAGATTGACTTCTCTGAAAAGCATCATTACGAAGAAAATTTTTAAATAGAAAACATTCTCATTTTACAGAACGTCTAGAGTCTAGACTACTGATCAGTATAAGGACATGATATTGGTGTAGAATAAACGTTCGGATTGTAAGTCTTTTAACAAACATACAACGAATGTTAAACAACATTTAAAAAAAGGGCTAAATTTTTAGGATTTATATTTCATTTCTTTATAAATTATGGATTCGTCTTATAGTGTTTCTAGATTTTTTTGGCTTTTTAGATTCGTGAATTTTAAACGGAAAACTATTGATTAGCACAGACATGAAACATTAAAACTAAAAACTCTTTGAAAAAAAAAATACTCAAAAATACTCGACGGAGTTTCATGTATATGTTAGTAATCTATGCGTGAAACGTTCAAATATATATGAATTTCAAAATAAAAAATTACGTAAACCAAAAGTTTATGTCTAGCAAGTAGGAAATCGGCAAATTAGGAAAATTTTAAGAAAGTCTACCATCCTTCGAAATGTCATATAGTATATACGTCTTATTTTCAGTTCTTCCAACGATAATCATCTTAAACTTAATACTTTATTCACAAATACATTCATTCTGACGTTATACTTTCTTGATCGTAAGATTAAAAAATGACATTTTTTCATTTATTATAATATGAAATGAGCTTTGATCTTCCGATTTGGTTCATATTTGGCATACACACACTTTATACCACCAATAAAACATAATTGTTTTATTTTTTCAAATAACAGAAAATTCGCGATTCATGATTCCAATTCTATAAAAAAATCAAAATATTTCACAAAGTATTTGTTTTTGTTTTTTTTTTTTTTTTTTTTTTAATCATCCATATCTTTCGTAATAATGGAAAATTTTATGTTTTAGAAAAATGAATTACCAATGCAGATACATTTTTTCCGAATCACTTTTGGAAGCGTTCTCCTACTGTAATTTTTTATTATTTCAAATAAACCTAAAAATTGGAAAATTCATTGAATAATTTAGCTTAATTGTTTATGTGACGGAAAGTTCTACTATTTTTAAATTTTATTCTAAAAAACGTCAAAAAATTTTTCTATACAAATTTTTTCCATACCCATTTGCTTTAGAAAAATTATTTTTATAACTTAAAATATAAATTTTTTTGTGAGTTTTTTTTTTTGGGTTTATTTCTAAAAAATGTAGTTTTACTTTTATATATCAAAAGTGAAAATTTCACAAGTCAAAATTTCTCTTAGTGAATGATATAATAAACATATTTTTATCGAATGTTTTATAGTAAAAGGAATTTATTTAAAATAATGTGTATAAAATTGTATAAGTTAATAATATTTCCATATATTAAATAAAAATAAAATTTTTGAAAAAATTCTATAAAAAAATGCACTTAAAAATATACAAATGCATTAATTCATCTAATACAATTGCATTTTTGACTAACTTAGCTTAAAGCGTAGAACAGTTTAAATGTTTTTTTAAATCCATAAATTCGGACATATAAATATTGAGCTTTATTTATGTGTCTGTTTCTGATATGACTAATTGGTCTGTTCTTATGTGATTCTCAAAATATTACATCTGAATGTTTAAATTTACGTGAGCTTGACCATTTTCAAAACACCTCTAAATATACATATTTCTTTCAATATCACTATTTCTTTAAAAAAAATTAACTTTAAATTGTAATAGAAGCATACTAAGGCCTGGAATATTCATTTAAATAATACTTATATCTCTTTTCAGTCGCAGAATATCAAGCTTTTACTAACTTTTTTTGACATATTTTCTTTATTCAAACATATAATTTTATATATTTCGGAGATTTTTCAACATGTATTGGGTTTTAATGTACCATTGAAATGATCTATCGTGATATCGTCAATTTTATGCATTTAGTTCGCAAAATGTTAAATTAAAAATTTTTGCAAATAAGTCACATGAAAGTATTTATTATATCTAAATACCTAAATATAGATGAATTTACGAAAAATATAATAAGTTCCTTTCAAATTGCGATAAAATCGAATTAAAGATATTTTTGAAATTTTTTCACTATTTTTACACGAATTTATAATTATGATGAATTTATGCTTTTGGTGACATGTATTTTCTTAACTAACCATTTATTTGACACAAAAATTAACTTAACCAATTATGGACCGGAAATAGCAAAATATTACTTGTGCAACTAAAGGGTTAAAGGAGTACATATATCAATAGTATTGAATGAGACTTTTCCAATTATGCCTAAAATATAAATTACGGTGGAAAATATGTAAAATGTTCAAACTTTAATAAAATAGATTTTAGATACTAGAATCATAGAAAATTTTAGTAAAATTTTAATTTCGCGAAAGAATGAAAACTAATTTTGGAACAATTTTTACTCATTATGTATTAAAAGTCATTTGTCTATCATATGTTTTAATCTTTTTAATAAAAATTTAAAAATTATGTATCAAAAACCATATTTTTAGAAGTATTTTTAAAATAGTCCAGCTCATGTGAGCTTATTAATCTTTAATTTTTTGTCTCCATACAAATCAATGCACTTTAGTGCATAAAATGTAGAAAGGCTTAAATATTTAAAAATAATAATATATTGCACGAGAAATGTTACGATTTTTTTCTAAAATTTTATAAAAATAGTAAACGTATCCGTTACAAAAACTAACTAAATTTAGTTGCTGAACCAATAAACTTTTTAAGATATAATGAAAAAATTAAAAATCGAAGACAGAGAACGTTTTTATAAATGCATCTAAAAAATGCAGTTGCATTTTTTTAAATAGTATCAATTTTCCAATTATGGGATTTAAAGAAGACATAATTTCTTCGGATTGCAATTTAAAGTGTTATGAATATTTAAATCTCGATAGTTTTCTTAATAGGATTATACAAATGTCCGGCTAATATCAGAAATCTTACAAATTTTAGCCTTTAGAAATTCGTACTAATTCGAATTTTATTCGACTTTTTAGAAATACATTCGATCCTAGTATTCAAATAATTGTTATTTCATACGCAATCGAAAAAAATACATACATATATTTTCATAAGAATCATTTGAGGCATAATTTAAGTTCTTTCTCGAGATACATTAACGTAATAGAAACCGTGCATAATGTTTCAAAATTACAACTTTTAACAGCTTTCAATAGCACATTCAACTATTTTAATTTTATAACTTGATACCTCAAATATTCCTCTATCACCTCCAACACACCCACATTCTAAACATATTAAAGGAAGGACATTAGAGGACATTATTATCTTGTTGATAATAATGCCAATGATGAAGATAATAATAATAACGATGATGATGCTGACAATTGCAAAGGCGACTCTAAAAATTTATTTTGTTGCTGCGTTTTCATTGCGGTTGCATTGGTTTTTATTTGTTGATGACAAATGATGAAGATGAATGAATTTTACGATTCATGAGCTTGATTCATTTTTGAGTTGTCGAGATAAATTTTGGCAAAAAAAAAAAAAAAAAAAGAAAAAAAAACAAGTTATAAAAATAACAAGTTAGAGTGCTATATTCACCTGTGACGAATCGTATATACCCTTCATACGTGTTGAGATGTATTATATGAAAATAAAATACATTATACTGGATATAATTACAAATATATTTACCTATTCTATGCATATCTATGTAAACACAAAAAACTTAAAATAATTTACATTTTCATATAAAGTTGAAATAGAATTAAGATTTTATAAATGCTTATATATATTTTTTATATTAATATATATATTTATATATATATTTATATATATATTTATATATATATATATATATATATATATATATATATATATTATAAAAATCAGATAGTACCAGCGCCGGAGGTGGTTATAGGCTATATTAGATCTCGATTGAATGTCACATCCACATTTTACGCCTATGTAAAACATCTCTTTTTTCAGTTCTTCACATTACGCACAGATAGTGCTTGCACTGTAGAATATTATAGGTTATGTTGAATCATCATCGGTGGCCACGCTCATATTTTACACCCACTTTTTTAAAACTCTAAAACGCTTAAAATTTTGCTTGAAAATTTCACAGCATAATCCTGTGTCCCTAAATTCAAATAAGATATATATTTTTTTCGATCGAATGTTCGAATTGTTCGTTATTCGAAATATTTATTTTTGAAAAAATTAATCTCAATAATTTTTGGCCTCATTTTTTCTGTCACCACTATGGGAACTCTTTTTACTTTGTGTTTTTTTTTTTTTTTTTTTGTAAACTTTTCTGACAAGGGATACAGAATAATATAATGAGCCGTATTTATCCAGAATTTTCGAGATTTTCTCTTAAAATTCGTATTATCTTGTTTGCGATCCTTCAGTCTGTAAATCAATTTTTTCTTCATTTATCAGGGTTACTTTCTCTCTTTGTATTTTTTTTTTTTTTTTTTTGTGACTAAGGAAACTGTATTTCATGACTTACCTGCATTCCCAGTATTTTACATGGTTGACATGATTTTGATTTTGATTTAAATTTTTCGTAATTATGTGTTTGCATGAATTGGGTTCAATTTTCATTTTAAGAGGAAATACGGGGACAGTAGTACCTCCATATAAAACAAATATTTATTATGAGAACTATTACAATGACAGCCCTCAAATTTCGTGGGAACCTTTTTCTTATTATATCGCATTGATGAAATGAAAATAGGAAGAATAGGTCAAAGGGAAGAGGTAGCCACCATACAAAGAATATATACACTTTCTCATCTTAAGGACTATTACAGTGAGAATCTTTAAAAGTTTTGAAAGTAATTTTCATATCAAATATCGAATAAGGTGGATAGGTCATTTAGCTTCCATATAAAGTAAATAATAGTTATAGCATCAAATAGGGAAGCGAAGCGCACCGGTAAAAGCTAGTAAATAATAAATGTAATACTTTGGAATTTTACAAAAGTTCGCATATCTTTAAGGAAGATATAATCACTTCGGTGCAGAAAAAATAAATTATAAATGTAAGTCAATTAGGGTATTCACTCGAATGATGTCTATTCGATTAGTCGATAAACTAAAATCATATAATTGTTCGATTAAATTAAAACCAGTAATATCGAGTAAAAGTTTGTTCGAGTAAATTATGTCGATTAATCGAATAATTCGATTAAAAAAATTATTTAAAAAATTAATTTTCCTAACTAGTTTTAAAGATGTTTTAATTTTAGATTTTTTTTAAGAAATTTGGTTGAATCTCAAGGTTTTAGTATGCCGCCAAGTGATACGACTATTTACAATTATATTAAAAAAAAATTTTGGTATTTATAATTTGGGTTTGGAGAAAGATTTTCCTTCTTATATTAAATTTTACGTAAGAAACAAATTGGAAGATTTTGAACTCGATTAGGAAAATGGTATTGTTGTTTCTACGAATAAAAGTTTAGCCGATATGTGTAACTATGGAGTCTGCTTTAGACGATAAATATGATGATGGATTTGATGAAATTTATGATGTAGAAGGGTTTACTAATTAAAATTTATGTTAAGAATCGCTGATCTTCTTTATTAAATTTATCTATTTTTTTCGATAAATGTATGTGCCTTAACACACTTTAATTTTCTCATTTTACGAACAATGAAATCCGAACATTAACAAGTTTGGGCAATACTCTTAGGTCTGTTGATTTAACTATCAAAGAATTAATTATTTGTGAAAGACTACAATTAATTTAAAAACTTTACTTGATTAATCGATTAATTTAGAAACAGCATTTTCGAGTTACTTGATCGAATAATCAAAAAGTCGGGTAAAATGAATACCCTAAACACAATATTAAATTAAAATAGGGCATGGGAGAAATTTGTGGATCAATTTGACTGATTTAAAAAACCGAAATTCAAAAAAAAAAAGATTTATGATAGATTTATGAAAAAACGAGGTCCAAGCTTATATAGGAGCTTCACAAAATCTAAATATACCTATAACTCGGTTAATACTATATCATTTTTTTGACACAAAAATTATTTTAAAAAAATTCCGATTTTTCTGTAAATGAACGAAATCTCTAGCCTGCCTAGGTGCTTCAAAAGGTTAAAAAACAAAATATGCCTTAGTTTATTGTTGTTGCTTTCCAGTACCCACGAAAACAACAACTATAAGGGAAACAGACATTAATTTAAATAAAAGAAAAGAACCGATAGGGTTAAAAAAACCGGCATTCAAATATTTGTGGTCAATCTATATAAAAAACAAGTACGTAACTTATGGGTCAAAAAAAAAAAACATTTCACATCATTTCTTACAAAAAATATAAACTTTTTTGCTTTCCAATGGAAAGTGTGGAAATTACAAACGGAATGACAAACTTATATATACCCTTTATACCTGTGGTGAAGGGTATAAAAAAGAGGAAAATGAAAAATAATGAGTAAAAAAACCAAACAAACAATTTAAAGAAACACAAACGTGAAATAATTTCATATACATTAGAGCAGTTGAAAAGCAGGAGTTTTGGCCAAATTTCTGAATTTAGAGGTAGCAGAACTACAATGCACTGCATTATAGTTCTGCTACAAATAATAAAAAAAATAATGTTTTCTTCTCTTGTCAAAGTATGTTGGGAGAAACATCAAATTTTTGGTGAATTATTCATGATGTTACAAAGTGTGGCACTTAAAATTTTTTTTGAGCTATAACATTTGGGTGTTAAAATTTAGTTTTGCAAAAATAAAAACTAAACTAGAAAATAATGTGCAACACATGCTAATGAAATAAAGAAATATTATTGTTGTTGCAGGTTATTATTTTGATGGTTGATGCTGAGAGTGGATAATGTTAGCAATGACCAAAAATGTATGATTTTATTTCGGATCATAAAAAGTAACTTTTAACAAAGTGACATAGTAAGTTATAACAAAGTACATTTTGTTGATACTTCAATTTATAGCAAAAAACAGGAATTTAGAAATCGCACTAACTATTAAAAGTTAAAATTTAAAGTGTATAATTTAAGCGGTTTTATAAATCTGAAACTTTTTTTTACAATTTTGTTACATTTATTTTTAAATTACTCTTTATATTTTTCTACCTGACTTGATTTTAGAAATTTTATTTTCTCTTGATATCAACCCACACATTTCACACATCACTAAACGATTTTAACAATCAAAATTTTTATTGCATTCAAATATGTGTATGTGTGGAGACAACAAATAAAATTTGTAATAGAAAAACTATAACCGAAATGTGCATGGCAAAAACAACACTAACATTAATATGGAAAAAAAATTGCACATGCAATATTCTTTGTAGAGGTGTGGCAGTAGCAGCAATATCAACTGTGTTGCATATTGGGTAATTGAACTTAGTTTTTCTTACTTTTGTTTTGTTGAATTTGAATACAATACCTATGAAACGGTTAATGAACTTGAGAATATTGTTTGATCACTTTTAACAAAAAATAGAGTTATTGTGTGCGAATGTAAAAAAATACCTCTTTTTTCAATTATTTGAATTTAGTTTATTTATATTCTTAAGTCACGTTCAATTTGCGTCAATCATTAAGAGTTCTTAGGTAATAAGTAAGAATAAATAACAAAGTAGGGACATTCCCAGTTGTCTATACACTATTTTTATAATAAAAAGAATTTAAAATTTTATTCTATTTTTGTAAAATTTCGATTGTTTCTTTTTTATTTTTATGAGAATAAATAACCATTCGTGATAAACTTAACAACATTTAAGGTGGAAATATAGTATAAAAAAAAACCAAATACTGAAGATAAAATAACGTTGCGGCAATCAGCGGTCGTGGTTACATTGACAAATTACGGTGTCGGATTTAAGTTTGCATTCGAATAAAACCTAACACAAAATTTTCGTAATAACTCTTACTGCCTTTAATTTTAAATATCTTTCTTGATCATAATATCTTCTAAAAATATGTCAGATTTAATAGCAGACAGAATTCTTCAAATCCGATAGTTTTTCCTCAGCTCAATTCTAAAAAAAATAAAAAATAAATAAAAAAATAAATAAAAAAAATAAAAAAAAGTAAAAGAAAAATAAAAAATAAATAAAAAAAAATATTCGTTTTATTCGAATGTTAGACATAAAAATATTCGAATTGTTCGTTATTCGAAATATTTATTTTTGAAAAAATTAATCTCAATAATTTTTGGCCTCCCTTTGCCTCCTCATTTTTTCTGTCACCACTATGGGAACTCTTTTTACTTTGTGGTTGTGTTTTTTTTTTTTCTTTTTTTTTTTTGTAAACTTTTCTGACAAGGGATACAGAATAATATAATGAGCCGTATTTATCCAGAATTTTCGAGATTTTCTCTTAAAATTCGTATTATCTTGTTTGCGATCCTTCAGTCTGTAAATAAATTTTTTCTTCAGTTATCAGGGTTACTTTCTCTCTTTGTATTTTTTTGTGACTCAGGAAACTGTATTTCATGACTTACCTGCATTCCCGGTATTTTACATGGTTGACATGATTTTGATTTAAATTTTTCGTAATTATGTGTTTGCATAAATTGGGTTCAATTTTCATTTTAAGAGGAAATACTTATGCCATTACAAAAAGATTTAACACAAAATTACAGAGAATAATAACAAATTTTATAATTTTTTATAAATTATAAATTTTAATTTATAAAAAATTATAAAAATATAAATTTTTTTTATAAAGTTTAGAAAATGTTTAGTAACTTTTGGAGTTTTTTAGTGATTAAAAAAATTGATATCTCGTTTTATTCTAAACAAAATAGCATTTCAAATTTTGCATCCAAAGATATTTAATTTTAAAGAAAATAATTGAAAATTTGTTCATCAAATCCAAATTTTAAAAAAGATTTTAATACACTTACGAAACTACGTTCATCTACTAACTAAATCTATTGTAAAATCTAAGATGGACTTAAAATTTAAATAATATTCAGTGCAAAACTATATTTAACACGTAATATCAGGAAATTTTTGAAAATCTTTTAGTACTGTACAATGCGGTGTAAAATTTTAATTCATACCAAGCAAAAACTTTTTGGTTTTCGGTAATAACAACTACTTATTAAAGTAGTTACTTAGTAATGAGGCGTCATTATTATTTGCCTACTCTGTATTACATTAATAAGTACTCAATAGTATAATAGCGCATTAATACTGCAATCACGTGGATGAGTTGGCTAGAGCGCCGTATTAACAACCAGAAGGTTGTTGGTTCAACCCCATTCTGAAGCTGTTAGTTTTTTATAACAAAATGTCTAAAAAGATATTTTAAACTAAATAGAGTTTTTGTCGCTTAGGATGCTATATGCGAGATGATGTACTGAGTAAGACGTTAGTCAGTAAAAACGAATGGTTAGTTTGTGTCCAACTTCGAGTCTCACTGACGGCAAATTTTTTTTTTTTTTTATTTTTTGTTTTCGTATAGGTTCATACTTTTGAGTACCTCTAGAGTCACAAAATAACTATAGGAATTTGCGGACAAGTCGAAAAAAATAAGTAGTTTATTTTTGTTTCCAATTATATCTGCTAGCTTAATTATTTCTAGTGAATATTTTGGTTTTTATTTAAAAAAAAAAATAACGAATGTATTTTAATTCTGTGGTAATGGGTGGGCGTGTTTTTACCCTTTTTTGCTCTATTTTACGCCGTAAATGTTAAAATTTTTAGCCTTTAGTTCCTTCAAGACTTGAAACTATCATCAGATAATTAATTAAGAAGACATGGTTAGGGGGAGCTTTTAACCCTTTTGCCCTATTTCACGTCGAAAAATTTATATCTTTAAGTTTCTTTCAGATGTTACAGTGTCTGCATTCCAAATTTTATGGAAACCGGTTGCTTAGTTAAGAAGATGTAGGGAGGAGCTTTTATTCCTCTTGCCCTATTTCATGCCCTAAATAATAAAAATTTTAAGCTATAGTTCCTTCAAAATGTTACACTATTTGCCTGCCAAATTTCAAGAAAATCGGTTGATTAGTTAAAAAGATACAGGGAAGGGGAGCCTTTTGCCATATTTTACACCCTAAATAATAAAAATTATAGGCTATAGTTCCTTCCAGATGTTCAAGAAAATGAGTTGATTAGTTAAGAAGATTTTACACCCTGTAGCGATATGAAATATACTTTACGACCTATTCTCATACTTAACATATACACATACAAAATTTCATAAAAATCGGTCAACATTTTACGGAGGAGTTCAATTACAAACACCGTGACACGAGAATTTTGTATATATAGATTTGCTTCATAGGGACATTTTTTTGAAAAGTGGGAAAATTAATATTTTGACAAATCGAAATACAAATTCAAAATAAAATTCCTCACACAAATTCAGTTTACCAATCGTTCAACCATTACCCCTATTACAAACACCTGCTCTAAATTGATTTTTTTACCAAACAAAATTCCATTCTTTAAAATTTACCATACTCATAACTGTTTCTATTAATAATCATAGCCTTTTAATTAAGATTCAAAACAAACAAAATTCCTTTATTCTTACATTTTTTTTTTTTTTTTAAATTTTTTTTAAAACTTGCCCAAAAAATATCTTCAATTTAATTCTTAAAAAGTTCAAGTGACGCACATATTTTTTTTTCAATAAAACAAAAAAATATATGTATGGAAAATCAGTAGAAGAAAAAAAAGGAATTCAAAGCCGGTTTTAAGTGCGTTTCGAAATTCATATAAATCTAGTCACAAAAATTCCTTTGTTTAAATGACAAATAAGTAATGAAATATTAATAATACTAAACATTTATTTAAAAACAATTGTGATGAAATTGAATGCAGTTTAAAAAAAATACGAAATAAATCATCGTTAAGTACAATGACAGTTCAAATTTAAATATAATTGAAAAATTATGGAACGAGTATATATATATATATATATATATATATATAATTTGAATTATACTTACCGATGATTTATTTGGTAATTTTTTTAAACTACATTCAATTTCATCACAATTGTTTATATATATATATATATATATATATATATATATATATATATATACTCATTCCATAATTTTTTAATTAAATTTAAAATTGAATTAAAGTTAAATTTTGGTAAAATTATTAAAGGTTTTTTTTAATATAACAGTGGAAAAAATTAGGTATCTTTGTTTACAGGGAATTACATATTTATGGGCGTGTCTTTTAAATGTTAAATTTTATTTAAAATTGGTTATAAAGTAATTTAAAGCGCTTCAAATTGATCAAGGGGGAGGCAGGCTAGATTAGAGGTTCTGTTGCGCATTTCAAATGGACTCCACCATCATGATCTGATGAGTCTAAATTATGTAACCGGACATCGGATGTAAGACTATGTTATTTTTAGGAACATGGAATTAGTATAATATATCGTATTAGTGATAAAATAATCTGCAAATAAATGCCAATTTTATGGAACTTACCGTCGTACTACAACGAAACCAAACATACCGCAAACTTGACTGGAAGAAAATCAAATAAATCTAAAGATGCGACCACTACAATCTTTCGTTGTTAAATTGAGAAAATATGTTTACAATAAAGCAACTGAAAATGACAATGACGTTTTCGTAGAAATCCAAAAGCAGTAGAATGCTATTACCAAAGATTATATTGTAAAGCATTTAGCCTCAATGTCTTTGATATTTCAGAAGTAATAAAAAATCGAGATTATTCTATTTATTTAAATTAATGTATTTTTTATATATTTTATCGTAATGCTTCTAAACGTTGCAATTGTTATAAACACTTTATTTGTTAGTTAATAAATATTTTTTTGTTTTCATTAAATAATAAAACTTAGACTTAAACTATTAAAACAAAAGAAATTGCTTCGAATAATATTCTTAAGTCTGAGTTCACACAAGGCAATTTTTCTGGCTGAAATTCTGATTTCGTGAGAGAGAGCGATAGAGAATTAGAAAGGAAACAAACTGGCCTGTACTTCGAAATTCTTTTTGTTTTTCATTTTCATACTTAAAAACAAAAACAAATCAAGATAATTAAAACAAGAATTGCAGAAGTAAAATTTTGTGTTTGAATTTCAAAAAGAAAAATTGCTGTGTGTGAACTCAGACAAATAGAAACAATTGTGATTGCTAAAAATAAATTTTTAGTTGCAAATATTTTTACCATCATAGCATAAGCCACAGATGACAAGTACGATAAAGGGGAACTTAACTCGTTCCATCGATGTAATTGTTACTGATCTATGTATGTGAATGAGTTATTAAAAATATTAGACCTTTATCAAGAGGTACGATCTAGCTAAATTGTATAGGATCAGAAAATATATCAAGATTTCCATGCATTTATAAAATTAAATATTAGCCTTCGCATAAGAATGTATAAGTCATATATATATATATATATATATATATATATATATAAGGTGTTATCGTAGGCCTTTATAACTGCCACTAGTTTATAAAGTATAAAGTTACCATTAATCTAAAATCTTTATATAGTTCCAGAATAGCTTTATTTGTGGGTCTTCAAACAGTCTAAGATTAGAATTAGTCGCATGAGTTTACATAGACATAGATTAACTCTAATCAAGGGTTTTTATTATCCAATATTAGCTTTATTCGTGGGGGTTTAAATAGTGCCAACTTAGCGTCAGTCGTAGTAGTTTATATAGTCGTAATATAGGGTATTTTATGTCGTTCACTCCTCCAACAACTAAATTACATTACTACATTAGCTTTAATCCTCGTATGTCTTTACGTAGTTTGACATAAGATTTAATTAAAGGTCTTTATAAACATGTAAATGGCATTTTTCTTTATATTTTTGGTCAGCTTCAGGGATAAAAGAAAGAAAGTCTTAGTTAATTAGAGTTTGTGAGTCCAAAAGACATTGGCTACTTTGTAAGTTATAATGAGTGGATATTTTCCAATATTCAAAAGCGTATTCGTAACCCAGAAAGTTTTCGTGATTATTATGGTCATCCTTTAGTACCAACAGTAAAATTAAGACGTTTTGTCGTTCACTCCTCCAACTCAAGTGGGTATAAAAAAAAAACATTTTTTTGAAAAATTTACTAATTTTCTTCTTACAGGAAGAATTTCTATGTAGTGACGGCCCGTTCTGCCCGACCTAGGGGCCGAAAGAGAATTTATATAATAAGTAAATTTTCTTAGGCCCTATAGATCTACATTTCAAAACTGCATCAATATCTGAAACAAAAAACATTCCCAGCAATTTAGGTTAATTGAAATAAATTAATTTCATAACGTTAAGATGGACTGGAGGACAGTCGAAATAAATAACAAACTTGTAGCAGAAAATTAGTAACTTTTTTAATTTAAATCAAATCCTACCTTAATTGTTCCAGTTAAGACCGGTTTACTTAATTTTGAATTACCCCTCCACCATAATTATTTTGTTAATTCAACTTCTCTGTTCATGGCATTAAAAAGTACTCCCCCGATATAAAATCAAATTTATCGTAATTACTTTAATGATCATTATATTTCATATTGCTCCCCCAAAACAATTAGCTATGATTCACTTTGGAGACCAAGAGTAAACAAAATGAGCTCCACCAAATTTCAACGATCATGAGAACAAATCTCTCCCTTTTATTACAAAAAAAAAACACTCTCATTTTTAACATTTGTTTTTTTTTTCTATTTTTTTTGGGCATTTTGTTTTCTGTTGTGATTCGATGAGATCATGCGCAAAATAAACGAATTAAACTGAAAATAATACAAAAAAAAAAGCTAAAAAATAAATAAAATATATATGAACAACATAACCAGTGTTGCCACAAAGAAATTATTTTTTCTACCAAAATTTTCTCTAAAAACTACTAAAATTGGTACATTAAAATATATTTTTTTTTACGAAAAATTATATTTGAAAATTAGTTCAATAAAAAACTCCCTACAAAATAAGAACATATATATGCTTTTCATAAAATTAAATTGTTTACCGCTTCGAAAATAAAAGTCAAAATAGATAATTTCAATTTTTAACACTTGCGGTAAAGTACTTCATCCCAAAACATGGGATGAAGTATGAAGTATTTTTTTCCATTCTACATAATAATGATAAATAAGGTCCCAGTAAAAAAATAACTGAAAAAGTAACGATTTTAACATATTTTTGTCATTGGAAGCATGTTTTTTTTTATAATTCTTATACATTACTTTTGAAGATATATATTTTTCTCACAAACATGTTTTAAAATTTCGTTAAAAGTTATTGAAAATACGTTCCAAAAAAATAATAAATAATAAAAACTAATAATAAACATTTATTTTCACTTTTTTCGAAGTAGTTCGTTTTTTGTCTAAGGTTATATTATTATTCTTATCTTCTTTAAACATTTTTATTTATTTCTTTCTAACAAACAATTTTCTAACATTTTGATACTTTTTTTAAGTTACAAAGCATTCTACCATAAAATGAGAATATTTGCGACAAATCAACCAAACTACTAAAGCTTCGAAGATTAAAGTAAATCTACCAATTTTAATCCACTATGACCAAAACGGCAACGCTAAAAATAACAACGATCTGTAAGAGAGAGAAAAAAAAGCATGCAAACAAATTAAAACTACAACAATATCGGTTATTTAAAACTTAAGAAAATCAACAATGAAGAGGAATAACTTATAAATAAAGTTAAGTACAATTTGTACAAATTATGTATGTAAACAACAAGAACAACAATAACAAAAAATAACATTTTTTTTAATGTATTTTTGGTGAGAATTTGTTTAAAACAAAAAAAAAATGAAACTTGTCAGACAAGATACCAGCTGCTGTTTATTTGTACTGACAACAACTAGCTGCCGGCCGGTAAAACAATCAATGTTAATGTTGATGATGATCATCAACAACAACATGATTGTTTGCTTTGTTTGTAGTTGTCATTCATTTGATTGTTCGTTTGCTCGTGGCTTGGACATTCACAGTGCCATATGATGTTACATCAAATTACACATTTATTTATTTCTACGATGTCGGTAAATAACAACAAAAGCTACAACAACGTTTAGAAGTTAAATAAAAAAATAAGAAAATACAAAATTTGTTCAAATTACACACTAAACTATTTTTTGCAATCCATTGAATATCAATATGGAATGGAGAGGGTTTGAAATAAAAAAAAAATCACTAAAACAAAATATCCTTCCCAAACTATTTTGTTTGCGACCAAATCAGTTCAATTTAAAATTTTTTTCAAAGAAATCACAGCTTTTTAGAGATTGGTTCAGATTTTGTTTAATAACTTTCTTTTCTCAAAATTATTTGAATCAAATTTATTTAATTCTGATCAAAAGTTTTGGCATGGTGTTGTTTAAAAAAAATGTGTATTAGTGTTAGACAAATTTATATTAACTTCACTAAATCCCTTTAAAATTAAATGGACAAAAGCTATTTTTTATATTTAAAATCTATAGAAAAAGAACCAACGGTTCTAAACAAACATTATTGCAAAAACAAAGGGCAATAACAACTAAAATCTTTTGAAATATAAACTAAAGGGGGTGGCTATGGATAGATAGACTGAAGGACGGACAGGAAAAATAAATAACAAAAAGCAGCAACAACAGAAAAAACTACTTTTTACTAGAATAACAATAAACGCTTAAGGGTACGCATGTCAACAACATAATCGCATGCACTTAAAAGCTTAAGACTTAAGGATCAAAAGGAGCATAAAGAGAAATTACACCCACACAGTAAAGCACACTTACATATGAACAAAACAGAAAAACAGCAAAAGCAATATAAGCAGCAGCAACAAGCAGCAAAATAGATGAGCTAAGCTACACTTAACTAAAAACAAAAACAAAAAATATACAAAAGGTTGTTGCAATTTTCACATACATACATACATACATACATACATACATACAAAAGATTATACAAGATAAATCCTCCACAGACCTATTACTATTACTACTGCAAAATACAAACACATATTAAAGCAAAAAAAAAGACCTTTTGGTTGAAAAGTAAATAAAAATTTTAACACAAGAGTTTTACCAACTTACGAACATATAATGATAAAGGTTGGCATATGTGTGTATATGAAATGAAAACTGCTTTTTTTTTTTGGTATAAGATATTTTAATATTTCAAGGTTGCTGTAAGAGTAAAGGAAATTTCTTAATCTTTTTTTCTTTTTTAGATTGAATAAAAGTAAGCTTAATAACAACAACATATGTACATATAAAACAAAAAGATAAAGCTTTTTATTAATTAAATAATTAATTGAGCAATCTTTGAAATACTGACACACATGGATAGTTGAGCACATATACACTAACACTGACGATTATAGGAGGATTAATTGATAATTATGCTTAAATGAGAATAGAAAGAGTAGAATTATTTTGTTCTAAAGAAATAATATATCTTATAGAGTATTTAGAAAATAAATATATTTTTCAGACGAACTATTTACATCTGGAAATCTTCTTAGACTTTCTTTTCACAATATCAAATTATTTAGAAATTAACTGCTTTGCTAGGGAGTATTCTTGATAAATCAGAGTAAAAGACATTATTCTAGGAATTTATTAGTAAAAAGAAAAACAGGTTTATACCTAAAGTCAGCATAATTAAGATATAATTGCACAAGAAGTTTTTAGTGTGATATGACCTATGAACCAATCCAATAAATTCTAGGAAATAATAATAAACTCACTAATCAAATAAATATTCAACCACCTTGCGAGGAAATTGGCGACAATTCAGCGATTGTACCGGTGCCTCAGTACCAGCTGAGTACTAATTGACACCTAACCGCTCACCATATACCACAACCACGCACACTATGTGTCAGTTGAAAGTCTATTTCTTATTAAATGCGTAATTAGCATCACGCGCGCAATAACAATCTGTGGCTGAGTGATTAGCGTGAAAGACATTAAAACATGAGATAAGTTAGATGTAGGTGAGTTCGATTCGGATTGCCGCCATAAAAATTTAAGTAAAAAAAATATAAAAATAAATGCAAAGAATTGAACTTTTAAACAATAATAAATAAAATTTGCGAAAATTGTTGTAAAAGCATGTGGTTCTGAGATTGTGAAAATTTATATTATTGTGACCAGTATTCAATAGATACATTTGGACTAGTCCTGTGATCGGTCTAACCTCATGTAAAAGTGACAGCTTCTTATCGTATAAAGTTCCGGAACTAGAACCAGTCACAAACCTAAAGAACCAGTAACGTGGTGATTAGTTTTTGCACCGATTGTCTGTGCTCTTATGGTTCTTCTCTTTGTGCCGATCATTGTTTTGGAACATTTCATTTCAATAAAAGAAGTTTTATTTAGACCTTTCATCAGTACGAAGAGAGAATGTTAGAATTTTAATTTAATGAGACTCTACTAAAAATTTAAAAGAATGCTTTACGAATCAGATTTGTTGAAAGCAACCATGTTTTGGGTGTATGTCCCGTGGGACATACAAGATAAAGGTACACTGTGTTTTGTTCAAAGTATTGCCCATCGGAAGCTACAACTTTTTCCCCTTTTTTTCTGGCAATTTAGGAATTTCATTTCAAAACCATTCCTCATATTTTCAGGCCAGAAAATAATTAAGCCAAACCTGAAGTAAAGCGTATTCTGAATCTAACAAAATAAATAGTGATCAGAAAAGCAATTTCCGGGCAGGTAAGGCAAAACTTCCCTTCTTCTATTTTCCAAATAGTTTTTAATTAATCGCGCAGCCTGAGCCCGAGCGTTTTCATAATGTAAAATAATGGTTTCGTGTCTGGTCACAAAATCTTTTTCTTTCAATGCTTCTTCAAAAGAATCGATCAGCATAAGTGATCGTTTTAAGCTCATAATAGATGACACCTTTCTGACACAATTTTTTGAATCTACTTTTCACAACTTAATGGCTGTACTTTCACGTGACATAAAAAATATTATGGAGTGTAAAGCGATGGGAATTAATGCAAACACCCAATATATAATATATTTATGTACTTAATTTTTTACACTTTTTGTTGCGCTTTTAATGGCGAATGGAACTTTAAGGCGGTCGAGGATTCTAAATCTAAATAATTATCATTACCCTACATGTGTCACAAACAATACTTAGATGATCAATAGAACGTTAAACATCTTTTGATAAACAAACAAACAACTATGACAGTTTACTCTGTGTTCTTTGCTTGTTTTTCTCTTATAAGTATGTTCTTTTGTAATGAAGGAGCAAGTCAATTAGTTAATTCATTAACACTGAGTAATTAAGTGTGTTTTACTTATAATTTAAAACTTTTTAACTTCCTTTCCGAAAAAAAAAAAAATCGTCCACATTCAACATTGCAAGCTATGAAAAATACTTCAGAAAATTCTCAACTTCCTTTTCTGTAGCAATATTTTTGAAACTAAGACTTAAAGAGTTCAAGTAAATGGCTGCAAAATAAGGTTCTTTAGTACTCATTTTCTTGCTGGGTTGTAAACTAGAACATATATTTTTTGAAAATGTGCGTTTTCTTTTTAATTCTATTCCCATATGCTATTTTTGAAAAAAGAGGTTTATTTTATTAACTTTAAACTAATTTCCAAGCAACCAAAAACATATACGATATAAATAATGTATATCTTTACTGATTAATATATATATATATATATATATATGAGGGATTTTTATTTTCAAATATAAATAATGTCTTTTAAAATAAACGTCAGTATAAAAAATGATTGTTTTTTTATTCATACTTTTGTTTTTATTTCTTTTTTTTACTTTTGTTTTTATTTCAAGAAATATTTTCTGCTATTTTATTTATTTGAATTTTGTATGTCTTGTGTGAATATATTTTAAATATTTTTCATTCAATGAAATTGTTGTTGTTGTTTAGAATTTTTTTTCAACCGATGAAAAAAGGTGAAAATAATTTTCAACTTTTGTGATGAATATCACAAATGATATTTATATTTTTATTTCGATCAAAATGAAAAACAAAATTAAACTATTGATGAAAATAAAGAAATTATAATGGATTTTGATTATTTGTTGAACACCAAAATGTATAAACACAACAAGTTCGGATTCCTTTACATAGCCCGCGTTATTAAATTAAATACAAACTTAGACGGCAACGGAAAATATACAACAATTTTATTTATTTTCCTTTCTTTTCTTTTACTTCAAACTTATTTCAATTTTGTTTAAGAAATTCATATAAAAAATATGGTAATATTTTTTGTGAGAAAATAAAAGCAACAAAAAATCCGGAAGGAATATAAAATAAAATTTATTTTTTAACCGAGCCGTATTGCGCATTTTTCATACAAATTTGTATGGAAATTTAGTGACCGGGCATGTTGTTTATACATTTACAAGGATTGTTTTTCGATTGAAATAAAAATAAAAAGTAGCTTTTTTTAGTATTAAAATCCGGTCTCGTTAATTTATTTAAATTTATTGTAAAATTATTTTTTTTACCCTTTGAAAGTTGGTAATTTTTTTTTATTTTATTATATTTATTTTTTATTTTATTTTTTTTTCTTTTGAGATAGAGAGTACGCACGAAAAAAATTAGCGCAAACATTTCTGCTTCTAAAAATTTAAACAAAGGTTAGTTTTTATTAAATACTGTCTTAAATGTAAAAGAAAGATGCATTTTTTATTAGTTTTTAATAAAATGTTTAAATCTTCTATAGGAGCTTGTATTGTTACTTTTTTTATGAGTCCACTTTTTTGAACTCTATTTTATTTTTTGCTGATTAAAATATTTTCTTTTTTTTTTTTTTTTTTTTAATTTCTTCAAAATATATGAGGGATTTTTATTTTCAAATATAAATATATATCTTTTAAAATAAACGTCAGTATGAAAAAATTATTGTTTTTTATTCTTACTTTTGTTTTTATTTCAAGAAATATTTTCTTTTTTTTTGTAGCCTTCCTATTAGGGCCTTCTTGTGTTTTTTTGTGATTAACTTAACTAATAAAATATACAGAGCAATTCTAAGCCACTTTCCTTCCCAGAGATTTTCTCTTGAAATTCGTATTTTATGATCCGAGAAACTGTATTTCGCAATACACCTGCAGCACTCCTAGGAATTATTTTTTGGATTAGTTTTGTTTACAATATTTTTGTTACAACAATATTTAGCATATAGTTACAGCGCAGAAAAAAATTATTACCATATATTTTTCAATTAACACTGTTGTTTCATTTAACATAAAAATTTAATTAATATATTCAAGCAAAAATAAAAGAAATGAGATGTCTCATTTAAAATTTTAATTCATTCAATTCTCTACTTGATTTATTTAATAAATTTTTTTAATTGTAAAATATTTTCTGTTTTTATTTTTTTATTATTGGTTATTTGATTTAATTTTTTTGGTGAGAGGTGCAAAATTAAACAATTTTTAATTGAATAAATTATTTTGGTGATTGGTGACTTTTTCCTGTGTGATAATAAAAACTATTGTAAATAAGTTAACGATACTAATTTTTTTCATATATAGTAAAATTGTGTCCAAATTTTTTTTCTTTTTTTTTGCGAACCCCTTATTATATATATTTATTATATATATCTTTATAGGTTTCTTGTGAAAAATCGATCATTTGTATTGAAAACAACAAATAAGTTTGAATTCATTTATTGGTTTTACATATACATTAAATTTCGAAACGAATTTTCGTGTCGTTTTACAAAATAAAGACATTAAAAAATATTTTTGTTTATAAAGCGATTTGGATGATCAGCCGGATTTGTTTTAATAAAAAATATGGTTATCTGCTCATAATTTTTGACTAATTAAGATGTTTAGAAGCTTCAGAAAATTTATTTAAACACATTGACGTACAGACCGTCATTGTTAGTTGAACTTTGGCAAAATTTAAGATTCATTTTGTATTAAAATTTATTTCCCAAATTATATATCTCAACTATTCATTTCGTTTTCAATAACTTAACAATTAACCCACTTAAACGTAAAGCAAAAACAACACGTGTGTGCAAATGACAGACAAATACAAATTGAGATGAAATTGTAAAATCATAAGGAACAAAAAAATATAAATCTACATTTAATAGAAAAAAGGTCAGAATACAACAAAAATGCGGATAGCCGGACAGACTGAAATACAAACGAATAAATAATAATATTTTTATGCCTATTTTATTTTATGTTTAATGTTATGTCATACAGAAAAGTCAATATTTAAATAAACAAATCAAAATAAATTATAAAAAGAAAAACATATGTACATACAAATACAATGTATCTTTAACTTAACTGACATAAACCAAATTACAAAATTTTCATATACATATGAAATACTTATACAAAATGAAGGTGTGTGTTATAAAAAGGGATAGAACATATATGATTTTTTTGAAAACAAATAAAAGGATTTAGAAAACTTGCTATAGACCTTTTCAAAAACTAAAAAAATTAGTTTTTAAGTCTTTACTAATTGGTCAAGTTGTGTTATATTTGTAAAAGGGAACGAAAAATAAAATTTGAAACAGAAGATACTTTTATAATCAAAGGAAAGTTTACATGAAAAAGAAATAATTTTTAACAATTGCTAATGGAAGCTGTCATCTATAACTAAGATTACAACAGTACTTTATATAAAATATAGAAATACAGGTAATACTCAATTTACTCGACACATTGGAACCGGAAAAAGTAGGCGTAAATTAAAAACGAATAAATACAAAATTATATTTTGGAACCAGAATTTTAATTAACCCTAGAATACCAATGTACTTAAATTTTACCTATACATACTTTTCAAATACTTATTACTCTTGTTTATGGAAACCTATCGGCATTAAATTCCTGAAATTCTTTTCGTATTTTTAAACATATTTTAAAAAGAAAATCATAAATTTTTAGACGTGTACATGTTCTGAATTCAAATACAAAAAAAAATGTTACTACCTAAAATTTACGTATCGTTAGTATTAAGAGAATAAATTTTATATGTAAATTTTACGTATCGTTAGTTTTAACAGTATAAAATTGAATATAAATTTGGAGATGTGATTTGAAATGGCAGAGAAAAAATTTAAACATGCAGCTGAAAATCATAATTTGGTGGATGTAGTAGTCAATTCTAACTTTTCAATTAAATTAATGTATTAATTGAAAGAAAATTATGAACTACTGAGATTGCCGTTATACTTGTTGTTAAAAATTTTGATATTATGCAAAAAGCGAAGGGTTAGGTTAGATAAATATATAATAGAATTAAGTGCTGATATAACAACACCAAATAAAGTGTTTTAAAGGAAAAGCCATGTTTACGTTAAATTTACGTATCGTTAGTATTAACGTATAAAAAAATATCGTTTGTATTGTGGGGTTAAAGCACTAATTAAATGAAAAAAGTTAGCTTAAGACTTAAAAATCCCTTTAAATTAAAGCATGTGAAATTATTTATTTTTTATAGGCGTATTTCAAGAAAGGTTTACTATTTTTGAATCGTGTTATAAGGAAATTGCGCAAATGAAGTATCGCGTAAATTTAGGGTTACCTATAGATACGAGAGCGGATCAATAAGTCCGTGACTTTTCGAACTTCCCTCGTAGTTATATGAAATGCAACACTATTTCCATAAAGTACCACCTGTTAATAGTCCACTGTCAAATTTTGAGAAAGTGTCGTCATTTACTTTGCGTAGAAAATACAATTTTTAGAGGTCCTTAAAATAGGCATTTGTTTGGTCAATAATTTCATCGTTGGAGCTGAGCCATTTCTTTAGGTTTGGAAATAGGAAGTAGTCACTAGGGGCTAAATCCGGAGAATATGGCGGATGAGGTACCAATTCGTAGCCCTATTCATAGAGTTTTGCTATTGAGACTGCACAAGTGTGCACTCGTGCATTATCTTGATGAAAAAGAACTTTTTTCTTGGCCACATGGGGTCGTTTTCTTTTTAAATCCTCATTAAATCAGTCTAATAAGTTGGCATAATATTCGCCGTTTATTGTTTTTCCCTTTTGAAGGTAATCGATGTGGATTATCCCACGTACATCCTAAAAAACTGTTGCCATCACCTTATTGGCCGACAAACTTACCTTGGCCTTCTTCGGAGCAAGTTCGCCCGGGAATAGTGTTGCATTTCATATAACTACGAGGGAAGCTCGAAAAGTCACGGACTTATTGATCCGCCCTAATAGTAATTAAGGTTTTAAACTAAATAGTTTTAGTTTCAATTTAAATTTATAAATATTATTTTGACTACAATTTAAACTAACAAGATGCTTGTTGGATTAAACAAATATCTAAGTTATTTTCAAAAAAAAAAAAAATAATAATTAAAAATATTAGGGAAAATTTTACTATGGGTCATAGGTAAGAGGAATTTAGAATCTAAGTGACTTAAAATTGTGATGACGAATCTTTTACAAACCAACATGTATATACCAAGTTTGTAGTTTTATCAAACACGTAGACAATGACAAATTAATAAAAGAAAAAAATTTTCAAATCAATCTGAAATAAAAGCAAAACTTTTCATTGTCATTATTTAAATAGATACACTGTATGCAATGTCATCCAGTATTTGGATTCTGCAAATTCATAACAATATATTGCTCTCACGTACCGGCCGCAAACTTTTATTTCTATTTTTTTTTTTTTTTTTTTTTTTTTCAACAATGATGCTGATCATTGACTAAGTGTGTTTATGGATCAATTTAAAAATCTTAATCAACATTGATGCCACTAGTTAGTTATCATTATTATTGTTGTTGTTTAAATGTTTTATAAAACACTCACACAACTATGTTTTAACAATGAAATGTATGATCATGTTGCGGGTGTTATTTTTCTATAGTCTAATAATTCACACAATTGAATTAATAATAATTTGAAATAAACAAGAGAAATACATATAAAATCATAAGCACTTACTTTCTTACATATATATGTATATACAGTACGAGCTCGATTTACGCAACCGATATAAAAGCGAGATGGTTGCAATTTCCGAAAAAAAAAAACGTTGCGATAATCAACCACTAAATATTAAAACGTTTTATTACATTTTTTTTAATAAAAAACTTCTAGTAATCAAACAATTCATTTAAATTAAATAAGAGAAAAAAAACAAATGCATTATTTCAATATTTACGTCTCGGAGAGTGACATTTTTTTAGCTCAAAAAATAATCCGTATTCATTGCAATTTTAATTTTGATTAGGAGATAATTCAATGTATTTGAATATATCCACAGATCATTAAAACTACGTTTGTGAACAAGAAAAGATCTTACGATAAAATTATGCAGTATTAAAAATATCAATAGAAAGTTGCACTTATCGATAATTTTATTGGAAAAAAAGTTTCACTTATGAACCCTGTAATGTAAAAGGTGGTTGCGAAAATCGATATCTTACTGTACTTAGGTACATACTTAGAGATCAAGAGAAATCAGTCAATTATCAAAATCATAAAAATAATCATTTTTATCATGCAATATAAAATTAATTTATTTTTTTTTTTAATGAAAATATAAGTGAAAATTATAAAAAAGCACTTAATTTTTTATAATAATTCAAAAGAAAAGAAAACAATTAACTTTGTTCCTACATAAAAGTAGTTTAAAAGGCCTGGGATTAATACATTAATACGTAAAAAAGCTTCAATGCTAGAGTTATCCAACACGAATACAACAATATTAAGTTGGTTCAAACTTAAATTAAATTTTTTCAGTATTTAATTCAAAAGGCTTAAATGTTTCATATTCTGGATGAAAAATAAATAAATAATAACAATACTTTTAGTTAGAAATTTTAGTTTTGTGTCATATTAGGACAATTTTTTGATAAACAAAATGTAGAATTCAACAATCAGATTTGCAGTGGAATCTTAACTAGTGTGATATAAATGAATATTATAATATTGTTTGTTTTAGTCAGTCATATGACGAATTTATCTCCTTAGGATATCCTCGTTTTTGATCACCTTAGACATTTATTAAAAGAAAAAAGAGAAGGAGGACTTTAATCAAAGCCAACAAACCAAAGTATTTAAGACAAAAGAAACTTTACAAAAATCGTTTACGTTTATGAAAAGAAAACACTTCAAAAATGTTACGATTGGTCCTCCTTATTATGTTAATTTATTTAAAATTTTTAATAAACTTTTCTGTTGAAAAAAAAAAAAATTCACACAGCAACAATGATTCTGTGATTCGAATTTCTCAATCATTTTAAATAAACGTAATTATGAAGTTCAATTCAATCAATTTTTTTGAATTGACTATCTATTTCTCTATATAAACCGCCAAATGTAAAATTAAGAGCATTGGTCCACATATTGCAATATATCTCAAAAACATCTTGTCAGATTATATTAAATAAAATATTAGAAAATTAATATTTAAATCGTCTTCAAGTTTTATTAATATTATTTTTTAATATGTTTAATAGTTAAGATTAGAAATTTAATACACATTTTTTTTTAATGTTAACAAATTGAAAATAACAAAAATTATTATTTTTATTCTTTTGTCATAAAGCTAAATATGTTACAAATAAAACGAGACATTTTTCATTAAAATTCATGAATAACTTTCGACTATGATTATATTATATTATATTATATTATATTATATTATATTATATTATATTATATTATATTATATTATATTATATTATATTATATTATATTATATTATATTATATTATATTATATTATATTATATTATATTATATACAAATCATATAAAATAGATTGCTATTATTTTAGAAAAAATATTATTTAAAAACTCTTGTTTATCTTTGTGTGGATTTATATGACATATGACTCGTTTGACTTACAGCATATTTAGCTTTGTTTCTAAGGAGTAAAAGTTCATATTTTTGTTGTTTTCGATTTTTTAAACTTTTTTTATTTTGCCCGAAATTTGTTTATTTATTATTATTATTATTATTATTATTATTATTATTATTATTTTATTTCTAACATTTTCAGTTTTTCTACTATTACTTAATTTTAAATAAACTCAAATTCTATGCATGGATTTATATGCAATATGACTCGTTTGATTTGCGACATATTTCACTTTTTATCCTGGGATTTTCCGCCAAAATACTTTGGGAAATTTATAGAAAATTTTTTTCAATTTTCATTTTAAGAAAAACTAATTATGAAATTATAATAAAATTTTGCACATATTTGCTGAAAATAATTAGAAAATGTAAACAAGTTAACGTTACTTATTTTATTCAAGTATAGCAAAAGTTATAAGCCTTAAAGTGTGCACAGATTTTTTCGTGCGCATTCCTTAATTTATTGATCTATACATGCACAATATACTTTCGGGAATTCCCGAGAATTGTCTGAATTTTCTCGGGAAAACGGTAAATTAAATATTCTCGTACTTTTAAATATCTATAGCAAATATTTTGATATTTTTAGCGCCTTATATCAATGAACGATTGACGTTACTCTAAACATGGTACTCGCAAGTGTTTAACACATATAATACAACTAGAACGTTGAGAGTAATGTTACTGTTGTATGAATGAGGTTTTTGGATATTGAATTAGGTTTTTTTTCCTTCGATATTTAAAAAAAAAATTAATAAATTGATTAATAAATATTTTAAATTAGAAATAAAAAAATGGAAAAAAAATTAAAAGTATTTTGATTTTGTATTTTATTCGCAAGTAAAACCTATGATAGATTTGGTGAAAAGAATATTAAGTCGAACTTCGAAAATACTATTATAAAAAAAATTTCTTGGTTGGGGGATTTTTCATTTTAACACATTTTCTTTTGAAACAATATCTCCTATCCAAGCAATGGTTCTGTAAATGTTAGATGTAAATATTATAACTTCAAAATACTTATAAAAAACTAATCTTATGTTGATTGACCCACAAAACGAAATAGAGTGGAAATAAACAGCAAGCTATTTATAATGAGATTTATCCAATAGATTAGGATATATTTTTAAAAAGTTTTGGCATCAAAAAAACAATAACGTAAAAATCTGAGACACAGTTTCTTTAACATAAATTACAAATGGTGTAAATTTTATTTGTATAAAATATTAAAATTTTCTTTTTAATCTTAGAAATAGCGTTATGCTTTTATGTTATTTCATTTTTCGATAATTCAATAAGATTTATAATGTATCGTTTTGTTTTATTTAATAAAAAAAAGTAATCTTTATAAGAAATAATGGCCATTTTTCTTATAATTAAAGTTTTAAAAAATTCCTGGGATTTTTTTTTTTTTTTTTTTTTTTGTTCTCGTTTCCCGGGGAAAGAAATATTGCGGAAACGCCAAACTCTAGTCGAGAGAGAATTAAGGTTAACAAGTTCGTATTTTGATAAATAATAAAATAAGTTCGTACAAAAAGGACGAATAACTTTTTTAAGGTTTGTATGATCAAACAATACAAAACGTTTTAAGTCTAGTATGTTCCAAAAAGAGAACAGGATAAATAACTGTGTCCCTGCAATGAGTAGCAAAAAACGTTCAAATGAAGTTGCTAGATCGGGTTATACTTTATGTATATCCAATGTGGCATCTATCTCAGTGCCGTCAGTAAATATTAAAAATTTATAATAGATGTGGCGGCAAAACAAGTAACTGGAGAGTTACCAAATCATGAACAAAACATCTTATAACTCGAATTAAAAAAGACATTTTGAGGTCGACGACAATACTAAACTGCTTCTAAATGATAAAAATACATGAAAGTATAATCCTACTTGACCTTATTATCATAAAACTCAGATCCTTTCTGAGATATCTGGAACTGCTCTATTATACTATTCTCAATAATCATTTTAAAAATTTGTAACGATAGGTGCAGATCTCTCAGTCTTCTAGACTCTGCTTAATGACTTGCGTTATCAAATAACTGAAACACTTTGTTAGAACCTTTCTTCGATCATGATAGGTAGATAGATAGATAAATAGATAGATAGATAGATAGATAGATAGATGGATAGATATATGGATAGATATATGGATAGATAGATAGACAGATAGATAAAAAGATATCACGTCCGTAACCCCAAATGAACCTAAAAACTTGATAACCAAGGTCATATAAATTCCAATTTTCTAAATATAATTATATGTTTATTTCTTTCCAGTATCTGTTTGGAAAAATATCTGCCGTTTCCTCGATATAAAGCAACAGTTAGTCCAAAATTCATTACGATAAATTGGAAAACATGAAATAAATTTTAAATTTATTTATTAATTTTTTCTTCTTTTTTTTAATTTAAATTGTCGAAACGAAATTTTCAACTCATTTTCGTTCGACTTCGAGGAAGAGGTGGTAGGTATATCTTCATCTGAGTTCACAGATAGATGACCAGACTGACAAATCTAATAAAAAAAAGTGATTATATGTCAATTAGTACACATAAGATTAAGATGCCATAATTTTAATCCATCATAAAACTTTTTGATATAATTTACGTTCAATGAAACATTAAAATTAACTTTATAATATTATCATTCCTAGAGAGAAAGGAACTAACACAAAAAATATCACTGGTAAAAATTGATCCTTTGCAGCCACCTTGGGGCAGTAGAAACTGATTTTTTTTTTCTTTCAGCTACAAAAATTGTACTAACTTAATAAAGTTTGTTTCGTTTAACCATACTTGTAGGATTTCCAACCTGCAATCCAAAATTTTAATTTGAAATATAAGATATTTTATTTGTCATAAAATTTGATTTGAAAATAAAACTTTCCTTTCCAAATACAAACAATAATCACACTTTTCGTACTTCTCAAAAACTCTTTACAATTTAAATATTTTGTTCATTATTTGAAAGACATTATTATACACCTACAATCTTCCACACAAAAGCAACAACAAAATAATCATAATAATTGTTTAACACCACTAAACGATTCATATTTTTTATTAAATTTTTCTGACATTAATCAAGATGAAATGATGTGTTAAAAAATTTCCTTTGCTTGTGTTCGCCTAATTTGCCTTTACTCATTAGTAAACGAAAAGTCATAGATATATACCAACACATTTACATATTGGAATTATTAGCATCTATAGTGTGTCTGTGTATTAGAGGAGGCTGTGATTTTTATAAAAATCTTACTTCTATCCTCCCTAACAATCAAAAGCTAAAACTATAAATGTGTCCCCAACAATATTTCTTTTTCCCTATTGCCCTTCGGTTCCCTCTTTCTATCTACATTTCATTCACAAAATTTCAACAAAGAACGCAACAGATACAATCTTTCTTTTTTTTCTTATTTTACTACTTGAGTATATATCAAGTAGAATTCTTGTATCTTATAAATGTTTAATAGCAATTTTATATAAATAGTATATTGTAGATGTATATTCTTCATCTCCTTCACATCATTGATGATGATCTTCATCATTTTCATATCATAAATCTGTATTTGCATATACACACATTTAAACGAGTAAATAAATATTAAATGTATGGTAAAGTATCTGTATCTGTGTGTCGATGTATTAGTATTTGAAGATTGTTCTAAGCATTTGTGTATTTACGTAAATTGTTGTTGATTTTTGTGTTGGTTGTCTATTTAGTTTTGTCTGTGTAAATTTATAAATTGGTCACATTTCATGCAATGTCGACAAGGCATCATAGACGTTCCTCCATGCCGTTCATCCATCCGTCCGTCTTTCATGCTCGTCACAGTCTCTATTTCAAATTCATTTAAATATTAGACGATTTTTTGTTTTTTGATTTTATTCTTTTCATGATGCAAGTATGTTTGTTCTATAGAAAAGATTTATGTTTATGTGGGTTTGTGTCATATAAACATGTATTTGTTTGTAAGTTTATGTTTGCATTTCCGTATGACATGTTAAATTTTTTGTTGTTTCTTTGTGAGCTTGCAAAATGACCAATTTATCTTTTTAGATTGTTGTCAAAGTTGTTGCTACTTTTGTCGTCATATTGTTGTTTAACATTTACACCGAGGATAATTTATTTAAGGTTGTTAATTATACGAACGTATATGTCAAAGTTCACACGTAGAATTCAATACTTTTCAAATAAAAAAAAAAAAAACTAAATAAATAAAAAATGCATTTTATTGTGATGTTTGCGTCAATTTAATGGATATCTACTAAATCCAACAGAATTTTATTAAAAGTTTCGGTATTTACTAGTTATATCTTTGAAAAGCTTATTAGAGCTCTTCAATATCATTGGTTATAGCATTTTTAATCTGAGCTGCAATTGACCTATTATTATTTAACGCACTGTACATTTAATTTATTAAATAAAAAATATAATTTATTGTTTGCTTTAAGAGTTTTTTATTATTTTCTTCTTCATCATTGTTATCTGTGCTTGTCTCTTTCACTATTTCTTTATAATAAATCTATTGTTATTTTGGATTTAAGCCAAATTTTATTTATTTTATTTTTCTATGCAAACATTTTATGTGAATCTTATTAAATTTATTGATTAATATTTTCTTAAACAAAATTCAAAACAGGACATTTTCAATGAATGTATTTTTGCTCAATTTATGTGTTGATTGAATATAATGAATAATTTAATCTGGAGGCGTCAGATATAAAATATTCCCGCCTACATGAAATATAGCTATAGGCGCCACCATTAATTAAAAAAATTAATTTTTCTTTAACAATTTAAACAAAAAAAAAAATAATAATAAATATATTTATTTAATATAAAAACTAAAAGCTATTAATAAAAAATATTAAAAAAAAATTCATGAAAATAAAGGTTATGATGATAGACGAATTGAAGACCATTTTTTTTTTTTTTTTTTTTTGTGAGAAATTATTTGTATAGAAAAAAAATTTAATAAATTTTCTTTTCACAGAAAATTTTCAATAAATTTCCTTTTATATATACTTTTTGTATCGAAAATTTTCGATAAATTTTCTTCTTATAGAAAACATTCGTTGAATTTTTTATACAAAAATTTTTTTTTAATTTCCGTATATTTCCGTTGAATTCTCTTATAGAAATTTTTCGTTAAATTTTGTTTTTATATTATATTTTTTTTATATTATATTACTGAAATTGTCTTTATAGAAAATTTTGGATAAATTTTCTTTCATCATAAAATTTTCAAAATTTTTATAAAAAATTTTCGATGAATTTTATTTTTATAAAAAATTATTTTGATTTTCGTCGAATTCTCTTTTTATAGAAAATTTTCTTCAATTTTCTTTCATAAATATTTTTTTTATAAATTTTCTTTTTATAGAAAATATTTGTTAAATTTTCTTTTAACAGAAAATTTCATTAAATTTTCCTTTGAAGACAATTTTCATACAAATTTTCGATAAATTTCATTTTTGTAGAAAATTTTCAATGAATTTGTTTTTATTCAAAATTTTTGATGAATTTTCATTTCATCGAAAATTTTCTTTTTGTAGAAAATTTTCATCAAATTTAATTTTTACAGAAAATTTTCGTTAAATTTTCTTTTTATAGAAAATTTAAATTTTTGTTTTATAGAAAATTTTTGTTAGATTTTCTTTTTGTAGAAAATTTTCGTTAAATTTTCTTTTTATAGAAAATTTTCCTAAAAAATTGTTTGTAAAGACAATTTTCATAAAAATTTCTTTTTAAAGACAATTTTACAGAAAATTTTCGATAAATTTTCTTTTTGTAGAAAATTCTCAATGAATTTTTTTTTACAAAATTTTTATTATTTTTTTCTTTTTATTTATAAAAAAAATTTCGTTGAATATTATTTTTATAGAAAACTTTTAATAAATTTTCTTTTTATAAAAAATTTTTAATAAATTTTCTTTTTTTTATGGAAAATTTTTAATAAATTTTCTTTTTTTATGGAAAATTTTTAATAAATTTTCTTTTCATAGAAAATTTTTTCGTTGAATTTTCTTGTTATAGAAAACTTTCGATGAATTTCCTTCCTATTGAAAATTTCTATTGAATTTTCTTCTTGTAGAAAATTTTCTTTTTGCCTTTTCTCTTCAAAGGCAATTATTCACAAAAATTAAAAATAAATATTTTTGTGACAACTGTGTCAAATATTTAAATTTTTTAGAACAAAAAATCTCATTAACTTATTATTGTGCCAACAAATTGCAGAAAATCCCCAAGTTACTCATAATTTCAAAATTTTAATTAATTTTCCGTTACTTTTGTGTTAAATTGTAAAGTGGCACATGAGTGTTTTTGCACTAATTATCTGACGCATTTATGTGAACGGGTAATAAACACCTGCAAATTCAAAGATCTTTTTTCCTACGTTTACACGCCAGCAAAGAAAATAAATTTCTGTTTTGTTTTTACACTCACACATAAATTTTTAGAACGAATTTAATACAACATCCAAATGCAATTTGATCGAGTTGCTTAATCTTTTTTGAAGATCAAAGTGAAAATTAAATTTATTTTAAACAAACAAAGAGGAACAAGAAAAAAGTTTTTCATTAAAAGTCAAAAAAAAAACACAAACAAGTTGAAAATCAAAAAAATTTTGCAATTAAAAAAAAAGAAAAAAATGTTGAAACAATTTATTTACAAAAGAGAAAAAAAACTAAACGAAAATATTTATTAGCGAGAGAGCAACAGTAACAAGCAGAAACATGAAAAATTGAAAACTTAACACGCGATCATGTTTGGCAAATGTTACGTTTAATATAAAGACATAGCTAATTTTTCACATCTTTTCTGAAACCACCTAAGTAATTTTGTCTTTTTAGCATAAGCTAAGACAATTTTCTATTATTTTGAGTTTTCCATAAAACAGGAAACCGTAAATTATTCTTTTTTTTTCAAAATTTAAAAAAACCTCTAAACAAAATATATTAAGTGTTATTAAAATGTTTAGACAATATTAGTTTATGTATATAGCATAAATATTTTCTAATATCATGAGTAAATCCATAAAATGTAAAACCATAATAATGTTTATTTTAAAAGATTTCAATTAGATTTACAATCATGCTACCTCTTTCTTTATCTTTAACAAGCCGCTAAAACTTATTATTATTTTTTTATTATTTCCACCTTAAACGCATGAATTATTTTTTGGCACTAGTTGTACAATTTGAATCAAAATAATTATAAATGTTTTAAAACACGGCACATCATTCATTAAAATTTCACCGAAAAGCAGCGTAACGAACAGGAATTATTAAGCAAGAAAATTAGAAATAAAATTTTGTTTTATATTTATTGTAGTTGTTTTTGTTGTCATGATGACATTTTGTAAATTAACACACGCCAAATATTCAAATTTATGAGTATAAAAATTATAGGATTTTAAGAATAAAAAGAAAAAATTTAAAGAATCTTTTGACTAATTGAATATTTTAAATGATTTAGGGTAAATGGAAGGGAGAAGGAGGAACATGAGATTCCAGTAATTGGGATAATAAAATTTTATTTTTTCGCTAAAGTGTGAAAACATTTTACGGCAATGTTGAAATACATATTTGCGCATTTCTAATAAGTATTGAAAAAGTGGAATATGCGTATTTTAGACTCTATTTCTATTTGCTGAGACAGAGTTTGTTAATTTGCCTACAAAGATAGAAATCATTTAGTTTGATGATAAACAGAAGAAACGTTAAGTTTAACTCGATTTGCTTGAAATTGGAAAAATAAATAAAGGTTTTATACAAAACGATAAGGACGGAATTTGGACCAGTTTAACTGGAATAACATTTTAGAGGCAAATATTTCCGCTTAGCAGCAGGATGTATTTTTCTATCAATTTTTACACTCCTTCCTGCCATTTTTTCCTATATTTCCTTTTTCTAAAATTGCTTACCTTACTTTATTTTATTTTCTTTATCTCCCCCCATTTCTCCCATTCCTACCTTTTTATCATTATTCTCCTTTCTTTCTTTTCTTCTTTGCTTACCTTTACTTCTCCTCCTTCCTTTGCTTCCTTTCCTTCCTTGGCTTTCTTTTCTTCCATCCGTTATTTTCTTCCTTTCCTACCATCATTTGTATTCCTTTCCATTCAAATCCTCGTGAATGCAATTGTCATTTGTTTGGCATACACATGACATGCTTCAGGACAAATGTCTTCAATGACTATTTTAAAACATAATTTACTACCAGATGGTCAAAACATAATTTAAATCATTAATGACAAAAAATTGCTGTAGATGAAGTCGTTAGAGGGTTTGACTATTCAACTTGGGAAAATGAAGTGAAGAAGAAGGTGATCAGGCGTCGACTCTTAGTAGCACCCAAGTAAATTTTTTTTTTTTTTTATATAGTGCAGAATTTCAGTGCCCTTTGTTCAAAATAGCCATCAAGACGTTTGTTTGAATCTGTCGTCAATGTGACGTACAACAAATCATGCACCCATCATCGAGAATATCTCCAGGACATGGTTAACTGGGGTGGATATGTATTTCTAGAGATCAAGTTTTTAATTTTCTCTTTTTTTGTTTTCCCTTTGTTTTTTAGTAGGAAGATCTTTTAATCAGGAATAACAGTCGAAGTAAAATTTTTCTTAAAATCAGCAAAAAGTTAAGTAAAAACAAATGAATAGTAATAGACTGAAGCAAGTGGTTTCACTTCTCTACTCTCATTTGTTCTACGTCTTTGCTTGATAAGTAACAACATGTGTAAATAATTTATCAAAAACAAAATTTTGTACAAATATAAGCAAAACTGAAATATGAAAGCAAACACGGACAAAAATAAAAATAAGCTTCTCCAAATACCACAATATTTGGCCGATTTTCTTTTTCGTTATGACTTTTCTTGAAAACAAGTGTCCTTGTCGGCCCAAGAGAGCGTCCGCTTAGTGGAGGTTAATTTATTATATAAATATCACCTAAAGCGTGGGACCAAAAAATTTTTCCGCCTACCGGAGCTTTTCGTCAAAAGAGATTTTACTCTATTTCCACGATACGCTTGTCTTCTATAAGGAACTGTGTTAAATTTAATAAAATATAAGAGATATTTTTACCTTTCTTATTCATTGAACTATAGAAAGACATAATTTTATAATATTTTCTATTTAATAACAAAAAGTGTGATGGTGCACTGTGAAAGAAATAACCATTCTAGCGGCATTAAATTCGCTACTGGATAAGTTAGTCTAGTTAGTTAGTCTAGTGTTAATTTTCGTATTGAATTGCTTAAGTTATTTTTACACAACTTGTGCTTTGCCACGCCCACATTTTAGGCCCAATTTTTTAAAGCAGTTATTTTTCACTTAACTAATGAAACGAATTACATAAAATTTGACTCACATATAGCAAAATATACGATCTCTAATTACATCAGTTACTGTACTGAGAACCACACTTTCATTACGTTCATTTTGACACAACCACTCGTATGTTACCTTCTTATTTTATAGACTATAAATATGACATTTAGATCTTATGTGATGCACATAATTTGAATAAGATAGGCCAGACCTCTTGGCTTCCCGCGCATATTCCACTCCCCTTTTAATATATTTGAGTCATAATATTATGTTGATACTGTTATGTATTCACTTAGATTGATTTTCAAAAGTGGGCCTTATATGGGAGCTATAGCTAATTATACTCATAAAATTTCTCACTTTGCTTTCTATTTATATAAAAGTTGTTTGTGTCAGATATAATCATAACAATAACTTTTATATGGGATTTATACAAGTTAAAGTGATTTTCGGCTGAGGGGCTTATATTGGAACCATGAACGATATGATTCTTCACAGAATACGGTATTGGCTGAACACTCTTTGCTAGCAACTGAAAGCTTATAAAAAGCTTGTTTAACATTAAAAGAAAAAAAATAAGGTTTTGAAATAAATACAAAAAATAATAAAAAATATTGTATTTAATAAGAAAATGTGATTTAAATAAATATAACCGCTCAGTGGTAAGCGTTTTTTAATAATATCAACTAGTTTTTATTAATGATAACATTAATGATAACATAGCAGGTGCATGGTTTTTCGCAAATATAGCAGGCGGTAACTTATCTTCGCAAGATTCTACGTAAATATATGGGAGTCTTCAGCTGAGTTAATCCATGAAAATAAAATGCAAATTATAGGCAAGTATTGGAGTGCTTTCATTTAAAGTATCTTAATTATTTGCGCTTAAAATGATTTTCATTTTCAATACTGGCAAAGTACGATATTAAGTCCATTTATTCCCAATAAGCTTGTTTGTATAAATGCCTGCAAAGAAGACTCATCCAGCTACATCAAAATCATTGCTAAATTTGTATTGTAACTTATATTTTCAATTTTTTTCTTTTTACTAAATTTTAACATGAAAAAATGTAATATTTACACAATAAAATATATTTAAAATAACAAAAATATGCTCCTTTTTCCTGAGCATGCCTAATTTTAATATGTTATTATCATAACCGAATAAATAACCGAATAAATTTTTTAAAATAATTTTGGTAATTATAAGATTCGATTGCCACAACGAATCTGTTTTCTCCGTGTATAAAAAAGCGATCTTTGATAAAACAAATGTGCATTTGGGAACATTCAATGTGTATAAAAAGTACATTAACAAATAAACGGGGTAAACGGGCAGATCGTTTTGGACATTTTACAACAACAATAAACCAAACTAATAAACGAAATAAGAATTAGACCGAATCCGATCGAATCCCAAAAATTGCGGTCCACGAAATTATAGAGTAAATATGATACCACAAATTTTACTCTTTCTGCAATAACTTTTTTCATTTTTTTTTTTTTTAACTAGATAGTCAAACTAAAATTATCAAATTAAATGATATTTTTTAATACCTTAAATAGCACCTATTGGTTGATTAAGTTTATTTATTATTTTTTCAATTAACATAAGCAACAAAAATTCATTCTTTAATTAATATATAAAATTAATAATCACCTTCAGAAAATGACAGAAAACACAAACTGAGTAAATAGGCGCCAAATCCTTTCTACCGCTTTAAGTAAAAATGTCAATTTACTTAGTGAAGTGTTAAAAATATGTACTATAAAATATTTATTGATTTAAAGCTTTAAAAATTTACGTTAAATAATGGCGCTGGATCAGTGATTTCGATCACTGCGAGATCACCAATTAAAATAATAAACACCCACATACACCCTTTTATAGATTACATTTTCTTCTATTTAATGCAAAAACGAGAGGAGGACATATCTTATGTGTGATCTCTAATGGCCTGACCCATCATGTCAAACGAAAATTATATAGGAAACAAAAACAAAATTTTAAATTCTATTTTTTTGTTCTCTATAAATTGTCAAAATGAATTATTCGTTAGACATCGTGGGACAGGCCGTAAGTGTCAATGTTATATTTGATGTCAGCCACATGGTTTGCCGTCTGACTACCACATTAAAGTGTCACTTTGATGAGATGATTTTCATGAAATTAGCTATACCAATAGTTAGCTTCAAACTTGTTGAGCATTAAAAAAAATAATGACTAGGACAATTGGCATAAGGTAAATTGTGATATTAAAGGCATATTTAAACTTTATAAAAATAAGTACTATAAAAAATATTAAAAATTCTAATAAATTTCCGTAATAATATTTTATTTTAATATTAAGTAATAATGAAACACGACACTTACGTTTTCTTTTTCCTCGTAATGAGAACTTACCTGTAAAGATATAAAAATAAAAATATTATAAAATACAATATTTAATAAAAAAAAATGCAAAAAAAATTTAATGGCCGGACAAAAGAGCCTCGAAGGCTGTTTTATTAAACGTTGGCGGTAAATCGTTAAATTAAAAATTTTTATTTAGTTCAATACAAATGAGTGAAAATAAAGAAAACAAACAAAATCATATAGTGAAATAAAAAATCAGGCCATATGCTTTTTTAAAAAAAAGTCCAAAATATATATAAAAAAATCACAAAAAAATAATTTCGATTTTTATTTTGGTTTCAATACAATCGAAGGCTACAGTGGAAGTCATAAATTAGTATGTGTACCAGATGTTGCAAATAAAGCAACAAAAGAATGAATATAAAACAGCAGCACTACACTACTCTACACTATACAGCAAAAACAAAATTATCGTATATAAAATGAAGAAGAAAAAAAAAGCAGCGCAGTAAAACTAAATACAATAAAAATTAAGAAAAGATGGCGAAAAAAAATAATAATGTACACACGATATATAGAAATATTTTCGTTAATACTATGCGAATAGCACATACAAATGTATGTATGTATGCATGTATGTATGAATGAACATCGAAAGTTATAAAATACACCTCATAAAATTCACAAGAATTTTGTATTTTTATATCCAAGAAAAAAAGAAATAAAATTAAACAACAACTGAAATATTTACATTGTACATATGTGGAATAATTAACCCTTTGAGGAATATTTTTGTCAAATTAGGGTCATTAAGTTGACAGATAGCTTGTGATCTATAGCACAAAAACTATTTATAACGAACATTTTGGAAGTAAGATTCCGAACTAGCCTAACGCTTCAAATACTCCTAAAGAAATAAAGAACAGAAAATAAAAAGCAGAAAAAAGGAAAGGAGACATAAGAAAAAATGTTTGATGTGACGGAAAGGCAGAATGGGAATTCTAGGACTGCGATCAAAGGCTAAAAAAAGCTAGTAAAAAAAGAAAGAAAAGCAGACAGTTAGGCAGATTATATTCAGATACATTCAGAGAACTATTTAAGCAAATAGAACTTTAATATTTTTTTTTAGGAAAGTAAGAATGGATAGACAGACTGTTATATTAGAGCAGTTCGGTCCCCATAAAAAAAAAAAAATAAGTTATGCCAGTCACCCCTAGCATGAAAGAATAGTTAATATCTTTTTTAAAAGATATTTTTTTGCAACGGCCCAAAATACCGCTCTCGTCTGATGTATTATGTGGCATAGCATTGTTAATGGTTTGACAATAGATTAATTTTTCTCTTTACCAATTTTTTTTATTCATTTGACGTACTAAAGACGCCAACACCATTTTTGGCGCTTCTACCCCACTGTACGGGGCAAATAAATAATTTTTGCAATTTTGGAAACGTCATTAACAATTCGTTCTAGAGGGTGACTGGCTCAACTTTTTTCTTACTTAAGCGCCGTCTATTCCTATTTAAAAATATCGATATTTGCCGTTTAATTATTACTTATTTTCAAATAAGTCTTTCTGAAAAGCAGGTTCGAGGATATCATAGAGTTAATTTCGATTCTTACTCGAAAATACCGATAGTTGCTTCGGTTTGTAATACTACCTACAGTTATTACCAGGGCAACATAAAATATGCAAAATCGTATCTTTTTCTGAATTTGAAATGAACCAAAGCGATAGCTATTTTTTCGTTTCCGACAATTTTAACAATTTTGCCGTCGATTTCTTATGGCGTATATTTTGGGATTAGCAGCATATTTTGTCATATTTTAAAAGATTTTTTTTTTGTCAATTTAAATGGCATATTTATGTATATTTTATACTTAAGTGCATAATTTTGCATATATTACATTAAAGAGCGTAGATTTTCATATTTTGCATAAATAGTATTTCTAAACTGAATTTGTGAACATTTTTAAAAAATTTTCCAAAATATAACAGCACAAAAACCTCACATATGTTATATGTTCTGTGAATTATATGTTCGTTAAGCTTACCTCCTTCGATCTCAAAGAATAAGCCCTAGTGGAAATTAAAGCTAATAGACTGTGCTAACAACCTGCACAAATAGTTTTTCCAAATTGAATTTCTGAATATTTTGAACATATCCTGTGAAGGATATGTTCATAATGCTTATATCCACCGATTTCAAGGAATAAAACATAGTGGAAATTAAAGCTAATAATCTATGCTAAGAACCTACTCGAATATTTTTTCCAAATTGAATTTGCGAACATTTTTAAAGAATTTTCCAAAATAGGACTTAGTGCAAAAATCTCACATATATGTATGTTCTATGAAATATATGTACATTATGGTCATATCCTGAAGGAATAAGACTTAGTATAAATTAAATCTAATAGACTGTACTAACAACCTGCATAAATAGTTTTTTTCAAATTGAATTTGTGAAAAAAATTTTGCAAAATATGACAAAAATTAGTTCGTATTTGTTACTTTTGCTAATAACTACTAATAACAGGATTCTTAGTGCAGCCAAATAGAAATATCTTAACAATAAATTTTCGATTTCTAACTGACTCTTTCGACTGATGAAGAATATTGGAGCTGTTCTTAAGAAGCTATTTAGAAGTTTCCTTTTTAGTTTTGCGAAATTATAAAACAATGTAACATTAAATTAAGACAATTTAACTTAAGACAATTTAAACTGCGAGCAAATTGTATTGTTGTCATTTTAAAGTAAAATATTTGGAAAATTATTCAAATTTTGAAGAAAACGCATTTTAATGCAATTGCATTTTATAGATGCAAAAATTGAGAAAAATTTTACATATAAAAAAAATTCCCTTAATTTCGATAAAAATTTAAATTCACTCTCTTTCTCCCTTTGCTTCCAATTTTTAACAAAAATTGCCTCTAAAAGGAAAAATTCTTCTATCTGATAATTTAAAATTTTTTCTGAAAAATTACACTTTAAGAGCATATTTTTTAATTTTAAGGGCATATTTTCCGATTGTAAAAGCACTTTTTTATGCGTTTAAAACACTTTTTAGAGAATATTTTTAATTGGCCTGGTTATTTATTACCAACACATCATTATTAAAAAAAAAAATTAAATCATAATTTTTCGATCCGATTTACCTGGGAGATCATATAATGCAACGTCTCCCTTTGTTATTTCAATCATTCTCTACAAATTTTCACCCATAAATATTAAACTCTATCGGCTTTATTCATAAATTTCTTATTAGTAATTTATGAATAATAATCTTAAGTTTGTTTATTTATGCAAATAAATATCTATTCATTAAATTAAAAATAGTTTGCAAATAGCTTTCGCTAAAAATAAATAACTTATATTATAGCAATATATTGTTTCTGTGTAAATTCAAATACAATTTGTTTAATTTGTCAAATAAATCTTTTTAAAAATAATTTATTTATTTGTTATTTTTTTTTTTTTAATAAATGTATGAACAAGTGTTTTAAATTCAAAAATATGTTAATGTTATTTATTATTGCTGACTGAAGAGATGATGATTATCCATTGTGTCGTATTTTATAGTAATATTCTTTTTTAATTGTTTAAAACAGGTGGTTTTTTAAAAAATATGTTTTTGTCTTTTCTTTTTGTTGTAGTTAATGTAGCTCCTTCCAAGCGTGTTGTTGTTTCATCACCTTTTGTCGTTTTGCCAATTTACAAACAGAAAAAAAATTGTTCCTTCAACTCGACATTGATTTCACTTGTTAATCAGTCAGTCGACACTTCAATATATTTTTAGAATTTGTAAGTAAAATGAAAAAAAAAAAAATTTGTTCGCTTTTTTTGTTAAAAAAATAGAAAACTGCAATTAACAACAAGCCAACAAGTGTATTGAATGAATGACTAACTAGTTAGTTAGTAATACATAGTATACTATGTGTTACTACAAGTATATTTGTATTTTTTTATTTTTTTTTCATTCGTTTGGGGAGGTTCTAGTGCGAGATCGAGCTATTAGTATTTTGAATTTTTAAAATGTTTGGTTTTTTTTTCATTTTCTGTGTATAATTTAAGAATTACATTGATTATTGTTAAAATTAAATGGTACAGAGCACGAGGTTGTTATTTAAACATAAATAATTACAAAATGCTTAAATTTTTTATGCAAGAGGTTTCGAATTTCTTGTAAAATTACAAGGGTTTTTTTAATTTATTTTTCATCTTTCATATTTGTTGTTTTTTTTGTCAAGTTTTACAAAAAAAAGTTTTACAATACAAATTGAAATGTGTAAACGAAGAAGGAATTTAAAGCAACTTCAAAACAAAATATCATAGAGAGAGAACACAAACTTTTCGTACACCTGACGAACCTTACCATCTCCAATTTCGATGAAATTCGGTGTACACATTCATAATACGAGTATCAATACATAATTTGAATATCGCATGCAAAAAAATTCTAAAAAAAAACATAAATCTTAGTTGATATATTCAATGAAAATTGCATCTATAAAATGCAATTGCATTAAAATGTGTTTTCTTCAAAATTTGAATAATTTTCCAAATGTTTTAGTTGAAAATGACAACAACACAATTTGCACGCAGTTAAAACTGTGTTTATCTGTTAATTTAATATTACATAGTTTTATAATTTCGCAAAACTAAAACGGAAATTCCTAAATAGATTCCTAAGAACAGCTCCAATATTTTTCATCAATCGCAATAGTCAGTTAGAAATCGCCAATTTTTTGTTAAGATATTTCTATTTGACCGCACTGAGAATCCTGGATTCAATTTAATTTTTAGATTTATTTACAATATTCCCCTTTTTCGATTTTTTATTATAAAATTTCATAGTCCTACTCTAAACTTTTTATATTATTTGGCAACACTTTAAGGAATATTTTAAAGAAAAATTATTAATATGGAAGATGTTTTTTAGATATTCTTGATACAAGGATACGAATATTGATCTCTTTATCCTTTTCTTTTCAAAAATGTCATTTTCAGAAAAATAATCAAAAACTAGATTTATTCAGCATCAATTTTAGCCAAAGTTTGTTTGAATCGGAAAAATAGAAATAATTTTTCTGAAAAAAGTGAGCTTTGAGTCACTATAAAAACTAAGCTATAACGAGTTTGAAAACTTTGAAGAACTTTTAATTTTGTATTGGCGTTTCTGTTCGAAAATTTTTGTTTTCGCCCCATAAAAATCACTGCCATAATCCTTAAAGTAAATAAATTCATAGTAGATTTTTTTCTGGAAATTTAAAAGAAAAATTATCGTTTAAGGTTTTGAAAGTAAGGACTGCGCACGAAAAATTTGCTTACAATGCTTGCAATTCAGTTCATAAAAATTAAGACAAAATGTCAATATCTTTGAAATTTTAATTATATTAAACACTGTTGTATTAAAATTAAAAATTTATTTTTTATTCGTTTTTAATAAAATATTTAATATATTCTGGAATACCCTCCAAAAAAAAATCTTTGTTGCGTTTTCTTTTACTATTTTGTTAGTAATGAATCCACTTCTTTTTAAATTCAATACATTTCAAATGGGCTGAGGTTTGGACAGTTTAGCGGAATGAATTCCCTTGGTGCATAGCAGCACCATTTGTTTGAATGCTTGGTCAGGCCATTAACATTAGAATTCGTTGTGCTTTCTAACGATAGAAAGGATTTAGTTTCCAGGAGCACTCATTTGTGTACATTTCTCTGGTAAGTGTCATTTCTTACGAATAAAGTTATTACAAGTATAAATGGCTTGTCAGACCAAAATCGATTTCGATTATGGTCGAAAATCGATTTTCTTTGTCAAAAAACTATTATTTTGCAGTCGATTCTTACCAGGCAACTTTATAGTGAAATCGACTTTTAGGCTTCGATTAATCGAAAAATCAACACTGCACAGTGAATCTTTTTTGTAAAAATAAATTACAAGAATTGCAAAGCAAAATTTTAAACTTTCTAAAAAATAAATGGGAAAATTTAAAAAAAAACAATAAAAATACGATTCAATAAATAAAATAATAAATAATAAAAAATCTACATTCGTTCCCGCAGTGCCGGACATTCACATAAAGAATGTTCCTAATCCTCAATAAAACAAGTCATCCTTTTCTCAAGCCCCTATTTCACAATTCATCTAGAGAAATAATTATACATCTATGTTTCTGTTATATCCGTAAGCGACCAATTTACTTAGCATTCATTCGATATTTCGATCCCACGAATACCTTGTCACCAGAACTAGGCTGAGAAGTAAAGATAGTAATTGAGTGCAGTTTTAGTAGACATAATGACTTCAAACTCAGGAATTCCGTGCCTTAATAGCGGCATAACCATTTAAATTAAAGTAGATTAAAGTCTATATCTTACGAAAGAAATGTCCCGTCTTGCAAAAAAAAAAAAAAAAGAAAAAAATCCAGACTCGGATCCAGTGTTAGTTCTATATTTAATATTTCATATCACTGCATATTTAGTGAAATGATTAATTTAATAATCAATTAAAAAATCGATTATGGGGTTCGATTAATCGACTATAAAAATCTGAATTAAAATGTTTTATCGAAAAATCGAAAATCGATTATTAACTTTTCATATCATTCACTACTTGATACTTGATTTATAATTGATAAATGGCTTGTCAGACCAAAAATTTGTTCAACATTTTTTCCATAATATCTGTGATATGGAATTCCTGTAAAAATTTGTAAAAAAAATTCGACAGTATGAACTTTATAGTGGTTTTAAGACACATTTTATTTTCGGCCTCTACTTTGCCTCCACATTTTTTCTAGCATTCTCGGTGGGTTTTCAGGCAACCTTTTTTAAACTTTTCTATTGAAAGATGTAGAGCAATTTAATAAATTAGTTGCATTCCATTCAGAGATGTAAAGATTTTCTCTTAAAATACGTAACATTTTGTCTGCGATCCTACAGTCTATAAATCAACTTTTTCTTTGGTTATCAGAGTTCCTTGCAGTAATCGTGAACTCCTTGTATTTTTATGATTCAAGAAACAGTATTTCTCAATTCACCAACATTTCTAGTAATTGTTTTATATGGTCGACATGTGTTTTCATAATAAATTTGATTTATGTGTTTGAACGAATTTTGTTAAATTTTCATTTAAAGAAAAAATAATTGTGTTATTACCAAATAATTTATCACGTATTTAGTGAGAATAATAACCAATGTAAACAAGTTATAATAAAAGTTATAAGCCTTAAAGTGTGCATTGATTTTTTTCGAGTGCAGTCTTGAGTTTCAATTCGATAGGATTGAAGTGGCACCCAGAAATATCAAACAGATTTTTTTAATTTATTTTAAAGTATTTCAATGGCCGTATTTTGTTGCTAGCGTACATAAACAAATGCATACAAAATTTAAATTTATATACGTTAGGAATTAATGTGTAGAATTATACATGTTAATTATAACGTCGATAAAAATGCTCCCAATTTATGAATAAAGATACATGATTATGATTATAAGAATGATAACAAAAGAAAAAATATAAAAATAAAATTAAATTCTAATAAAAAATTTCTTCATTTTTTAATTTTATAAAGAAAACCGTATAATCGTATATATTAACTGGTAATAGTCAACGTTAACACTCAGCGGGAGCAACAAAACATAGCTAATATAAATAATTTTAATCGGAAGGTTTTTCAGGGGCAAGAAATTGAGCTACTTCTACAAGATTAATTTGCAAATGGGACAGCTAAATAACTTAGCTTTCATATTATTTCCTTTATGTACTTTCTTTTCTTCCTTTTCTTGCTTTACTTCACTTCCTTCCTATCATTGTGTTTTCCCTTTGTTCATTCCTTCGTTTCAGAAAGATATCTTTTTTTTGCTTTCCCTTCTTTTCTTTTCCTTCGATCATTTCTCTTTTATTCTTATCTTCCTAGTAGGAATTTCAATAATTACTTCATTTTCCTTCATCCTTTATTTACTTCCTTTGATTTTCTTTCCCTCTCTTCTTTTACTTTCATATTTTTCTTATTTTCCTTCCCTCTTTATTAACATAAAATATATTTGGCTGTTAATTTGAGGTCTACGAGGGACTCAATAGAAAGTAAGGTCTGACTGCGTTTTTTTATAATCTAATAACGTACTATGGATCAAAATTGAATCAGTTATATAAATTTTTTTGAAATAATAATGTAACCTAAACATAGTGTCCCGAGGAAGCGCATTTTTGATAGTTCGATGTAGGAAGACCCTTCAAACCATAGAATACAACTAGAAGTTTATGTGAGAGGCACTTTGAACTAAATTAAAAAAAAAATGATTAATATTTTTCAAAACACAAAAACAAAATATATATGAATACATGCATTTTGTTGCTGCCTGAATTAGCTTTTTGACAATTGAATCTGTTTTTTTCTCTCACATAAATATCTAGTTATTAATCTATGCCTCAAACTATGCGTATTGGTGAACAGAATATAGAAAAAATATTAACAAAAATTTTTAAAAATCTCAAGCTTGGTACATTTAGGAAAAAAAAAAGAAAAAGATTCAAGTTCTTTTTCGCGAAGAAAGTCTCAAAAAATTAGACATTTACAGCTTGTTATAGAAAAAATATTTTAAAATTTTTCCCTATGGGATTTTGTTCCGCTAGAGAACTTCTTAGTGCTTTTTGGTGAAAAAAATTTTTTAAAATTCGTTTTAAAATAATGGGTAATAATGGGTAATAATTTTTTCATAACAGGCTCAAGAATACAAATTCTTTTATACCCACTTCGAGACAAAACTCAAAAGTTTTTTTTTGGACAAAATGTCTTCAATCGCCGGTAGGTAACTGAAAATAAATTTTAGAAATTTTTTAAATATTTTTTGCATATTCAGCTCAATAATATGCATCATTTGAGAGATCTTCCTACAAAATTTTTCTCTACGGGACATTCTACTAAACATTCAAAAATCATTCAGTTAGTCCCCTTACTTAGTTTTATAATAGAGATTTATGCTCTAAATTTAACGCTCTAATTTCCAAGAGCTTCTAAATCATGATGATTATGATATAAGAGTTATATTGTTTCTGAAATATCTACTTTGTAAAAAGTAAAAGCTTTTAAAAAAATCAATTTCTAGCCACCAAAGTTATCAAAATAACAAGTAAGAGTGCTACATTCGGCTGTGCCGAATCTTATATACCCTTCACCAGTGTTGAGATGTGTTATATGAAAGTGAAGTACCTTATATTGGATGTAATTAGAAATATATTTACCTATACTATACCCATGTAAACACTAAAAACTTTAAATAATTTGCATTTTCATATAAAGTTGAAATAGAATCAAGATTTTATAAATCCTTGTATTCTTATGTATATTATAAAAATGAGGTGTAAGTTTGTTTGGTTGTGTATCAATCACGTTAAACGGCTGAAGTAATTTTCAAGAAATTTGACACAGTTAATCCACTGCCAGATTACCTTTCAGTAATCGTGGTTATAGGCTTTGTTAGATCTCGATTGAAAGTCATACTCACATTTTACGCCTACTTTAAAAAATCAATTTTTTTTCATTTTATACGTTATTAATGAAGCTATTTACATGAAATTTGACGCACAGGTAGTGCTTGCACCGTAAAATGTTATAGGTTATGTTGGACCTTGATCGGATGCCACACCCATATTTTACGCCCACTTTTTTAAAACTCTCAAACGGATGAACCAATTAGCTTAACATTGTACAGGGGGTGTAGTACTCCCCATTGCATATCTAAGGAACTATTACAACGAGAACCAAATTACGTGTAAATCGTTATCCTATCATATCTCATCGATGAAATGATAATAGGAAGGATAGGTCCAGGGGTAGAGGTAACCCCCAAAGAAAATATAAATTTTCTCATCTAAAGGACTATTGCAGTGAAAGCCTTAAAAAATGTAAAAATAATTTTCATATCAAATTTCGAATAGTGTAAAGTAAATATTAGTTATCACATCAAATAAGGTAGCAAAGCGCACCGATAAAAGCTAGTAAATATCAAATTTAATATTTTGGAATTTTACAAACGTTTGCACATATGTAGGAAAGATTACTTCGGTGCAGAACAAATATTTTATAAATGTAAGACAATATTAGATTAAAAAAGGGTATGGTTGAAAATTTATGGACCGACTTGACTGATTTAAAAACCCGAAATTCAAAAAATGTGGTAGATTTACGCAAGAATGAGGGCCATAGTTTATATAGTTTATAACGCGTTTTGACCTATAACTCGGTTAATACTTGATCTACTTAGGTAATACCTTCAACACAAAATTTTTTAAAAACTTCCAATTTTTCTGTGAAAGAACAAAGTGCTTCAAAAAAGTTGAAAAAACCATATATGCCTTCATTTATTTTTGTTGTTGTTTTCAGTGCCCATGAAAAAAAAACAACTATAAGAGAAGCAGACTTTAAATAAATAAAAAAACAGATTTGCCAATAACTCAGTTTTTTACGCACCGATTAGCTTGATTCAAAAAACCGAAATTCAAGAAGAAAATTTGTGATGACGGACACACGAACATCGTCCAATGCACAAAATTTCTTATAAGTATCTAGAAAATGTTCCCTTTTTTTACTCTCCGACGAAAATTTTTGAAATTACAAACGGAATAACAAACTTATATGTACTACTTACATATGTGGTGAAGGGTATAAAAAGCATATTGACCACCCGGGACACCTTCAAGGCCAATTATAATAAAATTTCGTTAAAAAACTATTGGCATTTCTAAATAAATAACAAAAAAAAATCAAACATATACACATTCATAAAAAAAGCAAAAAAAAAAACAATTTCAGCAACAAAAATAAACACTCAATTTAATAGACAAATATTAAGTGGATGGATGGATGGATGTACTTCACAAATAAAAATAAAAATACTCGTAAATACAACAAAATATATACACGTTCGTAAAGAAGACAAACTAACAAGTGGTCGTCACGATAAAAACAATACATGACTGTCCGTCTGCATATCTGTAGTACAGAACAAAATATGAGAAATGAATAAAAAATGGATAGCCAAAGAGAGAAACAAAAACAATAAGCTACAAAAATAAATAAAATATAGTAATAACAACATAAAGCAAAAGTAAGAATTATGCTAAAATTGCTGATTTTTTTCATAGACAAAATTTTGTTTAATGCAGCTAAAAACAAAAACGAAGAAAGAAATATATAAAAACAAATGAAAGAAATATGGCATAACAAATAATAATATTAATAACAATAAAATATACTTGTGTTTTTTGTTTTTTTTTCATTTTTTTACCTCTAAATGCCATTGTGATATTTTTTAGAGATCTGCTCCTCTCTACCACTACATCCTACCCAGCTGACCATAAATATCGATAATAATATCCAGTTCGAACATTTCGCGAACATTTCTCTAAAAAAACATTCGTTAGGGATTCGCTTTGGATATCAAGAAATTATGAAAATTATTCGATATTGATATTACTAACGACTTGTGATTATTATTATTGGCAATAGTTCGAAAACGATGATTTTCTACTTTGTTTCATTTCCATTTTGTTCCCAATGTTCAATGAAAAGCTGATTTAATTTTTAAAGTTACATATTGTCGGTGTGCCTACGAAGAGCTCTATGTGTAATTTTTTATCTCTCTTTATTGCATCTTGTATCATTATCAGTCATACGTTCACCCACCAAAGCGTTTTCCATTATCTCAAAGGGTTTCAAAGTTACACAAATTCCTGTGTATATTTCCTTGGGAGAAAAAAAACTATTTTTGTTTTTTAATTTACATAGGACTTTTGTAAGAACTAAAAATTAAAAATATTAAAAGCATAAAATTTTCAAATATCTTAACGAAAAATACAAAAATCAAAAATGAAGAAAATGGTGCGAGTTGACAAAATAAAGCAGTTTTTGGTTCTCCTGGAAAGTAGTAAAAAAACATATAGGACTTTTCGTCAGCTCACTGACGATATGTTTTATTTCAAAAAATACATTAAAATAATAAAAAATTACATTTCAAAAATAATAAGTCATATAATGAACAAGAAAATTAATAAAATCATTTACATAAGAGTGGTAATATTTGCAGCATTTTGGTCGCTGTTTTTTCTCTCAATATTATAAATTTTCTGTTACTCAAATTCACATCTTTTGTGCAAAATTTTCTGAATTAATATGCAAGAAAATATGTAAGATACTTAGATAAATATGTCATTTTGCAAATCTATTTAAAGAAGTTGCGACATTACTTACTATTTTTTCTAAATTTCTATTCCAAATATTTTTTCTTTTTTTTTAGCTAATATTTTAAAATTTAAAGCGCAATATTTTACAACCGGTCGCTCTATGACTCAAGAATGACACTACATTCTCTTTGTGTTAGTCTTTTTACATGACAAACAAGAAAATATATTGCTTTTTTATTTACATAAGAATTCCTCAATAAAATTTGAAGATTTGACAATTTCTCGAAACATGTAGTTTCAATATTTTGTTTAGAAAAGTTGGATATTGTGATATCGATATTTTTGAAATTGTTGATAATTTTATCGAGAAATTATCGAGAAAAGTTCGATGCTATGGACATTCATAATTAATATAATTCCCGATATTATCCCTAACATATTTGTTTCGAAAATTATTCGTTTTTAGCGAACATTCGCTAATATGGAAACTCATGTCAGGCGGGTATCTAGACATTTGGTTGTATTGTTTTCACACTCATTTAAAACAATTTTTGTATTTTTGTGTATTTATTTATATATATATATATATATATATATATATATATCTGTGCAAAGGAATGGGGATAGAATCTGTTGTTATACATTAAATGTTTTTGTATTTATACGTATGATATTCAATCATTATTCACAGCAAAAACAAATCACAACAAAAACTGTATCACGATATCTTTTAGAAAAAAAAAGCTTCTGAAATAATAGCAAAGTGGTTTCAACAAAGCTTGTATTAAGCAAAAAAAAAACTACATTTTTTAGACTAAACATTAAATTTTATATACAGTGCTGCGCAGAACATAAGCAACAAAAAAGGGGTTATCCTAAAAGTATTAAAATTGCAAAGTATTTAATTTATTTTTCAAAGTATTCAATATGCAACAAAACTAATCTTATAAAATTCTTAACACATTTGACTATTAAGAAGAATTTGCATTTTAGAAGATGTGAATCTCTTTCTTCTTACAAAAATATTTTCTATACAAAAGCGTGCAAACCAAAAGGAACAAAATTTCCAAATGTAAAAAAATCCGGCAAATTTTTAACATTTTTGGGATTTTTCAAATGTTAATGGCAGTTTTATAATAAAAATATCTGAATGCAGCGTCATTTTATTTTTTTTTTTTTTTTTTTTTTTTCATTAAACAAATTTTAAAAATATTTTATTTATTTATTTTATAATTACAATACAATTACAAATTATATTCTAATTCTAACCGAGCGGAATAACGAAGACCTTAGCTCGTTGTAGTGAAACAGACCAGAGTCTCTGGTGGGAATCGAACCCACAACCCCCAGACTGACAGACTAGCTCACTACCAACTAGGCCATCGGGGCATCCATTTTTTTTTAATAAATATTGTTTGTTGTTAAAGATACTGCATCAATTTTAAAGTTTTTCCTTTGCAGTCAGGAAATAAAAGGTAATGTAATTTCATACTACAAATTAGAGAACATTGTTATAATATATATAATCAAGCACCATTAGCAAAATCGCTATAATATAAAAAGGAAAACGAGATATATATATATATATATGATGGGGCACTTTTGGTGTTAAATTGTATTTGTTTTATGGCATTTACAATAATTTTGTGCTTAATAAATCATTCATCATACTAAATATGTAGATGGAAGTACATATTTAAATAGAATTTGAACACTTTTAAAAAATATGTATTTAAAGTTTTGAAAAATATTAACAAAACTCCAATCATTACCCTAATAAAAGTAATTTCAACGAATGAAGTACGTTGAAAGAAATTCATTGTTTTTTGTTGAAGAATTCTTGATTCAACGTACGAATTGGTTGTTTCACGAAAATTATTTACTGAAGTGAAAAATTCATGTACATATGTTCGGTACATTCAAAATTGTTTACTATCCATAGAGGAGCACACTTTAAGGTTGTATAACTATAATTTATATCCTTAGGAGGGCGATGGAACAATACGCCAGTATTCTTTAAATCTTTGAGTCAAACTGATTTGTTTTTCAAACGTCGAAGTTGAGACGTCATAACAAAAGAGTGATAATCATTGAACAATTTTTTGAAGTTTTGAAGATAATTTTCACCGAAAGGAAATTTTATGTTATTTATTTAATGCAGTTTAGTCAAAACCTTTTCTCGAAGAAGTCGTTTGCGTTATTGTTTTAGATTAAGGCCGAATTTGCTAACTAAAAGATAAATATCTCTGAAATAAAATCGGCTAGAGTTATGGTCAGACTAAGCAAATATTTAACGAAAATTTCTTTTTATGATTATTATATTTAATAAATATATTATAATAACTATAAAAATACAGAGCGGACATTTATTTGACGAAGTGTATTTTAAGAAAGAAAAGTTATCAATAATTACTTCCAAAAATGCAAAAATAAATGTATTTTTAGCGGGAAGAAAGGTTGATAATTTCTAAGAAATTTAAAATGTCACAAATTAAAAACACATTTTTATTATCTTTTAATAGGACCAAAATTTTTTATCAAAATATTTTATAAACATAGTTTTAAGAGAATTACTTAAAAAACAATTACAAAAAAGCATAAAAGAAGAATATTCATTTTTTGCAGGTTTTTTTAAGCACTGAGTACTTCCTTGCAATGACAACACAATGTTAAAACCATGACTTTTTCAGCTTTTTCTCAGTTCTTTTGTACTGAGTATAAAAATAAGGATTTCAATAAATTTTCATTCTAAAGAAAATTTTAATTTTAGAGAAAATTTTTATGAATTATATATTTGTAGAAAATGTTCAGTGGATATTCTATTTAAAGAAAAATGGCTATAGTTTCCGTTTTAGGGGAACTTTCGATAAATTTTCAATTTAAAGAATTTCGATAAATTTTGAATTTAAATTTAAAATTTATAAATCAAAATGTAGATAAATCTAATAATTTTTTTATTTTCGATATTTATTTTTTTAAAGAAAATTTTAAATACTTTTTCTTTTTATAAGCAATTTTCGAAATTTTTTTTTTTTAGAAAATATTCAATAAATTTTCGTTTTATTGGAACTTTTGTTAGTTTTGCATTTTACATGACATTTTCAAAATTTTTTTTTTTTTTTTGTATGGAAATTGATCGATAAATTCTATATAAATAAATTTTAGGGACAAAAATAGAGAGATTAGGAAGCATCAAAATTTAGTTTTTCATTTTATAGAAAATTTTTATGAATTTTGCGCTATTTTCTTGATAGAAAAATTTCCATAATTTTCCCTTTAGGTAATTTTCGGTGAATTTTGAATTTGTAAACATAAATTTACAATTTGTACAAAATTTTGATAAATTTTTAAATTACTATTTTTTCTCTGTTTACAAAAAAATTTTGACCAATAAATATTTGTTCAAAAAAAATTCAATTAATTTTTTTATAAGAAATGGTCGAAAATTTTTAGATCACATTTTTTTATTTACATACTTACATTTTTTTGAAATTAAAATTGGAAGTTTGTGATATAGGTCACGTTTCTCGATTTTCATATATGTACAAGTTAATTCTTTGACATATTTTTCTTACGCTAATTTTCTTAAGTTAATTGTTAAGCTTAGTTCAGATTATGCAAATATTTGACACAATATTTGCTGAAGTAGCTATAAAATATCGTAAAATACCTGAAGTGGAAAATATTTTAAGCCTGTTTAGATTAGATGCAAATAATTTACTCAAGATTATTTGATTAAACACACAACTATCACAATTTTATTTGACACCAAATATTATATTTTATTTTGTTTTAATCGATTTTAAACAATTTTCTGAGAGAATTTCGGAATATATGGATATCGAGGTAATGTCCGTAGCGTTTTTATTTAATATAAAGCGAAAATGCTATTTATTTTAAATGCAAATATTTATAAAATGTATAAAGTAAAATATTTGGTAATAAAGGGTAAATATTAAATCATGTGACTGTCATTTTCACACATGAAAAAATCAATATACGCACGAAACTGGAGACCATATGTTGTAAAACTACTCTATATCAACCCAATATTAGAATGAAGCATAACAATGAATATATAATATTATATAATATTTTTTATTTAAATTTCGCAGAAAAAACTTAAGAAAATATCCTTTTGTAAATGTTACCTATTACTATTTATGTTCAAGTATATATGAGCCTGTTAACATCATTCTCACACGTGAAAAAATCATGACATTGATAAAACTACAAATCATCCATGACAAAACTGTGTAAGTAGTCCAGAATGTCAAATTTCCTCTTAAAAGGATTTTAATTTTTCGGAAGAATTTTTAAGAATATAGTAAAATATTTAAGAATATTATATCGACTCAATATAGATGTTAAATAAGAGCTGCGAATCCCTGCAATATAGTAATATTTTTATTTAAATACTTCGGTACAAAAATTTAAGAAAACATCTTTTTGAAAATTTAATCCTGTAACATTATATTTATTACTTAATTACGCTTTATATAAAGGATCTTTTCTTAACATTTTGTTCTGTAACATTTAAATAAAAACTTTTGATATATTGCAGGTATTCATAGTTTTCATTTGACATCTATATTGGGTTGATGTAATTTTGTTAAATATTTTATAATTTATTTTTTTTTTAATTGCGTGTTTTTCGAAGCTTTGAAGTCCTTTTGAGGAAAAATTTTACGTCCTGGAGAAAAACTGGGTATGCAGTTTTATTATGTATGGGATCTAGTCTTTTACATATATCGATTTTTTGGGAAATTGCCACACAATTTTAGCAACCGACTAATACCGATTAATAAGCGACATTTACAAAACAGCCCTGTCTTCACAAAACAACACTGTTTTTTTTTTTTTTTTTGCACGGCACCTTCAGCTGTATAAAAAAATAACAAGTACTATTATGGCTAAATAATAAAAAATGTTAACATATTGAGTTAAAAAAAAGCTATATTTTACTAGATAAAATATAAATTAACCACTTTTTTTTCTCAATATGAAGTTTATGTACATAAGAACAAAAAATTTTTCAACTCAAGCCGTCCATCGCATCAGCAGTTGTTTGCCGCTGTTTAATCTTATATTTATTTTGTTAGATCAAACAAAAATTCGCTAAAAAAACAAAAAAAAACAAAGTGGAAAATATTTTACAACTTGTGTTCACACTAGCGGCATTTTTAGTTAAGGACAATTTTTTTTTATTTATGCAAAATCAGACGTTATCTTGTTTAAATCGTAAAAATATTTCGTGTTTACGTTACGCAAAGCAAGTATTTGTAATAATCGCCAAATATTAGCGTTGTGTGAACTTTGCTTTAGTTACATTTAAATTTACCAGTTAAAATAAAGTAATAAAATACTTACACTGCCGTTCATAACTGTTACAACAAACTTACCTAAAATTAAATAGATAAAAGGAATTTATTATTATTTGTTTACCAAAAGTAATTAAATAAATTAAGTTAAATAATTTTTAAAGTAATTAAATTATATATATATATATGATTATTTTAATTAAAAAATAATATTACGCAATATAATTAATCTATTTAACAGCAAAAATGCTATAAATTTAAAGCTTAGAATAAACATTTCAAAATGTTTTTAATTTTGAAAAATCCTTTAAAAAAATACAATTCTAAACAAATTATTTTGGCATGATATTTTATAAATAAATAAACATAAATTAAATACAAATAAATCTTAATGAGTTAATAGTTAAATTTAAATTGTAAATTGAAATTTATATTAAAATTTAATTGTTATATGTTAATGGAGAAAACAAAAAACAATTGCAAATGAAAATACAAAGTATTAAGACAAATTGATGGAATGAATTTGTAGGGGATTTTAAATAAATTTGTTTTGTAATTCATTCATAAAATATTAGAGAGTTTCTAAAGGTGTTAAACCTTGTTATTTTAATTAATTTTTTTGTTTAAGTTTTTTGAAAAAAATCAATTTATCTGTGATTAACTGTTGAGATTTTAAAGGTGACATTTACATTGTTTTGTTATTTTTTAGCAAAGCACGTTTTTGTGGTTATTTTGTAGTGGTTTCTCAGAGTAACTGAAGGTCTCACTGGCCAATATTATTCACATTAGTTTTCAACGCACAGCTTTGTGGTTGGATGAACATTATTTACACTGACCTTATTCTAGAGGAAAATAAAAATATTTTATTTAAATTTAGAGAATTAGTTTAGAAATTTACTCTAATATACCAAGTGATACGTTAAGAGATAATTTTAAAGTGTGATCATTTAACTCAGTACTGTTTTTAATTTTAAGTGTCCCATTTCCAATTGTTTGAAAGATTTAAACTGCAGTTAATCGTTGGAAATCAGATTTAAACAAAAATATCCTAAATTCGATCATTAGAGTAAACAAAATTATTCCCACCTTTCTTTCTTCTATTCTTCTTTTTATTAACATCCATTTCTATTTACACATGTCCTTCGTTTTGTTAATTGACAATAATGATATTATTAATAACAAATACTATTTTTCAATAATATTTACATTTTACAAACTTGCACATATTGCAATTAAAACAACAGCCGGCAGCAATGCACTCTCAAAACTCAAGGCAATAGTAGTGGTAAAATAAATAGCAGACGCACACACAATTTTTGTTTATGATTAAAATGTTGTAAAGCAAAAACCAACAACAAAAAAAGAAAAACTATGACAGAAAAAAAATTTTTACTACAACCAAGAGCTGTATCTATGTACCCACAAACATTGGCACTATTGCTAAGTACAATGACATTATTCTGACAGTTTCTTCCTTTAGCCTGTCTGCCTGCCTGCCTGCTCAGCTAAAAGTATAATGTTTTTAACTTTTTTTTTTGTGCTAGTGCTGTTGCTTCTACATTTAATGTGCAACGATAGAGAACAAAATTTCTTTGTTTTTGTTTAAGTTTTAGCCGTTGTTGCTGCTATAGCTGCTGTTGACCATATCGCTGTCATTTTAGGACCATTTAATATGGTTGGTTGTTTTTGGCATTTTGCCCAGATATTGAAAACAAACACTGTTTAACTCGTGCAACTGTATACAATAATATTAAAAAAATATATGTATTAAGGAAAAATTTTAAATATTAACAGTTTAAAGGTTAAGTTGAAGACGAATTAAAGTTACAGTTTTTCCCATGAAGACCGAAATTTTTCTATAAACATAAAATTAAGCGAAAGTTTTCTACTAAAAAGAAAATTAAAAAAATTGCGTAATAGAAAAATTGCGTAAAAAAAAATATTAACGAAAATTTTCTGTAAAAAAAATCGAAAATTCCCTACAAAATTAAAATTTTACGAAAACTTTCCATTAAAAAAAAATTTCAAGGAAAATTTTATATAAAAGTATATTTAACGAAAATTTTTTTATAAAAAGAAAATTTAACAAAAATTTTTTATAAAAAAATTTCCAAAATTTTGATATAAAAAAAGAAATTTCAAAGAAAATTTAGTACAAAGAAAAAATTAACTCAAATTTTCTATAAGAAGAAAATTTTCTATAAAAAATTACTAAACAATTTTTTAAAATGTTCTTTTTATAAAACGAATGTTTCTTATAAAAAAAAGAAATTATACAAAATATTCTAAAAAATAGGGAAAATTAAAAAAAAAAATAACGAAAGTGTGCTATATTTTATATAAAAAGAAAATTTAACTAAAATTTTCTATGTATATAAAATTTAATGAAAATTTTCTATAAAAAAAATTTCGAGGAAATTCTATATAAAAAAATCCACGAAAATTGTCTATAAAAAAGAAAGCTGAATTTTCTACAAAAAGAAAATTCATCACAAATTTTATATAAAAGAAAATTTAAAGTTTTCCGTAAAAAGAAAATTTATTAAATATATTCTAAAAAACGAAAATTTAACAAAAATTTGCTACAAAAAGAAAATAAAAAAATCTTTAAACAAAGAAATCTTCAAAAAAAATATTTATATAAAAAAAATAAAACTAGACTATAGAATATACTATAAAATATACGATAGATTAGACTATAGAATAGACTATGGAATAGATATAGACTAGAATATAAAATAGACAATAGACTAGACTATAGAACAGACTATGGACTACACCATATAATAGACTATATACTAGAATATAGAAAAGAATATAGACTAGACTATAGAATAGTCTATAGCCTATAGACTAAAGAGTAGGCTAAAGAGACTAAAGAAGGATCAAAGAAAATTTTCAAAAAGAGAAAATTTTCAAAAAGAGAAAATTTTAAGAAAATTTTCTATCAAAAGAAAATGTATCGTAAATTTTTTGTAAGGAGAAAATTTTCTATAAAAATAAAATTTAATGAAAATTTCCCATAAAAAGAAAAATTATCGAAAAATCTATTAAAAGAAAGTTTATCAAAAATTTCAAATTAAAAATTATTCTTAAAAGAAAAGATGAAACAGTATAAATTTAATCTTTGGATATAAATAAAAGAAAAACGAAAAAATTTCCCCTATTCGATTCTTAAGCCAGATTTGGCTTCAAATGTTACAAACAAAATAACAAATTAATATTACAATACCCACAACAAATAGAGGTTTGAATGCTTAACAAAAGAAATAAAATCCCGCAAACTACTGACAGACCGCACATCATAAAGACCACATGGTATTAAAGCAGATATCTTAAAGAATAGATTCTTTAAAACCCAATTATATTACTGAAAAAAAGCTACCCAAAAAACAGCCTAGGAGACATTAAAAACGAAAAAGCATTTTTTAAGTGGATTTATTTCAGTTTTTTTGTTTAATTATTTAGTTTATTTATTTATTTTTTTTTTTCATTCTTTGTAAAAATCTAACAGAGCTAGAATTGTATCGCATGGTCCAGTTTATAGTCTAGTTTACAGCCGGGTCTACAATCTAGTATATGGCTTAATTTACTACCTACTTTACAGTCTAATCTATAGTGTATTTTATAGCCTTAATAAATTTCTAACGTTAATTCATTCTTATAAACCTCTGAATTAAAAAGTCTGTAAAAAAAATGTAAACAGACAGACATAATTTCTTGTTACACTATAATAAAATAAAGATTATTTTGACTAAAAGCGCAAATTTTTTTCTCTTTTTTTTTTAATTCTACTACTCAATTTTCATGTGTGTAACAATTTTTAACAAGAAAAATTATAAAAAAAATAATAAACATAAAATGAAACCAAATGCATTGAAAAATAAGATGAATTTATTTTGCAAATATGCCTACTTATTTTAGGGGTAAAAACCGGCAAAAACACAATTTTTGTGGTTTATCGCTGTCGGTCGTCGATTTCTTATTGTGGGTGTTCTTTAGTGTCAGTATAAACAGGCATGCAATTGGGTGTATGAGTATCTAAATAAGTACGTATGTGTGAATTTTGGCTGCAAGATATTTTCTTTAACCGCCTCACAAATGTACAGCGCCAAATTGGAAAAACGAGAAAAAAAATCACAAAATTATTATCAAAATAAATTTTGTCAACACCCAAAAGTATCTAAATAAACATTTTCATTTTATATGAGAGCAATAACAACCATAACAATAACAACCAAAAAATAATTAAAAAAAAAAATAATTAAAAAAAAAATTAAGCAGCACATAAACATAAATTATACTATTTAATAGATAAGTAAACAGTTTGAATAGCTAAACACCTTCAAAAAATCAAAAGAGATTTATGAATACTGCCTAATTTGAGTTTTTCAGTCTAATTCAAGTTTAATGGTAAATTTAAGGATATTTTTCTTGAGTAAATTAGTGCATTTATTGGCATAAATTAAAAACTACTAAATACACTTATTAATAATTTAAGGGGGAGATAAATTTATACGCACCATGTGGGGAGCTAGAGGAGTTAAAAATATTTTAATTTATGCATTTCTAATCTTTATTGTATTTAAACGATTTTAATTTTTATATATGAATATTAAAGGGCCTCACGAAAAAAATTGCAAATGTACACCATTAAAAATGAAGATTAGTATGCTCTTATACGATTCACAAAATGTTTCATCTGAATGTTTTCATTTACATGAGCTGAACCATTTTTAAAACACCTATAAAAATTCAAATTTACAAAATTTTCGTTATAAGAAAATTGACTTCAAAATACTATAGACATACGTTTAAATAACTGTTACATCACTTTTCATAAACGGAATATTAGAACTTCGTTAAAATTTTTAGTCATATTTTCATTATTTAAAAATGAAATTGTATATATCTGGGACATGTTTTAATATATATTGTGTTTTGAGTATATATTCTGATACTATTGAAGATTATAGGCAATTAACCCTTTAACAGCATAGGGGTCAAATTTATACATTTAATTTCCAAAAGGTTAAAATAACAATTTTTGCAAATAAATTCTTTGGAAGTATTTATTGCACTTAAATACTAATCAGAATATTCAAAATATGATAATATTTAATTACCGAATAAATGATAGGCTTTGAAATTTAGATGCTATTTTGCACGAATTCATTGCTTTTTCGATAAATTTATAGCCGAAAGCCTTAGATGCTAGTGCTCCTTCTATTATGGACTGGTGATCTCAAAATATTACTTTTGCTACTAAAGGATTAAGTGAATGCATATAACAACAGTATTGAATGAGGCCCTTCCAATGATGCCTCCTCAATTACAGTGGAAAATGTCAGTAATATTCAAACTTTAATAAAATAATATAAAAAATAAATCACAGAAAATTATACTAAAATCTTAATTTCGTGAGAATGAAAACAAAATTCAAAACAATTTTTGCTCATTATGTATTGAACGTCATTTGCCCATTATATGTTATAATTTTTTGACAAAAACTTAAAATTGTGTACACTGTTGATCGAAAACCATATTTTTGGAGATATTTTAAAAATGGTCCAGCTCACGTGAACGAAATAATTAAACCGAAATATTTTGGCTATTAGTCTTTAATTTTAGGTGAGGGTACATTTACAACATTTTTTGCCTTCATACAAATCAAGGTATTTTAATGCATATAAAATTATTTTTGACTACATTTTAAAATAGTCTATAAAATATACTAGAGAATAGAATCTATAGATTATAGAATAGACCATAAACTATAATATTGAATAGACTATAGAATAGAGTATAAAATAGAATACTGAATAGACTATAGACTGTACTATAGAATAAACTATGAAATATACTAAAAAATAGACTATAGAATGGACTACAGAATAGACTATAAACTATGCTATTGAGTAGACTTTAAAATATAAAATATAGGAATAGGCTACAGAATAAACTATAAAATAAACTTTCTAATATACTATAGAATAGACTATAGAATATGCTATGGAATAGACTATGGAACAGACTATAGAGTAAACTATAGAATAAATTATAGAATAGACTACAGAATATAATATAGAATAGACTATAGAATATGAATAAGAACAGAAAATCTTTATATTTGCATAAAGATTGACTAAAAATATTAAATAATCACACGAATATATATATATATATATATATATATATATATATATATATATATTTTTCTTAAGATATTTACTATCTGTCAACATTTTTATTTTATTATTTTTTTTTTTTTTGCATCACACCAAAGTATTTCACCTCTAGATTATGTGCTTTTTGTCAATTGTAAAAAGTAACAAATTTTTAACATTTTTTTGTGAACTACAAAAAATTTTTAAAAATACCTTTTCGATAAACAAAAGACAACGAGAGCAAAAAAAATGTGTTACAACTAAATTCCAATGTAACAGCAAAGAAATTCTTGAAGATCAACAAAAGACTAAAATAAGAACATTATGAAAAATTTTTCGCATCTTTTTCTTCATGTTTTCCGTACTTTTGCAAAATACAACACAAAAAGGTCATAAAGTGCAAATGCTTAACATTTTTAAGAGAATTTTTAAAACAAAACTAAAAATAATCTTAAATAATAAATTCTTTAATATTGACAAATTCAACACCATTTCCATGTGATTTTCTTTAATATAAAAAAGATTTAAAGTAAAAAATATTATCCTTTTATTTACAGTTTCTTTTCTAAAGCTCTTGAGGCACATTGTAAAAGAAGTATGTAAGATTTAATTTATACATATGTAAAACATTTTAAACGAATCTTTTGTGTTTGTGCAACAGGTTGCAAATGTGTTTTTGCTATGCTATTTTAGACAATGGCGTATAACATGGGGCATGTAGAATATGATTATTTTTTTTATTTATTTATTATTATTTTTTTTTTTATTTTACTATTTTTCTTCTTGCCACAACCAAGGCAACGCAATGTTCTATATAAACGAACAATAGCACAAAATATATCTAGATATAAACAATAAAGTCTTCATAGTTTTAAATTTACACAGGGAAGAAGACGCTGAGGATAAATGCTGAAGCATCTACAGACGCCTTTTAAAACATATATCACTCTCGTGCTTTATACACACATTGTTATTGCTACTGTTAGATAGTTAGGGTAGATGGATGCTGGCATGCAACAACATACTAGAAAATTAAATTTATGCTCTGTATGCGTTGGCGTGTTTTTATTTTTTGTTCATTCGTTACGTTGCAATATTGCATTTTAATTAATTTAAATTGAGTTTCAAAAAAAAAAAAAAAAGTAAATAAAAATAAAACAGCCAAAAAATATTCTTAATAAAATTATGTGCATTTAATTTTGTCTAGATTTTTATTTCTTAGAATTTTTAAGAAAAAATATATTTTTGTACACTTTAACACAACCATTTTCTAATAAAAAAAATAAGATTTATCAACTAAATGACAACTTAATATGAGATGAATTAAGTTTTCAAATGTAAAGAAATCGTTAAGAAATATAAAAAATATGTTGAATATTTTTCATACTGAAAATTTTAAACAAAGCGCATTCATTTTATAGTTAATCATAATTTTTTTTTTTTTTGTTTTGTAAGAAGACAAAATTTTATTCTTTGTCTGATGCCTTTTACTTTTCAGGTTTTAAGTAATGGTGAAGGAAAATAAAATAGCACATGGTTTAATGCACAAATTCAAAAATTATCTTATAAATGTTCCGAAATAAATTGGATGGAGTTTCCTTAAGATCATTTATAATTGGCTAAACACGACGCGATTTAAGACATGATTGGAAATTATTTCTGCTACCATACAATTAATATTTAAGGCCCACTAACTCGTTAAACAGATTTTCAGTTAAGTGATGATGATTTTCAGGTTGGATGCTAATAAATAAAACTGTAAAAAATAAATAAATAACTATATATATATATATATATATATATATATATATATATATATATAAACCAGAGCATTGCTTATTAAAAAAACGCTAGAAGCCAACAAATTAAAATCATCACAACACTTATTTAAGATCGCCAAATTATTGTAAAGTCACACATTACAAAAAGTCGATAAAAATAGAAAACGTGAAGATATAAAAAATAACAAATTGCAAAAACAAAACCGCTAAAATTAAAAAAAAAACTGTAAAAAATCCACAAAACTAAAAAATCGCAGAAATTTGCGAAAAATAGGCAATAGCAAACAATTATAACGGGGAAATAGTAAAACAAAAAAAACAATATTAACGGAATTTAAAAATCACTAAATAACAAAAAAACAGAAAAATTATCTAAAAAAGATAAATAAAAAATATCTAGTTATAAACGACAATTTATTTAAAAACGGCGAATTACAAAAAATCGCTAAACTTTTAAAAAATAGCATGTAAACTTCCTAGAGAACGAAATCGCTAAAATAAGAGACAGAAAGAAAATCACAAAATTAAAAATTAGAAATGGTAATTTTATTAAAAAAATTAAACAATGATCGCTATAATACCAAAGTATAGAAAAATCTTTAAATCAGATATTACAAATAATGTAACAATACAAAAAAATTCGACATATTTTAAAATAAAATATAAAAAATCGCTAAAATAATAAATATTTAAAATACAACAAAATGGCAAATTCTAATTTATTATTTTCCAATTTAAAACCAAATTTGCAGAAAAACTGATTCTTTGAACGATCCCAAGTTATGTATTTAAGAATCAGTGGACACTTTAATATTATCATATTGTGTTCTGTAGAATAAATTCTCATACTTTTGAAATTACTATCCCTTCTGGTTCTCCTGCTGAGGCATTTACCGATCGGGCTGTTTTTATTATAAAAAAGAGCACGATAAAACAGTGGGGATTCTTATATAGATGATCAGATATTAGCGACTCCTAGCAGACAAAATATTTTAATTGAATATTTTTGTCATTATTTGCTATTTACAATAAGAATGCTTTGCAGCATGTGCCATTTTCTTTCACATGGCTGTAATTAATACCACAGACATGTGTTACATGTGGTACTTAAAGATTAAAAAATACATTTTTTTCGTTTTTTATTTCTTTTCATACTGGCGTTATGACAAGTGTGTCATATCACTGATAAACAAGATACAAACACATAAACCAACTTTTTAGCTGTTATTTTTGCTTTTTATTTATAATGCTGCGTTGACATGACATCAACTAATACAACTAATAATGCATTTACACTTCAACTGGTCCAAAATAAAAACAAATGTGAATGAATTGTAAATATGATCATACAATTTAAGGCATTTTGTTTTAAATGTATTCGTAAATTTTACTTGTCATTTCCTTTTTAGGATCATCAACCATTATTGTTTTTACAATCCTATACGAGCATAAATGAACACATGTTCTTTCGATTATTTCATTCATTCACAAGATATTGTCATAAAAGGTCATATGAAAAAAAGCAAACTTCTTTAGAGTGAGTTAAGTGTTTAAAAGTTTAAAAATAAAAAAAAAGTGGAATGAAGTTTGTTTTATAAAAAGCAGGCCATTGTCATTAAGCCCGCCTTATTTTGTTAAATTTGTATTTATATTTTTGTAAAACTTCTTAAAATAAAATCAATTTATAGAATTTCATTAAAGTCACCATAAGATTGTAATGACTAGTTTTCTCAAAATGGATTTTTTTTAATATTCCATGGTCTTCTATTTAATTTATTAAAATATTTTAATATTAAAAAATTTTAAATTAAAAAAATAGTAGTTTGACAAAATGAAAATTTTTTCCGCGGTACCGGAATATCTCTATCAATTTGGATACATGTTATTATGAAGTACTAAGCCTATAAATCACTTCTTTTTAATCTGATTCTCGCGATTAATCGCTATTTGTAAAATTGACGAGGTTGCACCATATTTTGAAGCATATCTCGAGAACGACTTTTTGGTTCAATAATTTCCCAGCAAAAATTTGGTAGAGTCCGACCGAATGCACTTTTTTAAACCGAACTCGTACTAAGATAAATTTTGCACAGTTATAAAAAAAGTTATAGTTGTAGTCAAACAAATTTATTTAAACTATTTTAATCTTTTGCTTTGTGTTTTTCGTACTTTCGATTATTATAATTTCAATTCCACTGTATTTATACTTTAGGTGATACAAATACATGTTAAATTCAATTTTGGTAAAAAGTTCGGCCAAAAAAATGCCAAACGCCGAACGAAAAAGATGCTTTTTACGCAACAACGTACCCGAACCCGAACGTTTGATCGAACAATATAACTTGGTAAGGACATATATTTACCGAACGACATGCTTTTCAACTCAACCGCAACATATACATTCCGACTGCATTACCTAGAAGTTGGTTTATGTCAACTGTTGACTTTTTTTCTGCATTACATGTAACTAGTTGTAAAACTAGAGCAGATTAATATGTATTTATATTAGAGTAATTAATTATTTAAGACCCTATTTGGAAGCATATATGGTAATTAGTCTCCAATGACATCACCGTGTTAAAGTAATGAGTTAAGTTGCTAAAGAGTAAATAATGTAGTGTTATTATAATAGCATTTTAACTCATTACTTGGCAATGGAAGTTTTTGCTGGGTTGGTTCAATAAAATATCAAAAAATTCGAGTTAAAATTGCCTTCAAGTTATTTTCACATTATTTTTTAATACGCTCAAGAGTTATGGAGATATTATGAAAAAAAAATTTACTTGGCGCGAAATCATAACACGGACATTTAAGTTGGATCAAATTGACCCTTTTTGTAGTTGTCGCTCAAATATCTCTACGAGCATTTGCACTACAACTAAACTGTCTACAGCTATTGTAAAATTTACCAACGTTATGTAACCAAATGCAAAGTTACACTCAAACTGAAATTGTCCGGGTCAAATTAACCCAACCTGGCTGACGCCGGGTTAACCATAATTGAATCATTCAGCATGTCAATACATGTCTAAACCACCTAAACCGCTAACTGAAAAAGCATCATCAAATAAAACAAAAATTGAGTAAGTGCCAAAAATGTTTTAATTTTTAAACAAAAACTCATATATATTTTTTACCACCTTGCAATTACAAAAATATAGAGAAAACTTAAGAAAGCAACATTTGAATTTAATAAAAATAAATAAATAAATAAATTGTCAGTTATAATAAAGCATTTTGTTATTTCTGAAATTCAATAACTCAGAAACTAATAAATATATATTTATAATTCTTTAACAGCCTAACTGACATAAGTCCAAATAAAATATATGTGTAAAATATTATACTGGTCGCTGTTGTAACAAAAATAGGAAGAAAGGTGAAAACAATTAGGTGTTGTCTACTTGTATGTAATTTCTCCTTATAGATGCTGATGATGAGGGGGTTGCTGAAGTTAAGAAGGGGTTATCAATCTATAATGGAGAATGAATTATAATTACTTTTTTCATAAGAGTAATTACAATTTAGGGGAGTTTTGGGAATAAAGAAAATAGGGGGGTTCAATTAGTTGTGTAGCTGGTTCTAGTTACAACAATATCTCACATTTTCTCTCAGGGAAATCCAGGATTGAGGTAAGTCTTCTTTTGTTTTCGGTTAAACTTCAATTCTTTATTTCACAAGATTTCTTATATAACTTATATTAAGGTAAGTATGACGAATAATTATTGTAAGGTAAGTATTATTTAGGTTGATCGTGACGGCTCGATGGTAAGATGATACGTTGCTAAGTTTAAGATGGTAAGTTGGTAAGTTTAAGATAATAAAATGCTGAGATGTTAAGACAGCAAGTTGGTAGGATGCCAAGTGAAAGATGGTAAGTGGTTAAGTGCCAAGTGCAAGATGGTAAGTTGTTAAGTGTACGACTGCCAGATATTAAGTGCACGACCGCCAAATGTTAAGTGCACGACCGCCAGATGTTAAGAGAGTTTTTACAATTTGAAGGCCAATCGTTTTTCTTTTGGGTTTTCATCAATCCATCGGCCTTTTAATGAAAACCGATAACATTACTTTTCTTTGGAGAAAATTAACTTGTTGCATTACCAGATTATTTTGTTCTCAGTAGCATACACTGAGAACAATTATCTTATATTGACATTTTTTAATTAATACAAAAATTATAATTCAATTATAATTTAAGTGTCCAACTTGATTGGACAAAAGGAGAAAAAAATTAGGACATTTTGGGCAAAAATTATGGTTTAATTTAAAATGGAGCAAATTATAATTTTTACGTGTACATTTGGGAGAAAGAATTATATATTTTTGATTTACTATAAATTTGACTATTAAATGGAAAAAAGTAGTTCTAACTAAGTAGTTCAACTAATTCTATATTTAATTATTTGATTATACAAGTTTATAGAATTTATGTAGAATTTCTTATATTTTTTTCACCAATATTGTTAGGAAATTAAGAATTGCGAAATATTTTTGCTCAAAATTGAACTAAGAAACATAATAACGAGATCACTTGAATATAATAGATCAATAAATTATAAAGTATTGTAAAACCTGAAGCACAGAAATTATTCTGAGCCCATGTTTTTGTGTTATTTAGACCAATTCAAGTCTCAAGAAATATTTGGACATAATTTTTATAAATTACTTAAAAAGCTAGTATCCTTTCTGTTGGCTATCAGCTGGTGTGTTACGGACAATTTCTTCATGATGCTCTTTAGAGATATCACCTTCAATTTGTAACAATTAATATAGCATGGTTTAGTAGATCTCAGATACTTAAAAATATTATACAAATATTTTGAATTTAACTGAAAACCTCCGTGTAGCACATACATTAGTATGTGTCCAAATTAGAAAGTGAGGTTATGAGACAAAATCGAAAATTATTCCAAAGTGGATAAAAGCTCAACATTAGTTTTTATTTGGGTAAAGAGTATAGATAATCACCACTAATTGGGTATCAGTAGTATTTCCAGAGTGCAAAAACTATTTATTTTATAGAGCTTCAAAAATGACAAAAAACACTTCGGACCACCCTTTATAAATATCTAAATAAATTTAATATAATATCCTCTGACTTGTTTTTTTTTTTTTTTTCTTTTCACTTCAAACAGTATGTATATATTTTATTTGAAACAAATTAAAGAGTGCAAAAAAGAGTGAAATGTGAAACCTTGACACTTATCCAAGTCATTTGTCACAATTTCATAACTGTTGTTTTTTTTTTTCTTACAGGTAACCCTCGATTTACGCAGTACTTCATTTACGCGATTTTTTTCTAACACGATTTGAAATACGCGATTTTATTTTACGTGAACTTGGTATAACGCATTTATACGATAATGACAAAACCCTGAATTGCGCGAAATACTGTACCGTGTTGAACGAAACCTATTAGAAAAATTATTTATTTCAGGAAAATGTTTTAAAAATGGCTCCAAAACAAAAGAATGTAATTCACAAGCGAAATGCTTTATAATTTCTGGAAAAAATCAATGTTTTGGATCGATTAAATAAGGGAAAAAGCAAAATATGTAACAATATGTAAACAAATAAGAACAATCCCAAAAATAATTCGCCAAAACATTTCATAAACGAAATAAAAATATCATTATATTATAACCAAAATAAATTAATTATTGACTTGTTACGGCATTTTCACGAAATTTGTTAATTCAAGGCGAATCTTCATCCGGCGATTTAAATACTGAATAATTTCCATATTATTTTAATTTAATTCAATTAATAAAGGATTGTGGGTATCGTATTTAAATACAAAATATTTGGCACTATATGATGAATTTTTTAATCAGCAAAAAATATTCAATAACAAAAATATTTTTATGTAGCTTCCAAACTAACATTTTTCATTTAATTAGTGTTTCAATTTACGTGATAATATAAATGTGCTGGTCCCAAAATAGAATTTTTTATTGATTCTGAAACTTGTTTTACGCCTTTACAATGAACCACGTAAATCGAGGGTTACCTGTATTTTTTATACATGTTTTGAGTATTGTTCTTTTGCATATTTACCAAATTCAGAGCTGTACTTTGTTATATAAATTTCATATGGATTTTTTTCAAATGTTGTAGTTTATTTTTATTTACTTGCTATAATCATAAATTTGATATAGTTGAGTAATATTGCGCAACTACTTGAATTAAATGGCAAAAAAAATATATTAAGTAAAATATATGTATATAGAAAAAAGTAAAAATATAAAAATTACAACTGAATTTTTCATAAATCACCATGAAAAATATATAAAAAAAAAGGGACGTGTAAATGTCTCTATTTAAAGACACAGCAAAAATATCATAAAATGAAAATTGGGAAAAAATACTTTTAGAAATTTTTTATAAATAAAAGCCTACTTTTTAAAAAGCTATAAATTGAAAATTATTGTAAAATAAGTAAAAAAAAATCCCTCCACACCCACTCCTTATATCTCATTTTTCCACGATTTTATGAGGGTTAATTGTGAAATTCTTAATTTTTACACCTTTAAAGGCTACTGTGGGCTATGTATGGCAGGCTTTACTACATTTTTGTAGCACCAATTCTTGCTTATTAAACATGAGTAAACAATTTCCTCTACCTATTATCCTGAAAATTATATAACCTAAAAATTCCACAGAGAAGCATATCTTCTTCTTCGGCAATGGGTTAAAAATGTGACTTGTTTGAAGTAAACCGAAATGTTTCTGGTGATTAGAATGACAATATCTGCAACATATTTTTTTTTTTTTTAATAAATTATTAAATATGCATAGCATTGCTTTCCGAATGCTTGACGACAATAGCTCATTAATGGAAGAGAAAAAAATAAGAATAAGAATGTTGACCCCACTTTATTTGCCGCAGTAATTATAAGTATAAATAAATTAATTACTGTAATATATTTGTTAATTTTCCAATTATAGGTTCAGAAAATATTATAGAGTAAGCAAGTCAAATTTTCGGTATTTACTGGAAGTTCTTGTAGCACACATTCAAGCAGCAAAAAACAATTGGCTGTTTCACCGATTGTTAAATTTAGTGGGTATTTTAGTTTTTTTTTTTTTTTTCTTTTTTGACGTGATATTCACGTCAGCATTATATTTAGGTAAAATTCTTTTTCTTTCTTTTTTTTTGATTTGAAAAAAATATTAATATATACAAGTCCAAAAAGAACCCACAGAGATAAGATCAGATCTAAGAGCCACTGTGTAACGTCTAAAATAATTGATGGAGAATTTTTCAGTTTTACAATTTTGTCACTGATGGAGGTCAATTGAAACTGTTTAAAGATAACATATTTTTAGAGATAATTTCTACAAAGTTCTGCTCCTTATTATTATTTCAATAAAACCTGTTTTTTATTTATCCAATTCCTTAAAGCAAACTCTTATTCAGTGATTTTTTGTCTTTTCGCATTTATCAATTTCAATCAAAAAGATTTGTTTGTTTAGACATATCACGATTACATTAGGATGAATTGAACAAACAAATTAAAAAGAAGTATACAATGATAATAAAAACTCTTGTTAGGTACTTATTATACTAAAGGTCAAAGGTCATACCAGAATTTTTTTTATATATACTAAATTATATAAATCATAAAATAAATTATTATAATTAAGCTGCGTTTAAACCCCATTATGAATTGAAGCAGTATAATAGATTTTTCATTGAATTAAAATTTTGTGAACTTTGACCTTCAAATACAGAAAATATGATTTTTCCATGTTACAAAAAATAACATCGCATATGATAATATATATATATATATATATATATATATATATATATATATATATATATATATAAAATATTAATGAACATCCAACAAAATTAGCAAAAGTTCTGAATAAAAGATAGTGAAAATAAAATCAATTATTCGCTTTTGATACATCAAAGGTCAGAGGTTATAAATGACATTTTTATACTCATATAAACAATAATAACAATAACATAATTCCAATAACAAATCTGTTGCAAAAGGTACTTAGTAATATTATTTTTGTTTTTTTAATTTAAAACAAATGTTCGAGAAATCTAAAATAACAGAAAATACCTTTTAATTATTTATAATAACGTCAAAAAATAGTAGTAATAAAAATAAATAACAATAATCTCCGTTCACTAATAATGATGGATTAGCTTTAATTTTTTTTTTTTCGTAGTCTCGAAAAAATAAACTACTGTTAAATTTAGAAATAAAATGAAATCAAAAAAAAACGTTATATGTCATTTAGAATATGAGGTCTCTGTTCATATTTCCAGCTTTTTATTTTTTGTGCTACTACATCTACTATTGCAAGTACGAGAGATGCTATTTAGATTTTTTGGTAAAAAATAATTTGCTGAAAAATACTTAAGCAAACAAAATAATTCTAAAATAATTGACTTTGAGACTGTAAAACGAATGAATTGCTTTATCGGTTAGTTATATATCACCTTAATATGATCATGAATTAATATGAGGATATGGAATCATTATTTTAATCGTCAGACTTTTTTATTGATACAGCAAATTTTAAATTTTCAAATGAAAAAGGTTTTATGATTCGAAAACCTTTAAAAACGTCTTTATTAGAGGTGAATTTAACACAATATCTGGGATAAAAAGTTTTTAGTAAATTGATTTTATTTGCAAGATTAAAACGTTTACACTGATGTTGTTATTAGTCCAAAATATAAATAGCATCCATCGCACGTACCGACAACAAATGTATTAGTAGTCACTAATATATTGATATCCCACGCGGTTTTAATTCCAAACTATTTTATTTATTTTTAGTTTAGTTTTTTTCCCCTGTTTCTGCCACATTTTTTGCATTAAAACTTTGTCTTCCTCGAATGGCATACGACTAAAAACTTTCATAGTGAAAAATAAATATATATACTATGGAACAACATTAAAGGTATACAAACAGTTGTTATAAACTGCACTAGTAGTAGAAAATACATTTGAACATTTTAAATGTTTGTAGATACTTGTGCAGTTAAAGGTATTAAAAAACACTTTTCTGCTGGATTTCCTCACTGATAAGATAGATTTTTTTTTTAACTTTTTAATAACAAAAGGAATTTCACGTTTAGTTTAGAGTGTTGCGTTGTAGATTTTTTAAACTTTTTTTTCTAAACAGTCATAGATAATAAAGTTATTGCTATAGCTAAAGCAGTTAGGGTGATAAAGATAGCAGTTAGGTAATGAAGACTTTAAGTTTTTATTAATTTCTGGTAGCCTATCCCTTAAGACGTATTCTATTCGATGAATATTGTTATTAAATCATTTTAATTTTCATTAAAGCATCTCTGCAATAGTGAGGCAATCATTTTACTGGAACAACTAAAAATATGTAATATATATATATTTTTTTTTTTAATTTTTACTTTTTTATCCGTTGTGGATAATTCTATGAATATTTCCTTTGATTGGTTACAACATATTTTTGCATATTTAGGGCTTAACAATACGTATTTGCATATTTTACTTTTAAAAGCATATTTTGTTATATTTTCATGGAAAATATTTTGATGCATATTTTAGTACTTAAAATGACATATTTTATTACACTTAAAAAATATTTTGCATATTTAATTAACGCTATAGAGCATGAGTTTGGATTACAATTACGAGCAAAATTTTTTAAACTTTTTTGGCATATTTTGTCATTACAACATTTTTTGATTGTTATTTTTAAATTCAATTCCCACATTATTTTCATGTTAGAAATTTATAATTTTTTTTTTTTTTTTTTTTTGTAGTCCTGCTTATTACTTTTTGCTTTACTCTGTAATATCACATAGACCCAGCTAATAAAAACACTTTATTATGCTTTCATTTTATGTTTATTTTATTTATTATTATTGTTATTTTTTTTTTTTAATTAAAAACACACCCCACTGAGCTCAGAGGTGCTCCTATTAAACACTTCATTAAAATCCATTTAATTATTTATTTCTAAAACAAATTTTGTTAAAAATAGTGTCACTTAAATTTTATATTTCTCTCCTGGGTATTAATGAAAAATTTTTATTATTATTCTATAAAAAATTTTATTGTTTTGTTTTTCAGACAGAAAACATTTTTTGTTTTTTGGGAAAAAACACTTAAACGAAAACATTAATTTTATGACCTTTAAATGCATCGTAATGATGACGATGTATTGCATGCATGTTTGTAATAATGTAAACCTTACAGGGGTTGGATAAACTCTAGTATGAATTTAAATAAATATTACAGACATTCACACACTCAAAAAGTAATTCTTTACTTGTTGTATAAACGACTGTAGAAATACTTTTGTTAAATACTATATTTAGAATTATCTTAAGAGTACTCATTGCATTTATACTCGTCTAAGTTTTACAATAATTATTTAAAATTTAATAATGTACAAAACACCAAAAAAGTTTATATTAATGGTAAACTAAAATATCGTACCATATGTTTGCTATAATTTTTATATTTAAATAGATGATCTACAAAAAAAATCTTTTATTTTTTCAAGGAATTTTGAAAAATCTTAAAGTTTAATATTAACAAACAGAAAAAAACTGACTGATTTAAAAATAAATATATAAGCGTAAATAAGAGGCAGGGGTATTTACTTGATTTTTTTTTTTAATATTTCTTTGCATTTTAAACTCAACAATATTAACATCAATTGACTTTAATGGATAATAGACTGACTGCCTAAACGAATGAGTGACTGACTATATGAATGACTGGCTGACTAAGTGTCAGTTGTAGCTGTTAAATATTAAATGGATTTCATAACTGTATAAAATACTCACACATACATGCTCACTTTAAAATTTACAATTCACTTTTGACTTAAATGACTTATTGCATGCTGCTTGCTGGCTGCTGTTTGTTGTATGTATATTTGTATATTTAATGATACCAATCAGTGGCAATTTTTTACTTAGAATAATTATATAGTTTTTCTTTTTTTTTTTTTTTTAAACTACTTAACACTCTTTAGTAATTTTTTTTTATAATTTAAGAAAAAGGAGGTTTTAAAGAAATATTTAAGATGAAATTATTATATTAATCAAATTTAAATTGTTAAGGGTACTTGAATTTTAAGATTAATTGAAGGTCTTTAATTATATCTAGGAATGTTTAGTAAAGCTCTCTAGGTGAAATAGTTTATAAGAAATATTTTGACATCATTTTTATCGTAGTAAATTTTTTATTTAATATGTTTTTTAAACAAGCAAAAAACGTTAATTATAACTAGAAATAAAAATATAGTCGCTCAAGACCGATATGTTACCTTACACCACTGTGAACGAGCATAAAAAGGGAAAGGGGACTTTTATCACACCTATGGCCAATTTTACTAAATGTAAAATAAAATATACAATTACAGAATAATGCGTTGATACTAACATCTAGATGATTTAATGCACCTTAGGGCGATTCCTGGAAGTGGGTTTATATGGGAGCTATGGTAAATTATGGACTGATTCTCATAAAATTTGACAATGTTGTTTCTACTTACATAAAACTTATTATTTTATTTAATATTAACTTGATACTAACATTCGCATGGGATTTATGCACGTTAAAGTGATTTTCGGAAGAGGTACAGTTTATATGGGAGCTATGGTCAACTGTGGACCGATCTTCGTAAAATTTGATATAAAGATTGATAATTGTACAGAACTTCTTTGCACCAAATTTCATAAAAATATTCTTATTTTTAAGGCATTTTTAAGTGTTTAAACTCTATTTTGGGAGGACATTTGTATGGGGCTAGGACCGATCACAACCAATTTCAATAGGCTTCGTCCTATTGTAATAATTTTAATGAAAAAATATTACTAAAATGGTATTAACATTTATAAAAATGTTATTAAAATTGAAAATAATCAAATTCTGCTAACTTAAGTCTTTTAGTGAGAGAACTGTTAGGTAACATAAAGTTAAAAAACGTAGCTATTTTCACACCCTTCTTATATTTATAAATATTTGGTCTGCACCGAAATGATATCTTCCTTAAATATGTGCGAACTTTTGTAAAATTCCAAAGTGTTAAATTTGTTAGTTATTAGCTTTTTCCAATGCGATAACTAATATTTATTTTTAATGGGAGCTACTATTCCCCCTAAACCTACTCAGCCTATTCGAAATTTGATATGAAAATTATTTTTAAATTTTTTAAGACTTTCAGTGTAATAGTCCTTTATATACACTTTGTATTGGGGCTACCTCTCCCCCTGGACCTATCCGTCCTATTTTCATAGGATAGCATAAGGTGTTATAGTTCCTTAGATATGCCATAATGAATATATGCTTCATTAATCGGTTCATCCTTTTGAAAAATTTAGAAAATTTTTTCGTAAATATAGGCACGACATCCGATCAAGATCCAACATAAACTACAACATTCTACAGTGCAAGCACTATCTGTGCGTCACATTTCAGATAAATGGATTTTATTAATAAAAAAAATGTGTAAAATTTAAATATTTTTTTAAAGCAGGCGTAAAATGTGAGTGTGAAGTCCAATCGAGATCTAACAAAGCTTATAACCACTGGTACTATATGTGTGTCAAATTTCATGAAAATCGGTTCAGCCGTTTAGACGAGATTGATACACAAATATATATATAAGGATATATGGATGCATAAGATCTCGATTATATTTCAACTTTATATGAAAATGAAAATTGTTTAAAACTTTTAGTGTTTACACAGATATAGTATAGGTATTTGTAATTACATCCGATATAATGTAATATGTTACATCCAATATACGATTTTAAAGCTGTTTTTGTGTTCTATCACTTCGAAAAATTTACGTTAAAGAAAATTTTTAAAAAAGTGTTGTTATGTTGTTTTAGCACATTGTTAATTAATTTGTTATATATAATTTTTTTTTTTTTTTTAATTTCTACTCACCCGACTAATTAATATAACCGTACATTTGATGTAGACTCCAAATCACTGCCACAAAAAGTTTGAGTAATATATTCTAATTTAAGTTTAATATTCAAAATTGATTTATTTTATTTTTAAGATGTTGTTTGTTTGCTTTAGTCTAGATTTATGCAAAATCAAACAAATTTTTATTTTTTTACTATAAAACAGATTTAAGCGAGAAAAAAATAACGATTATTTATAAAAACCGGCGCGGGTATAAAAACCACTGTAATTTTATTGTTGTTTTTTTTTTTTTTTTTTTTTTTTTCTTGTGATGAAAAAAAAAACAAAAACAATCACTTCAAACCAAAACACAATACAACCAGAACATCAACCGCACACATTCATCAAAATAATTGAAACTATTGGAAGAAAAAAATAGCAGACTCCAACATACACTCGCTTTATTTTTAGCACACACACTTAAACACTGTGAAACAAATACACTCTTAAGATAGTAATAAATTTATTTATTTATTTATGATGTTGTTGACATCAATCAATTACTTTTCAATAATTTTGTTTAATTATTTTGAATTTGTTGGTGAAAAAAAAACATAAATGAAGAGTGTTTCAATTTCAGACTGATTGGCTAGCTGGTTATGACTAAAGAAATCAATTAAAGTGGAACCAGGTATGCTTTGAATATAATATTATCAGCAAAATAAATTTATATTTTAAAAATCTTTGTCTTTACAAACTTCTTTCAAAAAAAAAAAAGAAAAAATCTATAAAAATAAAATTGTTTAAATTTATTTAAATGTCAATGTGTTGCAGTTTTGTTTGCCAAACAATTGTTTGAAATAACCTCTGAGGCAACTGCGCCAGTGAAAGATTATTTAGTCTGCTGAAAATAAATCTTTTTTTCTTTTTGCTGTTGTATTGCTTTGCTTTTTAATTTTAAGCTATTTTAAAAAAAGCGTTTTCTTGTTGTTAAACTTATTTTTATAAAATATATTTTTATAAATTTATTTTTTTATTTTGAATTTAATTTTATCGTGGGTAAGTGGGTGTTGATTGTTCCTAATTATTTCTTACTGTTGTAGTTGTTGTTGGAGTTTTTGTAGCTGCTGTTTTCTTTTTTTAATTTTTATTCAGTATTAATTTTAATGATCATATTTTTCTTATTTTGGGGTCGCTTTTGCAATTTTTTGTTTAATTTTACTTAAAAACCTTTTTTCTGTTTAATTAGGCTTGCGCTGTTGTTTTTGTGAACGAACTTCTCTTACTGGCCTGTAAATAATCGAAAAAGAAAAAATTTTCGATATAATTTTCGGTTTTTTGAAATTTTTGTTTTTTACAACAAAATTTTGTTTTATTTTTATTCGAAAAACAAAGATAATGAAAGACAGACAGAAGAGAAGAAGATTAATTAAGAAAATAATAGACACAGTAGAGTTGAGAATAGAAGTAGTAGAATAAGTTGAAGAAAAAATGGTGAAAAGTAATGTGTTTAAGTGTATGTGTGTGTTCTTTGGGAAAATGAAAACGAGCAGTTTGATTTCGGAGACAGAAAAAGATAATAAGAATTTTACAAAAAAAAAGAATCAAAATTATTAAAGTTTTATATTTAAGTGTAAGTCTAAAAAATATATTTTTTCTATTAAAAAGAAAGATACTTTTTTTATTTAATGAAAACGTATATTTTTTATTAAAATGGCACATTTTTAATAAATTAATTAAATTTTTATTTAAAAGTTAACTTTTATTAAAAAGATATTTTTTATGAAAAAGTTAATTGTTTTAGTTAAAAGGGCAAATTATCACAAAATTATCACAAAAGGTAATATTTTTTTTTTATTTAAAAAGTACTTTTTTATTTAATAGTTACTTTTATTTTAAAATATACTTTTTTATTTAAAGTTACTTTTTATTTAAAATGTGTTTTTTAAAGGTACTTTTTTAAATACAAAGTACTTTTTATGTAAAACGTACTTTTTTATTTACAAGGTAATTTTTTAATTAAAGAGGTACTTTTTATCTAAATGGCACTTTGTTGTTTAAATAGTACTTTTTTAACAAAAGGTACTCATTAATAAAGGACTTTTTTATTAAAAATGTACGTTTTTATTAAAAAGTTGCTTTTTATTAAAAAGGAATTTTGTATTCAAAAGGTATTTTTTATTCAAAAGATACTTTTTTATTAAAAAAAGGGCACTTTTAATTTAAAATGTACTTTTTTATTAAAAAAGAATTTTTTTACCTAAAATAGATTTTTATTAAAAAAGATTCTTTTATACTTAAAACATTTTTTTATAAAAAAACGTTATTTTTATTTTAAAAGATACTTTTTATTTAAGAAGTACTTTCTTATTTAAAAAGTACTTTTCTATTTATTTTTATTAAAAATATACTTTTTTATTAAAAGGATATTTTTCTATTAAAAATGCATTTTTCATTAAAGTTATTTTTTAATAAAAAATTATCTTTTCCAAAAACAAAGCACTTTCTTATTAATTTAAAACTTTTTTCAAGGTACTCTTATGTCAAAAACTTACTTTTTTATTTCTTTCTTCAAAAGAAACTTTTTTATTTCTTTTTTCAAAAGGTATTTTTTAATTCTATTTACAAAAAGTGCTTTATTTCTTTTTATCAGAAAAGTACTTTTTATTTCTTTTTGTCAAAAGAGTATTTTTTTTATTTCTTTTTATCAAAAAAAAAGTACTTTTTCTATTAAAAATTTTCCTTTCATTAAGTTTTTATCAAAAATACTATAATATGAGTCTGACTCTAGCAAAAACAATTTTGTCCCCTTCTTAATGTTACTAAATCAATTCTTATAAAAGCTGGCCCACGTAAGAAGCAAGAAAATTAATTTTAATCTGGATGGGTGTCACGCCACTTTTTCTATACTATGTTATTTTGTGACCATTAAGATTTTATTTAAATTTGTATATTGTGTGACTTAAAAAATAATTTTTTTTTTTTTTGAAAAACGGGCACAAACGAGACGTGTCCTTCAATCGATTTTATTTTCTTTCTAAAAAGTCTCGGGAAACTTATACGAACTACTCCATATTTAAATCTATTCACTAAAAAGCAAAGTAATACTTTTTAGAAAAAGTGGGCGTGGCACCCAAGCAACATTTTTAAGTTAAATTTTAAAGGTGTAGTGGCATCGAGAAAAAATCAAATTACGAACCAACTGTGAAAATCCCTTAGAAGGTTTTATAAAACTACTAATATACTTTCATTCTACTTTCAAATTATGCAGGCAATTTTTTTATGCTAGAGTTGGATAGCTATTTAAATTTTAATCAAGTCTGGTTTTCACTAATTTGGAATGTAATAGTTTTAATCACAGTTTTGAATTATTCCTAGTTTGGAAAAAATCAGATTTTTGAATTGATCTTAGATTTGAAACAAATGTAGGTTTAAATCGATCCTAGATTTAAATGAATTTTTACTCTAATCAAACCCAGATTTTAATTTAAAAAATTAAATCTAAATCTGTCCCTGATATAGACTTTCATTTAAATTGATTTTAGATTTAAATCAATTATGTATATTAAAGTTCGGTAAATGGGTCTTATATGAGAGCTGGAACCAATTGTTGAACGATACTTATATTAACAGTTCTGTATAGTTGTATGAAACGTATGTGAGCATAATACAATGTTATTTATACCTTTTAGGGAGATTTATACGGAATCTATGGTTAATTATGGACCATTTGTGATAAAATTTGACGCTGGGATTTCTACTTATGCAAAATTTATTTGTGCCAAATACTAAATTGATACTAATATTTTTATGGAAACTATGCACGTTAAAGTGATTTTCGAAAGAGGGTTTATATGGAAGCTAATATCAATTATAGACCGATCTTCATTAAATTTGGCACATTGATTACTATTTATATATGGTAAATTTCAATTAAATATTGCTATATTTAAGGCCTTTATGATCTGGGGGGACATTTCAATAGGCTTCGTCCTTGGACCACAAAAGACATGTGTACCAAAATTCATTAAATTATTTAAAAAATTGCGACCTGTAGTTTGATTACAAGGTTTACGTGGACGGAGGGACATCGTTGAATTGATTTAGGATGTGATTCTAAGCCGATTGCTATACATTAAGGTGGGCCTTAGACCAATATTTTTTGGATGTTACAAACATCAGCAGAAACGCATAATACTATTAAAAAATATAAAAATGGCAAAAGTAGAAAATGAATTATGAAAAAGAATTGAGGAAAGCCAACAAAGAGTATAGAACGCCGGAAAGTGATATTATCATAAATAAATAAATAGAAAGTTATAGAAAGTTAAAAAGGATAATGAAAAACCATTAAGAAATTAAAATAACATTAGTAATTTATATACAAAAAAGCACATACTAACAAATAAAATTGAAACGATGTTTCTGGTTTCCAAAAAACATCAATAAACAATTCTAAAATATCTTTTTTTTTTATTTTTATAAAATTTAAGATTTATATACAATTAAAATTAGAAAAATATAAAAAGTTCAAGAAAAAAAAATATATATAGATAAAATTAATAAAATTTATTTAAAAAACAATTTAAAATGTGATAGCACTAGACATTTAGCGTAAAATATTTTTGGTATTGGTATTAAAAAATATATAAATATATATATATATATATATATATATATATAGTTTCTGTTAAAAATCTTATAGACAAAAAATATTTTTTGGTTTTTGTGTAGGTGTGGTTAAAGAAATTGTTATAGTTTTTCTTTTTTAATTGTTTGGACAAAAATTTAAGGTGCTAGTAGGACCGGTGTTCGAGGTACTGGTGGAAGGGGTTTTTTAATATAAATATTAAAATATATGTCTGCTAATATAATACGTTTGTGGTAAGCATTTTATTTACTTTCCTTAAGAATTAAAAAAAATGGAAAATTTATGTTGCATACTAAATAAATTTGATTGAAAGATACGAAATTGAGACAAAAAAATGTAAACACACACACAAAAGATTTTAAAACCATTAGAAGAAGGTTCTAGGTAGGAAAAAGAAGAAATTCACATAACAACAAGCGCATATAAAAAAAGATTTGATTTTTTTCTTAAATTAAAACAATATATTAAATTTAAATCATAATTTTTTAAATTTTATATAATATATAAAATATATTTAAAACAAGATAAATATTTTTAATAAGATTTAAATATAAATATTTTTATTAAATTAATATAAATAACTTAAATAGCTTATAGATGCTTTCTAGAAAAACATATATTCTAAAGATCAGATTATTATAAAATTTATTATTCAGAGGAAACATTAAACGTTAAAATTTTTAACAGAGAAATAGTAATAAAATCAATTCAGAAAAGAAACAGAAATAAACCAAATTTCCATAAAGGGTTATAATTTAGAAAAAAAAAATGTAAAAGATTTCATTGATTGAAAGATTTGATATAAACCCAGTATATAATTTAGAATTCGCAGATTTCTGTCGAATAAAAATGTCCATTAATCAAGGAACTGTCAATCTTAGATTTTAATCCTAGATTTTAAACAATCTTAGATTTCTATCAGTCCTAGACTTCAATAAAATCTAGATTTCAATAAATTTAAATCAATCAATCAAATTTGAAACAATTCCGCATATCAAGCAAAGATTTGAATCAATCGCAGATTCCAGTCAATTCTAGATTGGGATTAATCCTGGATTTTAATCAAATTAAAATTTTAGTTATCACTAGGTTTGAATCATCATTTTTTTTTTCATGCAATTGTTGATTTCGATCAATCCTATACTTCTGTCAGTCGTACATTTCAAACTATACTAAGGGCCTGATTCAGTACGACAATCAATATTGAAAAATAAAATTTTGAATTGAAAATAAAATTTTTATGAAAACTACTCAAAAAAATTTGAAAAAATGAGTAATTTTCATACAAATTTTATTTTCAAACAAGTTGATTGTCGTACTGAATCAGGCCATAAATATTAATCAGTCCAAAAAGTTTTCATCCATTATTTCATAGCCCCCATACAAATGTCTTCCCGGCGATTTTTTTTAATCTTTACGTTTTTTCTAGTTTTAGCGATTTTTTTTGTGTTTTGGTTTTTCATAGCAGCTTGAAGTATTATATATTTGTACTATGTAACGCACAGGAAAAAACTACTGACCCCATCATCCATCCGTCTGATCAGCTGACTGTCCATGTAAACTTTGTGCGATAAGAAGTCGCAATTTTATACATAAATTTATAAAATGATTGATTCAAGGAACAAATCTATTGAAATTGGTTATAATCAATCCATTATTTCACCTAGCCCTCACACAAATATCCTCCCGGAAGAAGGTTTTATTGCTAATTAAGGCTTTATATCATGATCAGGGCAACCAAAAATATGCAAAGTCATATTTTTTCCTGAGTTTCAAGTGAACCAAACTGTTAGTTATTTTATTCATTTCAGAAAATTTAAAGAATTTTAGCATTAATTGTTATAGCATATTTTTGCATATTTTATACTAAAGAGCATAATTTTGAATATTTAACACTTAAGAGAACAATTTTATTTTTTATTACAGCTAATAGAATTTTCTACATAATTTGCCACTAGCGACATTTTTATTTTACTGTTTTTAAATGCGATTCCCTAATAATTTTCAAGTTATAAATTGATAAAAATTTTGTAATATCCTGATACAATCTATTAGCTTTTAGTACTTTAAAGCTCAAAAAGGAAAGGTTAGGTTAGGTAATAAAAATCTAGTTATTTTTAGCATTCACACTAGATAATTCAAATTTTAGTCAAAAAAAAAAAAAAAAATATTTTAAGAGCATATTTTTTTAGTTTTAAGGGCATATTTTCCGATTTTAAAAAAATACTTTTTTAGAGCATATTTTTGGTTGTTTTGGCCATAATTTTTACAAAATTCGTTTTTGTTTATATAAATAGTACTTGCGAATTTCTCAGTAATAGGTGTACAATTGACCCTTGCTCCTATTTAAGACCCTATTCGAAAATCCCTGGTAACTTTATTTTTTTTTGTTTTACCACATTGTTATTTTATATTACTTTTGAACATATTCAGTGTAAATGCTTAAAAAGTACGGTCTTAGCCGATAACTACTCTGTTTCTGAACTGTTTCCGCTAATTTCTTCAACATAAAAATTCAGAAAAAGTTTTCTGAATTTCATGTGAAAATCCTTAGCTTATAAATGAGCTTCAAAAAATCGAAAAAATAAACCTAATGATTTTTTTGTGCCATCTACATATATCTCTGTTATCGGTGGTTTTATAAACGATATTTAGTTGAATTCTAAAACTTATAATAGGTCTGGATATAAAATTAAAGTAACTTATTTTTTATGTTTTTATTATTAAGTTTGATTTTGTGATAATAACCGCCCAAAGAAAACAATCCTCGTTATTTTCAAATTTTAAAACGGTTGTCAATTTTCAATAAAAGAAAGTACAAACATACACATACCCCAAATAGCAAAATCACCATCGCTACATATTAATTTTGGAGAAAATATAAAACAGTTTTTTTTGTTACTAAATCTTTTTGCTTTTTCACTCACATCTATATTGTTCGACATTTTTTACTTGAAAATAAATAAACAAATAACAAAAAGAATTAATAATATAAAAATAAATAAATGAATACAAAGTTGTGTACTTTTTTTTTTCTTTATTTTCCAAACTGTCAGCAATTTTTTCCAGTATATGTATATTTTTTATAGTTATTGTCCGCAGTTAAAAATTATTTGAAATTTTAGTATAATTTTTTTATTTTTTTATTTTTGGTTTAATATTGTTGAGAATGAAAAAAAAAAGAATTGTGTCTGTGCTGGGTTGTGTGTAAATATTTATTATTTGCTAAATGCGAATTTTATATGTCTACGTTAAATTTTGTTTGTTTATATATGAGTGCGATTTTGCGTTTGTTTAGAGATATGAATTTGTGTAGATGTTTGTGTGTGAAGAAGGCATGTGTTTCATGTTCTGTTAGTTATTTTTCAATAGTAATAAATACATAAAAGTGTTTAGAGATCTTAAATTACAAATATGGTGCTAATTGAAATATTAAAAACAACAATAACAACAACAACAAAAAGACTAATAATAAAGAAAAGCAACAACAAAAATAAAATCATAGCAAGCAAAATATATTTACACGGTTACAGTTATAACTATTTATATACAAATACACAGGCAGAGAAACACAAAATCACCTACAAATTTTATACCTACAGTTGTGGGAACTATGAATGAACTACTATATGCAAAATATCTCTTGGACCAGTTACTTGGAAATATACTTCTTAAAGGATCAAAATTAATTGACTGTATACGTTTTAGATTACTTGAGAACAGTAATGTAGCATTTGACATTACGAAAAGCACCTATATATGTAAGTTAAATCCGAGACAGTTTAGTCTCCAGTTATTATCGAATAATATTTTTAGCAAAACTGTGAGGTTTAAGCTTAAAAACGTGCGATAAAATAACAACAATAACAACAAAAGCAATAAGAAATGTACAATACAATATTTAAGTTTGAATATACGATTATTGCTGTGACACCACTTTCATGAAACAATTTTGACCTGAAAATCAAAATGAATCAAATAATTTATGAAGCACAGTTCTATACAAATGTTTGCTGGCAAATTAATCAATTAAGAAGAAAGAAAACATATAAGAGCTTCTGGATCCATAAATGAAAAATAAATGGCTGTAGATAGCACAAGTTAGAAGAAATAATAACTAACAATAGCAGAGTAGCTTAGGGTAGAATGGAGAACATTCGCCATTGGCAAACCTAATTATTTTTTCTCAATTATTTAATCAGGGATCTCTCATCAAAAAAAAAAAAAAAAAACTTAACAAAAGGGGAAGAATAGTTTGAATCAAAAGGGCATAAATTAAAGCCAACTTTGAAGAAAGAAATTTTACAAATATCGTAACGGTTATGAGAAGAGAGTTCATAAAGAAAAGTAGGGAATGGAAATTTTCGAGTCCTTTTGCTCTTAGCTATAGGACTACATCTTTGAAAAGTGGAAAATGTTATTTTGTCAGTCCTTGTTTTCATAGTTATAGCATAAGTATTGAGTCTCAAATTAGGCCAACTCTGGCATATACGAGGGCAGACCAATAAGTTCGTCTTCCCTCGTAGTTATATGAAATGCAACACTATTCCGATCAAGTACCACCAGTAAATAGACTACTGTCAAATTTTGAGCAAGTATCGTCATTTACTTTGCGTTTAACAGCTGTTCAAAACATACAACGTCGTGTATGTTTCTAAAAATGGAAAATAGTGAATTTCGAGTGCTCATTAAACATTATTTTTTGCGAAAAAAAACGTCAGTCAAACCAAGGAAAAACTCGATAATTACTATGGGGACTCTGCACCATCGATTTCAATGGTAAAAAAAAGTGGTTTACTGACTTTCGTTGTGGTCGCATAAGTATAAATGACGCTGAGCGTTCTGGACGGCCAATTGAGGTCAGTACACCCGAAAAAGTCGAAAAAATCCACTATATGGTATTGGCCGACCGAAGACTAAAAGCGCGTGAGATTTTTGATGCCATAAGCATTTCATATGGCAGTGTGGTTTCGATTTTAAATGATCAGCTAGGTTTAAGAAAGTTGTCTGCAAGATGGGTGGCGCGTTTGCTCTCAATTGACCATAAACGTAAAAGCATGACAACTTCAAAGGATTGATTGGAGTTGTTTAACCGCAATCCGAACCGCATTTTGTAACTGTGGATAAAACATGGATCCATCACTGTACTCCGGAGACCAAGCAGCAGTCTAAACAATGGGTTTCTCTGGTTGAACCTGCTCCGAAGAAGGCCAAGGTAAGTTTGTCGGCCAATAAGGTGATGGCGACAGTTTTTTAGGATGCACGCGTGATAATTCACATCGATTACCTTCAAAAAGGAAAAATAATAAACGGCGAATGTTATGCCAACTTATTAGACCGATTTAATGAGGATTTAAAAAGAAAACGACTCCATATGGCCAAGAAAAAAGTTCTTTCTCATCAAGATAATGCACGGGTGCACACGTGTGCAGTCTCAATGGCAAAACTCTATGAATTGGGATACGAATTGGTACCTCATCCGCCATATTCTACGGATTTAGCTCCTAGTGACTACTTCTTATTTCCAAACCTAAAGAAATGGCTTTGTGGAAAGAGATTCAGCTCCAATGATGAAATTATTGACCAAACAAATACCTATTTTAAGAACCTCGAAATATCCTATTTTTTACAAAAAGTAAATGACGACACTTGCTCAAAATTGGACAGTAGTCTATTAACAGGTGCTATTAGATGGGAATAATGTTGACATATTGATCGGCCCTCGTATATATTTAAAACGATTCTTAATTTGATTTCTCAACCAATTTTAATTTAATTTATTTTCTTAACGTTCAAGTTTTTTTCATAATATTCATAATATTTTCAAATTCCTCTAATTAAACATCCCAATTACGTATCTTATAGAATGTTATTACATGTTACTATCTTTTCCGAGATCAGCAAAACATAGTATAAAAGTTGCAAAAATTATGTATTGTAGAGTATTTTTGTCCTAAAACGTTATCTCTTATTTGATTGAAAGTAAAAAATTTCTGTAAGACCGTATAAAGATTTTATCTTTATCTCTACGGTGATCATTTTGAAGAATAAAGTTTTCTAATTTTCTAACAAAGGTCAGTGTAGATGCATTCGACTTTAAACTATTTTAAATTAAAATTTTGTTTTTATCCATTATGCGGTTTCGAAAATTTTAGTGTCCTTAAGATCGAATTTAAATGTTTTTCACCAAACGAACAATAAATGTGGACTTTATTATTTTCAGATTATACTTACATCATTTCTAATTTTCTAAATAGTTTACTTTTAACTTAATTTTTATTTTTTATTTTTTTATTATTTTTTTTATTTTTTTATTTTTATTTATTTATTTTTTTTGCCAAAAATCGTAAAAAATTAAAAACGATCAAAAATAAAATGTTTTTCATTTTTAACCTAAGGCTGTTTATGCTACATATAAAACATGATATCTTTCATTAAAATCGTTGCATAAATATCGACTTTATTCTCAATTAGGGGAAAGTATTTCATTTAAAAATGGAAAAAATTATTTTCAAAAAAAAAACAAAAATATTTCACTAAAATCACACATAAAAATTAAGTTTTTTCATTAAAAATAGGTATATGTAACAGAAATTTTAAAATTTTGTAATTTTTTTTGAAAAAAGCGTAAATGATTCAAAATGATCAAAAATTATGATTTTTTTTTTCTATCTTATCTTAAAGCTAAATACATTACTGACAAAACGTTATATATTTGATAAATATCGATTTTATTTACGATTAGATGAAAGTATATGGTTTAGAAATAATAAAAAGAAAACTAAATTATTTTCGTCAAAAAAATCAGAATTAGGAATTGATAGAAGACATTTAATTTGTAACATTTCTAGCTTTAATTTTTTTTACGATTTGAAAAAAGAGAAGTTAATTTTTTTTTTTTTTTAATTTTAGTTTTGTATTTTTTTTTTTTCAAAAATTGTTTAAAATAAAAAACGATTAAAAATTATACTTCTTATTTTTATCCTAAAACTAGTTATGTTAGAAATAAAACCTGATATATTTCATTAAAATCAATCAATACATGTGAATTTTATTCATAATTGGATAAAGGTATCTCAAAAAAAAAAAAATATATATATTTATTTTTTATTCATAAACATATTTGGGCGAAATTTAGTAGTCCCGTGATTTTTATTCTCTGAACTGAATAAGAGTTTTTAAATTTTATTATTTTTTGTTGTATTCAGTTCATCAATACGCAACGTTTGACAGGTTTCCCTACAAAATTTTATTCAACGTTACACTGTAACGTACATATATCAAAATTAACTGAAAAATCTCGTGACGCAGAAAAAAATATATTTCAATAAAAATCCAAAAATAATAATAATACCGAAAATTATCTAATAACTTCATTTCTATATTTAACACTTTGTATATTAGTTTTATTGCAAAAATATCAAAAATATTAATTTTTTCGTTCTGGATTTGTTATTAAATGGCATTAAATAAGTAAATGTTATTAATTTCTGAGAAAAAATTTCCGCAAACACATTAACAACAAATTAGGAAAGTATCGTATAACTAAAATCTTTATTAAATAATTTAGTAACTAAGTGAGAAAAAGTAAAAGTGGAGCTTAATCTCGCAAATTTGCCAAAGTGTTCTCAAAATTTTAAATATAACTAAATAATAAAAAACTAAGACACACCTACATTTGATGTTTAAACAAAGCTACAAACTATAACTAAAGAGTGCGTTCCAATAAAACAAAACACACAAAATATTCATAATAGCTCTTACTTTAAACATCATTCTTGATTACAATATCTTCTGGAGGCATGTAGTATTTAACAGCAGATCAAATTCTTGAAATCCTGTCGTTTGAAGGCATGCAGAAGGCAGTAAAAAATGTACAAACTAAAATTTGATTTTTTTAACCTTTTTTTTAAAACTTACTAGAAAAGGTTGATTGAATAAATTAATAAACTAAGGTATTACTTTTAAGGGTAATGAAAAAGCTTAACAATGAAAGAATGAGTTGAAGCTTGGTTCAGAAGAAGATAACGCCAGAAGAATTAATTCCAACCCCAAGAAGTAGAGAAGCCGCTAAGAGCTATGCCAAATATATTCGTTTGCGTAATGGCATGTTGTGTTCATTTCTTCAAAATGAATTATGAGCCATGTTACGTTAGATTAGATAGGCAGCTGTAAATGTAACTAACTATACAGCTAATTTGGATCCTATTGGTTCCGTTGTGTTATGAGCCATGTTAAAGATATGCCTAATCTTTACTAAGAACCTCGAACTAAGAACATAAAAGATTACAAAACAATTTGTGGTATGACAAGTTTGCACAAAACTCGATATGTGAAGACATGTGATTGTTTCGGTTCTTTAGTCGGAACAAACTCGAATGATCATAACAAAGAGAGTTATAAAAAGTCATTGACAACACTCGTGACATGCAACAGTGTTTTTAACATTTTCTGGCCAGTAGTGCGATTCAGTAACTAATTTTAACGATAATCGAATCGTTAACAAAACTAAACAACAAAATTATCTGTAATATTCTGTAATATTTTGTAACGATGTTTGATATTAAATATGCTTCTGTCGTTAGCTAAACCACATTTTTTGTGTTGTTTATTTTATCAATAAAAACACATGTTTAACATGCAAAAACAGTAAGTACACATATGTACAATTTACAAACAATTCCTAAATTCTTTTCTATTTCTACTTCTATTTAAGCATTCTGTTAATTTTAACAGAGGTGTCATACATATACAAAAGTAGTATACTGTTGTTTAAATGTCATTTAAATAGCACTGCAGATTTAGAATTTTGTCGTTACAGCAGAAGCACCTAGAAATGGGAATGTTCTGTTAGTTATTTAAACTATGCAGAATTTTGGAAATTCTAAAGGAATTGGATATAAGTGAATGTCCCAGCAGTGCTCAATTGTGATGATTAATTTTAAATTCTTATAGAGAGACCGCGACAAATTTCGTAAAAGTACTTAATTTTCTTATGTGTGTGAAGATAAATTCGTAAGTTAAATACGTCCCACACCTCTGTTAAATACGTTCCACACACTGTTAAATACGTTCCACACATTTTGCATTTCAAAAAACTTATTTTTAAAGCAAAAAAACACTTTTTTAAAAATAATTTTTATTATTTTATTAAAAAAAACATCACAATAAAACATTTTTGGAAAAAACAAAATAAAGAAACATATACATCATTAGGATATGGTGCAACAAAAATACCTATATTCAGGTCACATTGCGGGCCAGTTTGGACAGACCTGAATGGGGTTGTGATACATCACGTGAAAGCTCTAGAGGAGTAGAACTCAAAACTGCACAGAGTATATCCAGTTGTTTCTCAGGAGACATGCTACGAGGTGCTGAAGTTTGGCAAAATTCAATAAGTCTAAGAAACAGGGGGCCATATTTTGATTTTGGCCATACCTGAATGGGGTTATGGTACATCAAATTAAAGGTCTGGAGGAGTAGAACCCAAAACTGTTTAGACAATATTCACTTATTTCCTAGGGAAGATACTACGAGGTTCGGAACTTTGCGAAAATTCTTATAAATTCACACCTGAATGGGGGGCTTTTTGGACAGACCTGAATGGGGTTGTGATACATCGGATGAAAGCTCTAAGGGAGTAGATTTCAAAACTATATAGGGCATACCCAGTTGTTTCTCAGGAGACATGCTACGAGGGATGGAATATAAGTATTCATATTTCATACACATATATTCCATGTTGTGTGGGGGGGGGGACATTTACGACAGACCTGAATGGGGTTGTGATACATCGGATGAAAGCTCTAAGGGAGTAGATCTCAGAACTATATAGGGTATACCCAGTTGTTTCTCAGGAGACATGCTACGAGGGGTGGAATACAACCATTCATATTTCAAACATAATTATTCCATGTTATGGGGGGGCATTTACGACAGACCTGAATGGGGTTGTGACATATCGTAGCATGTTCCCTGAGAAACAACTGGGTATACCCTATATAGTTCTGAGATCTACTCACTTAGAGCTTTCACCCGATGTGTCACAACCCCATTCAGGTCTGTCGTAAATGCCCCCCCCCCACACAACATGGAATATATGTGTATGAAATATGAATAATTATATTCCACCCCTCATAGCATGTTCCCTGAGAAACAACTGGGTATACCCTATATAGTTCTGAGATCTACTCCTTTAGAGCTTTCACCCGATGTGCCACAACCCCATTCAGGTCTGTCGTAAATGCCCCCCACACAACATGGAATATATGTGTATGAAATATGAATGATTGTATTCCACCCCTCGTAGCATGTTCCCTGAGAAACAACTCGGTATACCCTATATAGTTCTGAGATCTACTCCTTTAGAGCTTTCACCCGATGTGCCACAACCCCATTCAGGTCTGTCGTAAGTGCCCCCCACACAACATGGAATATATGTGTATGAAATATGAATAATTATATTCCACCCCTCATAGCATGTTCCCTGAGAAACAACTGGGTATACCCTATATAGTTCTGAGATCTACTCCTTTAGAGCTTTCACCCGATGTGCCACAACCCCATTCAGGTCTGTCGTAAATGCCCCCCACACAACATGGAATATATGTGTATGAAATATGAATAATTATATTCCACCCCTCATAGCATGTTCCCTGAGAAACAACTGGGTATACCCTATATAGTTCTGAGATCTACTCCTTTAGAGCTTTCACCCGATGTGCCACAACCCCATTCAGGTCTGTCGTAAATGCCCCCCACACAACATGGAATATATGTGTATGAAATATGTATAATTATATTCCACCCCTCATAGCATGTTCCCTGAGAAACAACTCGGTATACCCTATATAGTTCGGAGATCTACTCCTTTAGAGCTTTCACCCGATGTGCCACAACCCCATTCAGGTCTGTCGTAAGTGCCCCCCACACAACATGGAATATATGTGTATGAAATATGAATAATTATATTCCACCCCTCATAGCATGTTCCCTGAGAAACAACTGGGTATACCCTATATAGTTCTGAGATCTACTCCTTTAGCGCTTTCACCCGATGTGCCACAACCCCATTCAGGTCTGTCGTAAATGCCCACCACACAACATGGAATATATATGTTTGAAATATGAATGATTGTATTCCACCCCTCGTAGCATGTTCCCTGAGAAACAACTCGGTATACCCTATATAATTCTGAGATCTACTCCTTTAGAGCTTTCACCCGATGTGCCACAACCCCATTCAGGTCTGACGTAAGTGCCCCCCACACAACATGGAATATATGTGTATGAAATATGAATAATTATATTCCACCCCTCATAGCATGTTCCCTGAGAAACAACTGGGTATACCCTATATAGTTCTGAGATCTACTCCTTTAGAGCTTTCACCCGATGTGCCACAACCCCATTCAGGTATGTCGTAAATGCCCCCCACACAACATGGAATATATGTGTATGAAATATGAATAATTATATTCCACCCCTCATAGCGTGTTCCCTGAGAAACAACTGGGTATACCCTATATAGTTCTGAGATCTACTCCTTTAGAGCTTTCACCCGATGTGCCACAACCCCATTCAGGTCTGTCGTAAGTGCCCCCCACACAACATGGAATATATATGTTTGAAATATGAATGATTGTATTCCACCCCTCGTAGCATGTTCCCTGAGAAACAACTGGGTATACCCTATATAGTTCTGAGATCTACTCCTTTAGAGCTTTCACCCGATGTGTCACAACCCCATTCAGGTCTGTCGTAAATGCCCCCCCCCCCCTACACAATATGGAATATATGTGTATGAAATATGAATAATTATATTCCACCCCTCATAGCATGTTCCCTGAGAAACAACTGGGTATACCCTATATAGTTTTGAAATCTACTCCCTTAGAGCTTTCATTCGATGTATCACAACCCCATTCAGGCCTGTCGTAAATGCCCCCCCCCCCTACACAATATGGAATATATGTGTATGAAATATGAATAATTATATTCCACCCCTCGTAGCATGTTCCCTGAGAAACAACTGGGTATACCCTATATAGTTTTGAAATCTACTCCCTTAGAGCTTTCAACCGATGTATCACAACCCCATTCAGGTCTGTCCAAAAAGCCCCCCATTCAGGTTTGCATTTTTAAGAATTTGCGCAAAGTTCCGACCCTCGTAGAATCTTTCCTAGGAAATAAATGAATATTGTCTAAACAGTTTTGGGTTCTACTCCACCAGACCTTTAATTTGATGTACCATAACCCCATTCAGGTATGGCCAAAATCAAAATATGGCCCCCTGTTTCTTAGACTTATTCAATTTTGCCAAACTTCAGCACCTCGTAGCATGTCTCCTGAGAAACAACTGGATATACCCTGTGCAGTTTTGAGTTCTACTCCTCTAGAGCTTTCGCGTGATATATCACAACCCCATTCAGGTCTGTCCGAACTGGCCCGCAAGGTGGCCTAAATATGGGTGTTTTTGTTACACCACAATTTTATTCTGGAGACATATTTTTTAATATTTTTTGTTTAAAATTTGAAACAGTTATGTTTTATTTAATAAAACATTAAAATGTATTTTTATAAACGCTTTTTTCCGTAAAAAAAGTCATATTAAATAAACTCAACTTTCTTTACAGTGTTTGGAATATATTTAACAGACATGTGGGACGTATCTAACTGACGAATTTATCTTCACACCCTTAATTTTCTTGCGGGTCATATCTAAAAAAAAATTAAAAATAAGTTAGTTAGCAATTACTTTTTATACAAAATGATATATCGGAAAAATACGGAGGATAAATGCTAAAAGTAGTTGATTTAGTTTCAATCCTAACTTATTCCGTTGATCTTTTATTAAAAAAATAAAAATGTTTTATTTGACCGTACACCTTAAACATAAACATTAAACAACAATTAAAAAAAAAAACTAAAAATAATATGATTATTAAGGCTGACTTAAAATCACACGTACATAGCAGGAAAATATAACTAAAGTGGAAAAAGAAACCAAAATGTTAATTGAACAATGAAAAAAAAAAAAAAAAAAAACAACCAGAATTCTGAAATCCGAAAGAAAAGGAAATCAAATTATGTTAAAGCTAGTAAATAACAGAAAAAAACACATAATGAGATGTATTGTTGTACATAAAAAACAGCTAAAACCTTTGTTCAAACAATTTGTGGGCCAAAACCTTTAACATCCAACCAAAAAAAAAAACAAAATTCAGAGCTAACATTTTCATTTTTCTTTACAGCTCCAACCAAAAAAAGTCATTAATCACGCTTAAACTTATGACGACTTTGAATTTTTTTATACGTGTTTTAATATTTACTAGCGTTTGTACTTACTTGTTCGCTCATACATACATACATACACACTCAAACAAACACGCAATTCAAGGTCTTTCATAACGCACTTTTTTGTATTTATTATTCTGTTTCAGTTATTGTTATATTGTTTATATGCCTGACAGTTTTAAAGACTGTTGGTTTGTCCGACATCCCGTCAGGTTATATATATATATATATATATATATATATATATATATATATATATATATATATATATATATAATCTTCAACTTTTAGGTATTTTTTACATAAAGACGATAATTAACTTAAAGTTTTAGTTTATGAGATTTCATTGAAACAGAAAATAAAAAATAAAAATATTGAAATTAATGGATTTCAATGGAAAAAAATTAAATATAATTGTATATTACGAGATATTTATGATGAGATAGATTAAATCGTTACTTCCTTTTGAGATACACATTTAATGGTTACAAACGTTTCTAGGTATGTATGTAAACTATATTGAAAACAACAACAGAGAGCTAAGTTTAAGCAGAGTGAATGTTTTGGAAAAGGTAGTTCAGGGTTAACCACTTTAAGTAACTAAATATTAAATTAAATTTCAAAAAAGTCTGATATTGAAGTGCTTTTGAAAGAGAAAAAGCATCAAGTACCTTAAAGTAACAAAATTGGAAGTCAAGGGTAAATCCTGGAAATTTATTTTCTCAAAAGCATTAAAATCCAATATACCAATATAATATTCACTATATCCATTTTTCTCTCGTAAAAAATAAAAAAGCAACTTGCTTATTGTGGCGAAAATTACAGAAACATCCAAGAGGTCCTATTCTTTTATATAAAGTTAACTTTTCAAGAACATACTGAAATAGATGAAGAAAATAATTTAAATATAAATGACTAATAAAATTCCGAAATCTCTACAATGATCGAACTTAAAATAGGATACTGGTGCTAATGTGGATCTGGTCTCTGAACATCACAAAATGTTATTGATCACTGCAGTGTTTTCTATTTGGACTTTCCACAAACGTTAACGTTAATCTTAACATCGTGTTTTTCTCGCTGTTTTACCAATTTTCTATTTATCTCACAGTTTTGTGTATCATCTGTCCTAACTTCTCTCTAACTTCTTTCGTAGGGAATCACAACCAATAGGTCTCCGAATGTATGTACAATTTTCTTGAAATCTTACTGACCTAACCTACTATCTTCTTCGACGCAGGCTTGAATTTAAAATGAAAAATCCGAACAACAGTCGACCGAAATTTATGCTGGTTAATGTCTGTAATTTGATTCGAAAATAACATCATTCGAAATTGCATTTAAAATACATTGTTTTTCGAGAAACATTTTCTTTCGAATCGACATATGCAATAACCTCCGTGAACTCTCTCTTATAGAGGGTTTCGACAAAGAATATCATCCACAAATGGGATCGTACACAGTTATCTCTGGCGAAAAGCTATTGTCTAATATTTCAAGAGCATTCCAGAACTACAAGAAGGTGAAGAGAATAGTTCCTAATTATCCAACTACTGTACGTATTATATATATATATATATATATATATATATATATATATATATATATATATGATATTATAGCATGGGGCTAGTATGTATCTAGTTTCTAAGTAGCACAAAGTATTTGAAATTGCCGCAATAAAATCCATTATTTCTACAAATATATTTCTCCCGATATATTTATAAACGCCTTATCATGTTATATTAACGATATTCCGGAAAAGTTTTACCTCAGGAGGATCCCTGTTCCAGAGTACAGGGTTATACAGTTGAATTTTGAAACGTATAGCAACACTAGATATTACCTTTAAAGTTCCACTAGAACTGAGTGCTTTTAATGTAATCTTACTTTCTGACAACCTCAGACTTCGGACAATTAGTTTCAATTTAAAAATAATAAGATCAATATATTTGGAAATGTGAGGGTTTTTAAATATTTCGATTTTAAAAACAACTCATTCGAAAGTGTATTTAAAATACATTCATTTTCAAAAATATTTTCTGCACAATGATCCCTCAGCAGATCCCTCGATCGTTGCTGTTTATTAAAACTGAACACTAATTCCTTAAGAGATTTGGTAAAGAATTCAATCAATAACTTTCATATATGCATTGAAATAGTAGATTGAATGCTTAGAATAAATAATGTGTTCTAAATTTTTGAAATGTTTTGCTATCCTTTTACATTTGTCTTACCCTTAGGTATAGGCTTCAATTTTAGATGGATCAGCCGAACAGCAGGAAATATTTCTAGTATTTGTAAACACTGAACTCTTTCACTGAAGGTTCCAGTGAAAATCCCAACCAACGACACGCACACATGAACCGTGGAGAGGAAATTAAACTGGGGACATATAAATGTAGTAGAAGAGGTTTCAAATGGCTTTTTGGGATCTTCTTACTATTCTAGATAAAATGTCTTATACTTAAATTTAGACATGATTATCAATTACTTTAAGAGCTTTAACTAGTTGAAGATATTTTAAAAGGATTTGCAAAGCAAAAGGAGATATTTTTGCTTTTTCACTGAGTATTTCGGTGAAGATTTCAAAATATTTCTACAAAAAGTAAGAAGTTAAATAAAGATATGAACATTGAAAACTATCTTCGCCACATTTTGTGTCTTGACGAAAATGACATTGTGTTTTTGAAATCTTCATACTTTTTTTTTATAAAAAAAATGTCTTTATGAGTAAATGAAGACATTTCTGCTATTTTGTCATCTGTAAAAACTGAATTCTATCTCTGTAGGTTTCAGTGATGTATCCTATCCAATCTAACTATGGAAATGAAACAAAAATTGTTACCTCTGTCATGTTTGTGCGCTGAGGGAAATGAGCTTTTGGATCTTAATTCTATATTAAATGTTATTTTTGACAGATTTCAGTACTGGCGAAAAGAACAATGTGTTTTTGGGAACTTTTTACCTTTTCAGATAAAACGTCTGTAAAAACTGAACCCTTTCTCTGAGGATTTCAGTAAAGAATCTTATCCAATCCAAATATTATTAAATCTGAACTGGCACGTTTGTAAGCTGTCACAAAGGATTTACTTACTATTTTAGGTCACATTTCTGACACCTTTTAAGAATTTTTGACTATTCTATGAGCTTAGTTTTCGGCGATTTAAAGTGAACAGGGTACTAGTCTAGAGACGTCACGAGGCAAAAAATTTCGCCATCTCTTTTTTGAGATGTTATTTTTTATTTTTTTCTTAAAATCAACAACTTTTTTTTATACGTTAAGCGACCACAGTGTGGGAGAAATTTTTGCTCGTTCATTGCTGGAGAAACTGAACTTTTCTTCAGAGTGAATTTTGGTGGAGAATCCAACGACTTTCACGAGAATTGAATAATTAAAATAAAAATGATTTCATTGATAGCTGTCTGTGTCAAAATCGTAATCTGGCAAAAAGAATTTAGGAATTTTTGCAATATTGTTTTACGATGAAATGTCTGACACTTTTCGTAAAGCTAGTCAGTACTATTGGTTGAAAAGTTTGGCTTAATTCCGAAAATTTAATTACACTCTTTTCCGACGGCGAGAGTTTTTACTAAGTCAATAGGCATACGTAGGGACGTTCTACATGAGACGAGTAAGTATTAAGAATAGGTACTTTTTTCCGTGGCACAAGAGTATCTCGTTGCCTTCAGTGGAGAGTTGGAAGCCACCAAGTATGAAAATATTTCTGGCTCCAATTTTTATTTTTTTCTTTTTATAGGCGCTAATTCTGTTTTAGTATTCTTGCTCTAATTCTCTTTCTAATTTCTTGCTCTAACTCTTGCTCTAATAGCATGAATTTTTTTGTTAAGAAAGTTTATTTTCCTTTCCTACAAACTAAGAAATACATCTTCGTAACTGATTATTAGTATCATCAATTCTCCATCATGATTGTTTGGTGAGGTAATTTTTGAAGCAGCCTATTGAGGTTGTTGAAGATATTTTTTAAATATTAAATTTTTTTTAATATTTCTCATTAATTATCATTCTGCCTAAATTCCGACCAAAAATTAATAACTCGGTTATTTCTCTCTGTGTAAATAATTTAAATTTGGTATGCGAATAAAACATATAATGCTTTATGCACAAACCAAATTTTTTACGAATATAAAAAGGGTATGGCCGTATAAATGAGAACAAGAAAGATTTATGATAAATTCATATTTGGTAAATATCAAAAAAATAGTTGATATTTACCATTTATAAGCTCTCCAATGATATATATTTCGTAAAAATCGGTTAAGAAGAAGAGATATGGGCGATTTACCTTACGCATCCAATCGAAATTATTTGTATTGTTAAGGAATTTTCGAAAATATAATATTTAATACATTTATCAAAATAAACCCTAAACAAATTAAGGAAATAGTCAATTAAGTGGTAAATTGACAGTTTTGTATTGGCCACTGTTATAGTTTCTAAAGCGGCCAACCCCTGTATGGTTGTTTATTCCGCGCTATTACTAAATAAGATACATACATTTACAATTTATAGTTTAGCGATAAATTAAATTAAAATAGATAAAAAGTTAATTACATATATTACAAATTTATGTTATGAATTTCATATTAAAAATTGTTCCAATTATTAAAACATATAAAATATATTTTTGGCCGATCCTATACAAACTAAATTTCATCATTAATATTACATAATTCATATTTTAAAAATGTTGAGATTTAAAAATATGAAAAAATACTCAGAAGGGTAGCAGGTAATAGCAGTTGAATTTTATTGATAGTAACTCATGAAACCTAGGACTATCCTGTTCAGACTCAACCTCTAAATCTTATTGAAAAAAATGTCTGGTCCATTAAAGTTTGGATTTAAAATTTTTGTGATGATAAAAGTAACCAACTTATAATTTTATGACCAAAAATATAATTTTATGATAAATACTTTACTCCAGAAGATTGACAATAAACCAATATACCCAAAATATATTGCAAATTTTTAAAAACATATAAATGGCAGAAATGCCACTTAAATTTAAAAAGTAATTAAACATTATTTTTTAAAGCAATGGCTAATGAAAAGTAACTAGCAAACTAGATGCCTTAACTGAAAAAAGTTATCAATCATGTTATCTGAAGCGTTGGCTTTCAAATGTAATAAAAATTATCAAAAATCGCATTTTCATTCTAGCTTTTTGGCCGGAATTTACCACTGTGCACTGAGGGAAAAATTTGGATGCAAAATTCGCAACGGTTGTGTTCACATTTACAACTTAAAGCTTAGGTTTTTGAAACCGATTATTTAAAATACATAATCTTATTTAATTACACAATACTAATGTGGTGTCAAATTTATATCAGAATGGTACCAATACTTCGTGCATTTGGAACACATACAGAGTTAATAGAGTATTGAGATAAATGGCGACATTTTCTACACGAATGTGGTTAATATATCTCTGGGAATGCTATAGTCTGTTTAAAATATTTGTCAACGTCTATTACTTTACAAAAAAATTTGAATTACTTCTTGGATATTATTTCAAACAAAAACTTTTTCTGACCAACATTTCGAAACTGATTTCTAATCAATTTTAGAACTTGCATTATGTCATGAATAATTTTACAGTTTTTGGCTATAACTCTTGATTTTTATAATTTCTTTCTCATTACATTTAAAACATTATTACAAGAATTCAAAAAACCGTAAAAGCTATGTACAAATTTCTTTATATAACACATTAAAATTGTGACAGAAATATAGCAGTGAAACCTAAAATTGCAGACAACCATAAAAAACCATTTCCGTTAATCATGATAATAATGATGCTTCAAAATATACATAAATAAAACAAAAATAAAATCTGAACCAAACTGAAAAAAAAACTAACGGATTGACATTAAATTTTAATTTGTTAACAATGTTCAAAATAAAAAATACTAAACTACACAGAAAAAATATGGTTCATTAAGCAATTTATCAAAAATAAAAACTATTCCAATTACTTTTTTAATTGTATCAATTATTCAAGTGATCGAAATTCAAATTTTCTAATATTTTTTACTAAAAATAAAACAATTTATCGGCTATCAATTATTTTTCTTATTGTATCAATTAATAAATTAATCAAATATAAATAAAAATAAGTGATAATTTGAGTAATTGAATATAAAATTTTTTCATAGGTTGAATTTTAATGAAAAAAATAATTGAATATGTATTATTCGTAATTGAAATTGATTTTTAGATTTTTCTATGTAAAATTTGAATTTAATTTGTTAGAATCCTTAGAAGAGCTTGAGTAAATTATTTAATTATAAAAATATCTAGAATAATTTAAAAATTCTGATTAACAATTAATAACTTAAATTTTTTCGAAAATATTTTTTTCTGTGTAAATAAAAATCAAAAAAAAGGAAAAAATTTAATATACAATCGAAAAGATTGTAAAAAAATATTCGAATGAAAAATAAATTATAAAAGAATGAAATAAGAAAAAAACTAACGAAAAAGGAATAAATTTAAAAGTAAACTGTCAAATAAAATATGGCAGCTTTATAAAAAAAACACGAAATAAAAACCTCATAATATAACAAAGAAATTTAGCAAGAATTGAATTTAAAGCAATGAATGAATGGTTGGTTGAATCGAATCCCTTATTTTGAAATAGAATTTTGTTTCAACAAAATTGTATGTGTTTAGTTGAGCTCCACTGAAATTTATAAAAAAAAAAAACTTTAAATTTATACAAAATAACAACAACAAAAAAGTCTGCCCATGACTGCCTGACCGCCAGTCTGCATGGACTAAATGAATAAATGCCTAAATAATAAAAAAAAAAACTTTAAATAAATATACACAATCATTTTAAAGATTACAATCGCAACCATCAGTATATGATCACTAACGTTGCTGTGGCCAACCGTCTGTTAGTAAACAGTCAGTCAGTTTTTGGCTTCAGTCAGAGTCACCATTATCGGCTAGCCGTCGTCAATTGTAGTCATATTCATGTGTGTTACTTTTTTTACTAAAGAGAGTGAAACATAATACAACAAACTCCCAAAAATAAAACCAAAGTTGAATTTAAAATACTACTCTACACATATGCGAACCATTCGAAATTCAAGGTCAAACGTGTTAAAATTTTCAAACCGGCCGTTCAACTTGACAACTTTTATTTTTTATTTTTTGTAGTCATTTTGTTGTTGTAGAAGAGAAGTCTAAAGAATCGCAAAGTTAAAAAAATTTTATAAGAAAAATTATACGTAACGTCGTAAAGTACCCCAGGGGCTGGCTTAATGGTAACCATCGGACCATAAAACCATTGAACCACGCATTATTTAATTCTTCTTTTTTTTCTTCACTTAGTTGTTGTAGTTTGTCTTCTATGTCTCTTCTGACAAAACTTATAAAATCAAAAATGTGTTGTGAAAAAAGGGTTTGCCTTTTGGGACACAAAGTTTTGTTAAAAAAAAATTTGATCCTAGGTTACCGATTTGAATAAAATTTGGTGCACGTGTAGGGGAGGCTACACAAACAAATTAATTTATTTATTTTTATTTTGAAAACTGTGACAACTCTATAGTTTTGAAAGTGATAAATATATTTTTTAATATGGCCATAACTTTTGTTATATAAAATGGAATTACTTAGCGATTCCTTGAAGTAAGAGGACATTATGCATCAGTTTCATCTGTTGTGCTTAGAGAGAAAGAAAAAAACCGTTAAACATGTTCTCTGCTACTTTTCTACGTTGCACAGATCGAGAAAAAAATGGAATCTGTATCTCCTAAATTACTAATCGGATCAAATTGAAATGTATAGAAAAGTTACAAAACTGGACCTAGGCTTTCAGCAAAATTATCATATAGTCACACTGTTATAATACGGGATGAGTTACATGCTAACAAAATTGACCACCTCGATTATAAACAAGTTTTAAGAGTTCGTTGTTTTTACATAACTAGACTGATTTCTATAATGTTAAAAATCATATAGAGAACTTGAAAAAATAAAGAAGCAAAGATCATTACACCTAAATTGTCACGGTTATTACGGTTAAAGATATTTATATTTTAAGCTTGGGGCTACCAAAAAAAAATTAAACTTTGGCGAGATTTTTTTAAATATAAAAAAAATAATTTTAATAACCACATACATACACAACTCGTTATCAGGATAGAACCAACATAATTTTAAATATAAAACCTCTATTAATTTTGAACGGATGCAATTGACTATTTAAACACCAAAAACAAGGTAACAATATTTTACAACGGCACTTTTATCTTGTCATTTGTAATCATATGAAAAATTCGAAGGCTTTTCTAATTATTTATCTAATTTTTAATTTAATTATCTAATAAATTAAGCAATCAAGCAATACAATTTTCATATCTAAAAAAGGATTTTATTCAAATTATTTTAGTTACTTCGAAAATTCCATTTTCCTATTTTTCAAGGGAAATTTTGGATCATTCTGAATTTGTGTCCCCAATATGTCGATTCTTAGTGTCGTGCAATCTTTATACTTCATAGATCTTACAGGTTATCTAATCCTATCGAACTTAAGACTTCAGCATTTTAGCTCGAAATCTATGGTTTAGCTGAATGTACCATGTGTTCAGCTGCATTATCATGGTGATAAATCCACTACATTGAATCAAAAGTATATTTAATTTGAAAAAAACTTGTTCGAGCATATTTTTTGCCATGCAGGAACTTTGCTAGATAAGGTCAAAAGTATATTACTCCTTATACTCAAAAACCGACTTTTTTCAATAATAAAGGGCCAGTCAATTCTCATATCGTAAAAATAAAAACAATTCCATTTGAACCCCTTTTCAACAAACAAAAAAATCGACATTTCTGCAATCCTTATTACTAAGGAGGACATTGAGATTCCATCTCCTCAAATATTAGGCAAAATAAATTAGTTGGGGTTGATGGATGATACTAAGCTTGAAAGTTGTGGGTGTTAACTACTCAAAAAAGCTTGATTTGCTTATAATTAATACTCCTAAATGCTTAGTATTAGGGGTAGAATACGCTAAATTTGACGCAATTCAAAGATTTGATCGCCTGCCCTAAGGTGTTTAACCTGTGTAAATACATCTTTTGTAATTATTATTGTAATTTTCTTCATGTTTAATGTATTTCATTACCACTTTATAACAACGTATGAGTATTTCAACGATTTTGCATAATAAATATATTTCAGTGTACTAAACAAAAATGTACACAATTTCAGAGGAATATACAGATTTTTTTCCATTCATTTTGCATCAGAAAGTACTCTCACAGACTTTAGATTACATTTGATTTAGCTCTTATAAAGAGTTATAACAACCGACAACATATTTAACCAAAAAAAAAAGGAGTGTAGTTGTATCTTAGGGAAAAACCTAAAGAAGCTAAGCTTTTTTTTAGAGTAATTCCATTTTAAATTAAAAAAAATTTATTTATTTGGTTACCGATTTAAATAAAATTTGGTACATTTTTAGAGAAGGATACAGAGGCATGTAAAATTAATTTTTCTCATTTATATTTTGAGAACTGTGGCAACTCTATAGCTTTGAAGGTGATTAATATATTTATTTAAATGGTCATAACTTTTGTTATATAAAAGATTTCAAAATAATTTTTTTCAGCTGATTTGTCAAAGCTTGTATTTTAAAATGCCATATAAAAATTTTTTAAATATTTTTAAATTCATATTTTTTTGTAAGAATTTTCTTTAGTGACGTGTATCTAAAAAAGTTCATCATTAATTTTTCTTTATATTTTTTTTGGTACGAAGCCTTATTGGTATACTTGCTACAAAGAAAATTTCAGCAAAGTCAAAATGTTTAAATTTAAAGTGGAAATGCTAAATAGTAAAAAAAAATATTGTTATAAGCAGGAAAACCACAAATATGCTCTAAAGAAGTGTTTTTGCGCATTATATATGCAATAAAAACGAAAAATATGCTCCAAAAACGCCAAAATATGCACTTAACATATTTTTTAACAAAAATTATATTTTTCATTAAAACAAAGTATTTTATTAATATTTTAATGTGATAAAATAAGGCAAAACTGAAATTCATCAACTACGTCGAAATTCTATTCCCCAATTTTTTTTTTTATAATATATAACATAAAAATTTTATTGATCTTTAATTTGCTTATCCATATAATTCTAGACATTATAAGATCAATTAATCTCTTTCTAGATATTAAATAAATAATTAAATATTAAATATTAATTGTATTAAATGCAAAAACATTATTTGGATTTATAAAGAAAGTCATGAAAAAATTACTTTAGGACTATCTTCACTCCTAAAGTGTCAGTTTTAAACACCAAATTTAATCTTGTAAAAATCGAGATCAACAGCTCATACTAGGACAATTTGTTAGTATTAGGCAATTCAATAAAAACTAATTTCCTCTAAACAAAGAAAAGAAGAAAGCAGAAGTTTAAATTAATCCTTTGAACAATTTGAAGGCAAACATGAATCCTATTTTTTAAACCCCTAAAATGAAAAGAAATCTTTACATAAAAAATTTATAATCTTTAAATAATCAAAGAAGTAATTTTAATCCCTTTATAAAGTTTCCAATATCTAATCCCACCAACAACCCACCGCAAACCCTAAAAAGAACCCAAAGACTAAAAAAAGAGAAAAGACAAAATAAGAACTTTTGCTTTTATTACTTGAGTTTCGCTGTTTTCTATACAAATTTCAAATGAAATGATGAGTAACAATTTTACTGGAAGATGAATGTTAAATATTTCGAGTCTATAGTCGTTTTTTATTGTCTTAATCACAAAAATAAAAAGAACCGAAAACAAAGCTTAAATTAAAACAAGCTTTAAATCACACACAACAAGAGACACTTTACGTCTTGTTTTTTATGTCTAAATATTGTTGTGCTTATTTTTCCCCGTCTACAAATTTGGTATAATTTTTGCGACCACTTTTTGAAATAACAAAAAAAAAAAACATTTGAAGCAAAAAATTACACGAGTTTTACAGATGATCGTAAAAATTGAGTTCAGAAACACCAAAAAAAACATGAAATCTGTTTTTTATGACATTTTTTTTAATGGAAAAATAACAAACTGAGTTTAATTACAAGTTTACGGAGAATTTTTCTGTTGTAAAAAAAAAAAACATTAATGGTTAACAACAACAAAAACATATAAATCATTTAACAACAAAATACTTGTTGACTAAAAGCAGCAAAATTAATTAATTAAATAAAAATATTGTTTTTCTGTATTCTAAACGTTTAAACAATAAAAATTTGATTAAAAAAACTGGAAATTAGTTCAATGACTTATTTTGAAAATTATTGCAGTTTTTTTAATTAAATTCATACACAACTTGCCAAAACCCGCATAGATTTGTTAGGAGGCATCGAAAAAAAATTATTTGAAATGGAATTTAAATTATGGGGGAGTTAAAAAATAGGAGCAGAATTTCCTGTAAGAAACTATAAAACTCTAATAAATGAAAACAGAGATTTTTTTAATTTCTAAATAAGGATTTAACAACTCCTTAAATAAATCCAAACATTTAAAACCATTTTTTCCTTTCGGTTTCTGATGCCTGTGCTCTTAAGTAATCGCTTAGCGGTCAAGTGATTTAAGTTGACTTTAAAACCTTCATTGGGACAGTTGCCCTTTAGTTTCCTTTTTGAAGCCATAATTGTTAAAATATACAACAAGTCTGCAATAATATTTCCTTAATTCACAGAATCTTCCGAATTCTTTTAGTTATTTAACAATATTTTATATAATTGAAACTTTAAATTTAAAACTGATTAATTACTTTTGTCACGCTCTCATACACAGTTTTAAATCTATTTATCGGCCTTTCTTACAAATCATTTAAAATCTACACGAAATTTGGCAGATGAATTTATACCTATTCGTGAGGAAAAACATTAAATATTCCTATATTAAAGGCATTTTTGATAGTTAAATCCCTATTCCGGGAGGAAAATTGTACGAGGGCTAGGTATTTTACCTAGCCCTTGCTCATAACCAATTTCAATATGATTCGTTTTTGTATCATAAATGTCGCACCTGTCAAATTTCAATAAATTATCTTCAAAATTGCGACCTTTACTTTGTGCACAAGGTTTACATGGACAGCCAGGCAGACTGACGGGCGGACATCGTTAGATAGACTTAAAAAGTGATTCGGAGTCGATTGGTATACTTTAAGATGGATGTCGGATAATTATTCTGTGTTACAAACGTCGACACAAACGCACAATATCCCCATCACCTATGGTAGTAGTATAGGGCATGAAAAACAAAATTATGCCTTTTACAATTATCTAAAGAAAACAGAGTTTGTCTATTTTTTTTTTTTTTTTTTTTAACAAAGATAGAAAAAAACATGAAAACGTGCAAAGATAAGCGAATTAAAATTAATAAATAAACATAAAATATTGGGTGAAGTTGGAAGTTGAAATGCTCTACTTTGAATTACATATACAAGGAAAATAAGAGAGATAAACTTATACAAGGAATAAAGGGTTTGATCAGTTTCAAAACAAAATTAAGCGAACGAGTTTAAAAATCACTATTCTGGACGAATGTCTGGTATAGGGGACTTTTTTATTGATCAAATTTATTAATAATTTGAAGCCGCTTTAATCCTAATAAAAGTTATGTATTATTTTTAAAATTGTTATAATTGAAACTTGCTTGTGATCTTTCTAACCAGATGCTGATTCACAACGCTTCAAGCTCATATATAATTTCAACGTTGACAGCGCAAGGCAAATTTAAAGTTGCATCTACTATAAAGAAAAAATTCAATTGAGAATAAATTTTAGTTGCTACAACTATAATAGCTAAGCAAATATTTATTAAAACTTATTAAATAATATTTAATTTATTTTTTAGTATTTCTACTCAGAAACATTTTAGAACTTATTCATCGTTCTAGATCTAATGTAATCAGAACCACTTCAGATACTTTAATAACACTTTTAGAAATAGTCATGTCGCAACCAATTCTGGCACTCATGAGGTAGAACCGTATTTTGGTTTTAAATTGGGTTTTATATAATTTTTTTTAGAACTAGTTCCATATTACTTCAACATAGCTTCTCTGAGTGATTCCTGTTTGAAAAACTTAAAAAAAATCAAAAATTAAAAAAAAATACTGAAAACAAAAGTGATTGGAATAAAAAATAAAATCAAAAAGAAATCATTTTGATAACTGGTTCTTGAACCGTTCCCTAGCGCTTCTGTAGAACTAGTTCCGAATGTGACAATTTCGAAAAAAAAAAACACTGATTAAAGAACTTGTGGTAGAACAAAAATCATTAGTCGTAACGTTAAACTAGAAGGAGTATCTTCATGCCTTCTGGAACTAGTTTTAGAACTAATATATTTTTCTTTGGTGTTTTTGTTTTTTCATTGTTAATTTTTAAAGAGAAAAATGCATATCAATTTAAAATTTAAAGAAAAATTTGGTATAGAACAAAATTTTACATAATTTAAGTCATTATCTATCACACAATAAATTGAGCGGAATTTCCTTGTAAATATTCCAAAAATATTCATAAATATTTATCACCGAAAAATAAAAATAAATAACTTAACATTTCAAAGAGTTAAGGGACAAGTGACTAATATCAAATGTTACGTATTTTATAAACCGCCTAGATACACCCTCATCACTTTTAGATAAAAATAAAATAGAGGAAATGTTTACTCTTGCATATATAAGGTAGACAACTTAAATACAATGTTTCCATTTATCAAATTATGAACTTACATTTGAAGTAAGGTATGCGTTCGAATAAAACAACATACAAATATTAATAAGAATGTTGATTGGAATAAACTACAATTATGAATGAAACAATATATTTTAGGGTTTTCTATACAGATTTATTAAGTGAAACAATAATGGATAAATTAATTATTAGATATATTTATTTCCTTTGAAACATTAGTAATTTTGCAATTTGAGTAACTTTTTTGGAACCAATTGTGTTTAAGATATGTCAATGTTTTGGGCGTAACATTAGTCTTTCTTAACTGTCTTTTGACAAGGGCTACAATATCTTTAAATTGGCTCAAGTTCTAGGCAGTTGGAAGGGTTGGCATTTTTCGGAACAAAATTATTATTATGTTTACTGCACCATTCTAAAGTACGTTTACTGTAATCGCACGATGCCAAATTATTAGCGTTGAAAACATTTTGCAAGTTTGGAATACATCTTAAGAACTACTCCACCACCTTTTTGTCTTTGTGTTCGTTTCGTGGTCTTTTATTTTTTCCTGCTCCAGATTTCATATCAATTGTAAGATAATTGCTCAACTTTCTTTTTACTCTAGAAAATAGTTGTCTTCTCACGCGTAGTTCTTTTCTTTTCTTTTCATTTTTTTTTTTTTTTTCTTTTTTGTAAGTCCAATTTGAATAAGTTTTAATAGTATCAAAAAAATGTGTTTTCCTTTGACTCCCCATTATAAAGCAAGCAAACAAAATATTTTGAAAATTCGTATCATTATAAAAGCTGCAGTATTTTTCAAAGATATATTAATCAGAAAAAGAAAAACAAGTTATTAGCAGACAAAGTTATAAACAAAAATAAGTGTTACATTTTATACGAACGCACACTTTATCACACTGTATCTTATAAATTTTTCATCATTTAAGCAATGTTTGGGGGTATCACCAGCATTACTGCTACCAATGCCGCCTAAAATAATATCTGATTAAAAAAATTTTATACTGTTTTTTTTTTTTTTTTTTTCTTTTTTACTGCAGGTTTTACTTAGTCAGCTACGCAATTAAAGTAAATAAAATTTCGTAAGAGTAGCACAAAAATTATTTTTCCCCTTTTTATTCGTACAACTAAAGACGCTTGGCTTCAGTTTTGAATTCAATGATAAAATAAATTTACATTGGGAGGGGAGTTTGCACAAAAACTATTTAAATAAGTTAATTTTTATATCTTTGTTTCTACTTTGCGTTTAGTTTTTGTAAATATTTGTTAGAAACTATTAAAGAGAAAAATACCAATTTAAAATAATTATAAATATATTTAGATCTTATGCAAATAATAAAACTATTATAAAAGTTTTTTAAACTTCTAATGAGATTTTCATTAGAGTTTAGATTTAATAACAAAACGAGTGAAGAAGGAATCATAAAATAAAATTAAGTAATAAAATAATAAAAAAATTAATAATAAAAATATTACCAAATAAATATACTTTAGGAGAACTTTCACTTTTTAAATAAGAAGAAGAATATGAGTGTGAAAAAATAATATACCTTAGTTAAAAATTTTTTGCGAATTAAGTTATTGCTCAAGGTCTTAATAGTTTAGAAATTCTAAAAAAATATAAAGTTTATTTTTATTTTACTTTTATTTATTAAAAATACTAGAATGTCTATATCACCTGCTATCGTTTTCTTTTAAATTCAAAATTAATTTCTATCTTCAATTAATAAATTACATCACATCCTTTCAAAAAAAAAATCACTGCAAATTGCTATAAATTGGCAGCACTGTTAATGACATTTTAGATTGGAATATGGCTGAACTTATTGCACACAATCTATACAAACATCTATTATGAAGCATAAAACCACTAGTACAAAAAAAAAAAAACAAAAGCAAAGCAACTAAAAGAGAGTTTCTAATTGGAATAAAAGAGAAATAAAATAGATACCAAGAAGATAAAAAAAGAAGTTTATATTTACAAGGACACCTGTTGCGTTTTATGTTTATGTTGCTATTTTTTCTGATTCTGTACTTCAGCAAAACAAAAAAGATGATTTTAAAAAGTAATGAAAAAAAAAATACAAAAAGATAAAAATACTGAAAGAGTCAACAAAAAAAAAAAGGACGTAAACAATTGGAGTATGAAACAAAAGGTTAAGAGTAAAATATTTACACGTTAAGAAATCAAAACTTGTAAAAAGTAATCTAAATAAAAATTTACAACATAATGAAAAAAACGAGACACAGACATGCTGAATAAAAAACTTATTTATTAAAAATTAAGTGTAAAGATAAATAATAAAAGATTAATATATAAATATCTTGTAAATTTATCTATGTATATAAGCATTGTAATTTTTTAAGGTGTTTTTCTTATAAATAAAAAACAAAATTAAAGACTTAATAAAATATAGGATAAAAACTAGTTAATAAAAATGACACAACTACATTAAAATTAAAAGAATTTTACAAAATATTTTATGGCGATTAATATTTTTACAAATTATCTAAACAAGAAGACGGATAATAACTTATTATTTTAAAGGTAATTTATCTGTCAATATTATAAAATGTATGCCCTGTTTTAAAATTAAAACCTATTTTTGATTTTACAGTCGGATGAGAATTTTTTGTTCCCACTGACTTTACATAAGATTAATTTAAAAAATTTAGCAACATTCTGATTTTTTTTATTTTATTTACTAAAACTTTTTATTTTATATACACAAAAAAAAAAAGTTTGTTAAAAAAATTCTTAAAATTTATTTTTTCAAATGTGTTACAAAATGGTCTATAAACAATGGGAAATAAACGGACTACTTCCTTTCCAGTATAAGTCATTGATATTTTTTAAAGTACTCTCGTTTCTCATAATTGGAAACGATCTTTGTAATTTTGCTATTGAAACTGATCAAGATCGGTACATAAACCGATGAGTGAGTTATGCTACAAAAAAATGTTTTTTTTATTAAAAAAAAAAATCGTTTTTTATATCCTCAGATAAGGACTTTGTTGGACAAATTTCCACAAAAAATTACAATTTCACTTAAAAATAGCGATTTTTGAAAAATCAAACTGAATGCTTATAAAAAAAATCGGTTCATGGCTTTATGTATTCCATAGAAACACTCATCGATTTTTCAGGCTAAGATTTAAGTGATGTTATACGGTATTTAAGAAGAAAGACATAGAAGTATAAGAATATTTGTGACCTCAAACACAGTGGCTCATTTTGAATTTTTTCGTTGAAAAACTCAGAACTTTCGAACCAATGCAGATATTTACAAAATTTAAAAAGAATTTTGAAAAAGACAACACATAACCGGCTCTAGACCAACAGTGGGCTTGATACTCTTATGCCAAAGTTCAATATTTTTTTTTTTGAGTATAAATTTTACAAGTTTTATTTTGTTAAGGCAGTTTTATTGGGCAGTCTGGTTCATGTATAATAATACCTTATTTTGATGATATCTTAATGGTATTTGAAACGAGTAATTATTTTGGTTTAAGTATGAAAGCTGTTGAAATTGGTTATGATCGATCCATTATTTCACCTGCCCCTTATACAAATGCCCTACCGAAATAGGGTTTTAAGCTTATTAATGCCTTAAATATGAAATTTGGCATAAATAAATTTTCTGTAAGCGCTTATATGTCTACGAAGATCGGTCCATAATTGACTATAGTTTTCTTATAAAGTCAACTTCCGGAAATCACTTTAGCAGACAAATATCATATAAATAAGTTTAATATAAGTGGAAAACACAATACCAAATTTCGTGAACGTCGGTCCATTATGGACCATAGCTCCCATATAAGGCCCACTTCCGCAAAATCATTCAGACGTTTGTAAACATAATAAAATTGTTAGTATCAGAATAATATTTCACACAAATAAGTTTTATATAAGTAGAAAACACGAACCAAGTTTTATGAAGATCGGTCTATAATTAACCGTAGGTCCCCTATGCCAGCATCAAGAAGAATAGGGTTTTCGTTATTATGTTTTTGCAGTTTAGCTGCCATAGAATGTACACGAGCAAGATAAGGCAAACAATTTTAATTAATATTGATATAGTATGGAATACTGAAGAGTTTCTAGGTAAAATTTTATACATTAATTCAATTTTCAAGCTGGTAGAAACAAATTTATAAACATAATGAGGTTTCATTACTGACGATATTATGTAAAATATTGAATTTTGCGGGAAAGACTTTAAGCGCCCTATGAACCTATCCAAACTTAGTAGAGCTCATTTTAAAGCTTAAAGACTTGTGTTTTAAATATTATATAAATTTTGGAAATTTCTTTATTAATTCAAATGATTTTATCTTTTTGACGAAAAATATCATGAATATTTTATTGCGATATTGTCACAGTTTTTTTAGTTGCACATCCAGGTGGTATCTAAGGCAGGCAAAATTTATTGAATTAAATAGAGTATTATTTAGTTGAAGTCTCACATGTAATATTTCTCGTAACAAGCTATAACCTTTTTAGTTCTGTTCGTTAATATAACGTTAAAAAGGGCGACTGTTTAAAACATAAAATTCCTACCAAAAAGTGTTAGGGTTCGTTTTAAAGCTTAAGGATTTTACTTTCAAATGTGTATTTGTTAAATTTTGATAATATCTTCATTACTTTAAATGTTATGATCGTTTTATTGAAAAATATCATGAAGTACTTTTTAATAAATAAAAAATAAAACGCCAAATATAAATTTTTCTATTTTATTTTATTTAAAATTAACCTATTTTTGAAATGATACCAAAAAATCATGAACGATTAAGTCACATGGATGCAATCTGCGCAAAAATTATAACTTTCCCAAAATTTTTTTGCAGGTATAAAAAAAATGGCAACTTTGAGCGGCTGTAAAGGCAACAGTATTAAACCGATTCAATTTTTTTTTTAGTTTTTTAATCTGCTACAAATCTTCTATTAGACCGAAACACTACTTTTATAAAATTCTTCTGCAAAATCTTTGATTCTTACTACGGTTTTCAGCAAAATAAGCAACTGTGCATCGGAGAATCAGATGTCTCTCTCTCTGTCTGGGCAAATTCTCTTTGAAGTCGCTTGTTGGCGTGAACTATGTTACATCTCAATAAACTTAGTGAGCATAATATTTTATTATCATGTTGTGGGTCATGTTGAGAACCTACGGGCTGAATACACAATTTTTTAAAAATTTAGGTCAACTTGAGCAAATCAGAACCAAAAATGAGGCACGATTTATTTAATTCATGAATACAGCGTTCTATATCATTTGTGGCGGAAAACAAAACCACTCCTTGTAAGCTCACTGAATACTTTCAAACCACATCTTTACATAGAACCTAACCTTATGAAGAACTTCTTCAAAGCACTTAGCCGCAAAAGACAAAATAAGAAACCTAACATGTATATTTGAAAACTAATGGCCGACGGAATCTTTAAAAAGACGTTAAGTTCAATAAGCTTCAATAGAGGGATAATTAAAAAACATTGCAACAGTATCGGTTATTGCAAATACCCTAATTTGAAGCAGATAGTGCAGAGTTTGTTGCAAAAATATTAAAAATATAAAAAATATCACAAGATTGGAGCTTAACTATCTTTAAAGCTTGATTTTTTCTCTCTTTGGTGGTACGAGTAACGAGGTAGGAGAGCCAAAACAATAAAATTTTGCGTATTTTGGAACATGAGTTCCTACTGTTGAACTCAATAAAACCATTTTATTTACCTTTTATTAAATAATATAGCAAAGAAATATTTTTGTTGATATTATATATATAGTGAAGATTCGAATTAAGCCAGCTAAATAACCTTTGAAACCATTTTTGGCTCCTCAAGTCCAAAACTTTGTATACCTGAGTTATTTGGTTACCGGTAAAATTCGATTTATTTGAGCATTGAATTTTTTCTTGTAAAAGTATGGGTTGCACAAAATATTCTTCGATTAGTGGTTCTTATATTCGCGGATCTTAAAGCCATTTTAAGGAATGATCAAATAATTTGAAACAAATAACAATATATAAAGAAGAAAATTATAGTAATCGGAACGTATTAATTTTGTTGCCGCTATTTTCTGTTGAAAAAGACAAAATTATGTTTATAAATTTTGTATTGGATCACATCGATTAAAATATCGATATATATATATATATATATATATATATATATATATATATATATATATATATATATATATATATATATATTAACAGTTGTTAAATTATTTTAATCGATGTGATCCAATACAAAATTTCGATTCGAAACGATAACTGCTAGATCTGATAATGCAATTCATTTTTCAATCCAATTAGAATTTAAACCAATATTCAACTATTTTTAACTTTTTATTTAACAACTTTTTCCTAAAAAAAAACATAATATTTTAATTATAGAAATACAATATGATGATGTGCATATCCAAATAAAAGTCTATTTGATATTCCATAAATAATCAGGGGATTAAAAAAGATTTTCATAAAGTCAACAAGACATAAAACTGACAAAAATAATTTTTTAAACAAATTAGGCAGATAATGATTTATGCTTTTAATATAAAAAATGTAGTTGTGCCATATCCAAAAATAAAATATATATAAAATTTAATTATTAAAAATAAATAAAAAATGAAAAAATAAATTTAAATAAAACTTACAGTTTGTATACGTTGAGATATAGGAACCAAAGTATGATGAAAATTGCTTTTTAAGCAAAAATTTTGAGATTTTTTAGTTTTTTTTAACACTTTTTAAATAAAGCAGATGAGTAGGTTTTTTTTAGTAGTTCTTATATATATAAATAAAGTTCTCAAAAAGCACTTTTAATTTTTTTTTTAAATTTTAGATTTTTTTTAACAGTTTTTTTACGAAAAATGTACACACAAATTTAAAATTAGGCTAGATTTTAAACAATTAAAATAAAAAGCACTGAAATTTATATAGTTTTTATTAAAATTAAAAATATATTTATGGTGATTAAAAAGCTGCAGAGGATTCATTTATTTTTATACGAATTGTAACTATTGTTTGTTTTGTTTGGAAAGTTTTATTGTATTCTTTTAAACACGATTTTTTAGGAATTTATTGAAAAACTCCTAGTTGCTTTTTTTAACATAAACATAGAATGGACAAAAGGGATTCGTTTGAAAAAGGGCTGACAACATTACGAAATAATGATCACGCAAAAAAAAAAGGAATTCAGGAAGAAGAAAAAGCTCATAAGGAATAAGAGAAAATCATAGAGTACACAACAGAAAGAAAACTTGATTAAACTTCAGAAGATGACAGACACGTTGTTGACACTGATGTGTTGGTATTTTGTGTATTCCATGAAAAAAGGGGTTGATTTGTTTCTTTTGTTGCTTCCCGGAAAACGAATATTGCTGCTTAATGAAATTTTTGTTTAAAAATTATTAATTTACACAAAATAAACACAATGCGAAAATTATTAAAACAAACAACAAAAAATCTTTCTATTAGACACCGAGAAATAATAAATTTATAAACGAAACCAAATATTAAAATTATAAACAAATAAAACAAAATGATTTAATGAAGTTTTTGTGCTCAAATTTCAAGAAAAAATTTAAACGGTAAGCACATAGCAGCCTAGATAAAAATTAAAATATTTTATGTAAAACTTAAGGTTTATTTTTGAGAACAGTATTTTTGCGATAATAAAACAAAATAAAATTTGCGCGTTTTTTTTTTTTTTTTTTTTTATTATTTTAATTTATCGTTAACAAATTGCAGGGTGTAACCCAAACATTTAATCGCTGTCACATCACACACGCGGTTTCGCATTAGAGCTTTTGTTTTATAATTCACTTTCGTTTATTTTTTACGCTCTTAATTTTCCTATTCCGCTTATTCTTTACCACAATTTGCTTTTTGTATTTTGGTATTCTTTTCGGCAAATTTTTGTTTTTTTTAACCACTTTATAAAACTTCTCAATTCCACTGTGTAGTTCACACGACGATTTCTGTGTAAAAACTGACACAAGAAAAAAAAACGAAACTGTAATTTGGATAACAAACAACAAAAACCCAAGTGAATCAAGACGAATAAATAAATAAAACAACAGAAAACAAATTAAAAAACAACTACAATAAAAATAACAACAACACAGCAACAAAAGCAAACACACATAATGAGCGCATTTGTGAGAAATTGCTTCAAAAGCAAACATGAAAACAAAAACTATTAACAATGGAATAGCCAAAGAGTAGATAAAAAATTGTAGAGTTTTAACTAAAAAGACGATCATTGTTTATTGTTAGCATTGCCATTCATTCGAGTTTTTATGTGGAGACTTTTATTTGACATTTTTGTTTAACTAATATCGTAATTTGTGCTTGATCATAGTTGCCATCTCTTTATTTCAACACAAAAACACTTTTAAGCAGTATTGCCGTTTGTTTATATTCTTTAATTGGTTAAAAACTAAATATATGGCAATAAAAAAATCCTATTGTTTTCGTCATATAAAAAAAAAAAAGAAAATACAGTGATTGACACACTTTAAAAAATATACATTTTTAACGATAATATGTTTATATCATAAAAGTATTTAACCCTCAAGAGGCCCAATATTTTAGTCAGAAGTAGTGATGCCAACTTAAACCATTTCGGGCTAGATTTAGCCCATTTTTAGTAGTCCAAAGCGCAAAAACTATTTTTAGCCCAAAATTAAAATTAACTAATTTCTTTGACAGTTTAAATAATATATCACACCTTAATGTTTGCACTAAGTTCTGAAAATATTTTAACAAAGTGTATGAAAAGTTTAGTCCAAATTTGTTTAAGAGATCTTAACTAATTATAAGGAAACCTAACCCTCTTAAACAAATAAAATTGTTTGAGTTGCAAATTATTGAAAGAATTGAAAAATTTTGGATCGAAGTTCATAATAGCAAACATTATATAACCAATAATTTAATTCACAAGTTTGCTCTAAATATTATGAGATATAGTTTTAATTTTAATCCTCTCTTGCGCTTTTCACTGTCCCTGGCAACACTGCGTTGAAGTGAATAATAAATGAAATGTGGTTTTATTTAACTCAAATCAGGAAAGGCAAACGTGGTTGGTACAAATGTACTTTTTTTGTACATTTTTATATCTGTTGGTATCGTGGTAGATTTGTTTCAGTTTTATATTATTTTCATATTTTTATTTAAATTACAACTTTTTCATATTATAGACGTTAACCTTTCCATATAATTAATTAGAGCATTCATAAAATTGAAGTCTAAGTATGTATGTATTTCTATCAGAATAAACTTTTCCATTTTACCAAATAGCTCGCCACTTCAAGAACATGAATGTTATAATTAATGTGGTGTATAACCATAAATATTTTGATAAATATTGTTTATATTTTTTGTGGTGTTTACATATATCGTCGTATATATTTTTCAACAACAGTTAATAAACGTAAATTAAAAAAAAAAAAAAAAATAATAATAATAATAATAATAATAATAAAAAATTGTACAACAATATTGCAACATGCATTTAAAAATGGCGGGTGTCCCTAACAGCCCATCTAGACGTAACATAATATGTAGGATTTTTTTTATCGGAGAGTGTCAAATTCGCTCTCTGAGAGAATTATTTCACGTGTATATACAAATATTAGCATTATAAGATATATTATGAGACTGTTGTGATGAGATTTCTCCACACAACTATTTTATAAGATGAACTGTCAAAAAATACACATATACGAAAGTTTGTTTGTGTGTGTATTTTTGAAATTACTAGAGAAAACAATGTTTTTTTTTGTAAAAAGTTCCTTTTAGTGTTTTACACTTTAAGAAACATTTTTATAAAAATTGTGCTAAAAAAGTGCGAATTTCTTAAATAAAAAGGATATGTTTACTCTGTGACTGATTGAAAATAATGATATCTTATAGGATCTATTAGAACACGTGTACCCCTTATTTAAAATTTAACATAATATAAATAAAATGCTTACTCTCCTCTACCGGCGTTATCTCACATATTATATCAGCGTTAATATCAGTTGTAGATCTGAGGTTGTAGTCAAAGAAGTACATTTTTTATGGTTGGTACAATATAAAATAAGTGCTTGTTTAAAATTAAATTAATTGTTATTTAATAATTTTTTTGAGTTGTTTGCCTTTTATTGTTAATTATAGATTTTAAGAGATTTAATATAAATTGTTTAGATCTGTAGAAATTTTAAAATGTTCAATTGTAGCATGTTTGCCATCCGTGACTTGAATGAAATAAAAACACATTTCATTAATTATTTAGTATAGAAACACAACAACGCCGTCAACGGGACGGATTGCCTCTTATTGAGAAAAAATAAACATAATAACAACGACAGCGGTACGGCAAGATGATAGCCAATGTTTTGCATAAAATATAAATTATCAATCTTATTTTTCATTATTCGTTATAATTATAATTTTTAATATATAAATTTTATATTTAATTTGTATAATTTTATTTCTTTAAAGAATTTTCTTTTTCTCTGTTTAGTTTTCTTTTATTTTTTTATAATAAATTTTTTCATAAATGATGGCAATCTTGTTTGAAAAGAATATAGAAAATCGTCAAGAAAATAAAATAAATTTAATTCGAACGGATTGCCGTTGTGTTTCAACACTAAGCCGTTCAAAGGCAATGAAAAGTCAAATTTGTACGGAACAGCCGTTGCCGTCATTGGTCGTGTTTCTACACAAAGGCAATGAAAAGTCTAATTTGTTTGGAACTGCCGTCGTTTGTTGTGTTTCATCTCTAAAGATTCCAGCGATCTTAAATATCGTGGGAAGTCTTGGGTTAATAAAAAATTCTATGTAATTTTATTTTAATTATAATCCTTAATTCGGAATAATATTTTATTTTTTGCTTTTTATAGAATTATTTTTTCAAAACATATTTATTATTTATTCGGACGTTAGCAAATTTAAAAAGTAGGTATTTTTTTTAGTAGATTTTTTTTGTACCATTAAGCACAGGTGTAAATAGAAAATGTATGTTCTGGGTCCTTATAGGTCCCTACATCTATGGTTATGCTCCTAAAGATGATTTTATTATGTGAAATGTTGAGTTTAGTAAAAAAAAGAAATGCATGTGACTAAAGCTAGGTTCACATTAGGCTAATATTTAACGATGACTATTTTCCATTATTTTTGATGAATTCTTGTTTGATCTTACAAAAGAAATGTAAAATCAAACAACAACTGATGCGGTAGACTGTTTGGGTTGAAAAAAATGTTGTTTTTTTTGTAGATAAAATTTAAATCGACAAAAGGAAATGAATAATTTATATTTTATCTATGAAAATACAGTTTTTAAAATAAAACTTTCAATATATTAATGCTTTTTTATTAAAACCATACTAGTGTTATGTTATTTATAGAACTGAAAGTATCGTTGAAAGAAAACAGTGTTGTTTTGTGAAGGCAGGGTTGTTTTGTAAATGACGTCAAGAGGAAACAGGATTGTTTTGTTGTATAAACATAAATTACTTATAAAAACCTTTAAAATATATTTATTTTTAAATTAATGAACAAAATCAACTCTGTATTTAGTTGCAAAAATTGCGGGAAAAGGCGATGAAATATTTCGTGTCAAATATTTGCGTAATGTGAACTTTATATATATCCCCCGAGGATCTTTTTCCATTTAAATGCTTCTTTTCCAAGATATTGAGAGATAAAGATTTTTTATAATCTTCATATAATATTTTGATATTTGATATGAAAAATTAGTGATAACAACATTGAGGGCTTTTTTCCATTTAGACGCTTATTTGCCAAAATATAGATGGTTAAAAAATTCTTTGAATTTTTATATAAAATTTCGACTTTTGGTATGAAATATGTGTGAACACAAATCGAACCCTTTTTTCATTTGAACATTTTTATATTTTTATATATTTTAAAGTTTTTTTTTTTTTTTTTTTTTTTGATTTTCATATAAAATTTTGATTTTGATGAGGGAACACAAATTGAGGTCATTTTCCATTTAAACTTTTTTTAGCAAGATATCGAGGGTTAAAGTTCTTTTTTTTTTTTTGTTGATTTTAATATAAAATTTTGATTTTTAAATATGAGTGTTGCCAAATCGAGACCCTTTTTGCATTTTTTAAGCTTATTTACCCAGATATCGAGAGTTAAAGAATTTTAGTAATTTTCATACAAAATTTCTATTTTTGTTATAAAATATGAGTGATCTCAAATCGAGCACCTTCTTTCATTTAAGCTCTTATGTTCCAAGATATCAAAGGTTAAAGGTTTTTTTTTTTTGATTTTTATGTAAAATATCGATTTTTGGTTTTATTTTTTCGATTTGTTTTTATTAATTTCACTCTACTGTAAAATAACACTTTTTGTTGTCACTCGAAAAATTACATTATGTGATATATAGATTATTTGCAAAAATCTTCTAACAGTCTAGATTTTTAGTTATTTCGAAAAAAAACTTTTAAAAAGCTGAAGAAATTAGCTTTTTAACCAAATTTAAATATTTGTTATATACTTCGAGTAGGTGATGAAAACTATTAAACATTCTCTAAACTTTAAAAAAATTATCTTCATATATTTTAAAACAAAGTATTTATTTAATATTTGGTTTGGTGCATACTTTTTGGGGCAAAAAAGGGGAAATTTAAAGTTTAATATAAATTGTATTATTATTATTTTTTTTTTTAACAATATCTTGACATTTTATGACAAAATTTTCTTTAAAATTATTTCATTGTTGCATAGATTTTCATAGAAAATTTTTTAATAAATTGCAGTTAAGGTAGAAAAATTTTGTAAAAATTTATTTTTATTAAATATTGTTAAAAAAATTTGCTTTTAATATTTGACCAAAATTAAAAGAAATGTAAAGCATTCTTCTAATTTCTTTTTATAAAATAAAAATTATGAGAAATCTCTTATATATTTAAGTTATTCAATTACAGTTCCAAGATAGAATACATGAAGCAATTTAATTAATTTTAAGTAACAAAAATTGTTTTACTTAAATTTATTTCTTAATACCTACTATTTAAAAATTCTCAAATAAATGTTTTTAATTAAAAATTCTCATCTCCTCACATGAATTTAAAAGAAATCTACAGAAAAAATAAATAAACAATTACAATAAACATCTTACAATAATTAGCTAATAAATAATTGATAAATTTGCATAGAAATAAAAAAATTTGAGAAAAAGGATTTTTTTACAACTACAGTGCAAGCTCGGTATTCGCGACTACCCATTATAGCGAATGCCCGGTTATCGCGACGGCTTAATTTTTAAAATTGCAGGTTCTATAATAGCGACAGTTTACGAAAAACGAGTTCAATTTATCTTTTTTTTTTAATTGAATATACTGTCTATAACCGAAAAGGGGAAATCCCCGTCTTTTTGTATGATTTTGATCTTCAATTTTGTCAATTTATTCGTGCAACTTTTTGTGCAATATGGGAAAAGTTCAACATATTTTAAAGCCAACGATTTCTCAAAAGTTAGAGATTAAAAAACAAAAAGGAAAAAAAAATAAAGTGGAGATTTCATAAATTCAATTTGCTTGAATTACAAGTGGCATAACTCTTCCGTCTACTGCAAGAAAATTCACTAAAAAACCAACATCTTTCAACTATTGGTACACTTGTAACTGAAATTGGTACGGAACATCTTTTCACGAATGCTGACATAAACAACTGGATTTCATATGGAAAGTAATGAGGAGCAAATGGAATTATCAGATACAGAATCGGAGGATTTATATGATAGTGGTCATGAAGAAAACAAAATTAAAGTGGACGATTGTATAACATCGATAAACATATAAATACCATAGGCTTTGGAAAATTCTAAGCCGACAACAGCACTATAAGAACTACGTGATTCAGCTGTTATTTTAAAAAATAATTTGCCAAAAAAAGCAACTCAAAATCTCCAATTTCTTTAAAATGTCTAAAATGTAAATATAACAATAAAAAACAATTTTAATTTTAAAAATAACATACAATTTTTCAATAAAATTTTGGATTCTGTTATCGCGAAAATTCAGTTTTCGCGACAGGTCTGGTTTTAAATTAGTCGCGAAAATCGAGCTTTCACTGTATTTATTATAAAGTTGCAACGCAATACAAATAAAAGAGGCATTCAAATAGGGGAAAATTACTTGAATTCATAAATCAAAACTAAAATGTTGAATATTATTGTATTCGTATCTCATAATATCAGGCTACAAGTGTAGGTGTTATAGAGGTGTATTTATAATAAAGATTTCTACATATTACATACATATTTACACATGTTTTAATGTACATATTAACACACTCTATTTGATATTAAAAGAAAATAGTGCAGAAAATTTTTTTTGTGTGAAAAAAAAGAAAAAAAAAAATTAATTAAAGTATGAATAAATAAAACGCATTTACGTATGAAAATAAATTGCAATTTAAATTATTAACAATGTTGAACAAAAATATAGCACAACGAAAGTCAAAGAAATAAAATTTTTAGAAATACAAATTCTAGAAATGCTTTTAAATTTATATATTCAAATGTCTTAAATCTACTCATCAGAGTTTTGAACTGTTTTGGAAAAAAGTAAAATAATTAAAAAATATCTTTAATCCATCTTATAAATTCAAACGAAAATGGTTTGGAAATTTAGATAATTTTTTGAAACTATTGATTAGTTTCGCTATTTCACTATTTTCGATTTTAATTTAAAACACATATATTTTATTGCTATCTGCTATTTAAAAACCTAAACTGTTTCTCTATTTTCATACAAACAACATAAATTTTATTATAAATTAGAAATATATTTTTTTATATTTTTATTATTACTTTTCGCAAAACAACAATTGGTTGTAAAGAAACAAAAATAAATAGATTTCTGATTAAGATTCAAATAAATTACATTTTTATATTTTGTTTCTAGTTACAACAACTCGCCTGAATATTATTGTTTATATTCATTTATTTATTTATTTGATAAACAATTTGTTTAGTTAGTTTATGAATTTTGTTAGCATTGTTATTTTCAATGCAACTTTTTCATATGCAAATTTTTGTTCAAAATAAAGATGTTGTCGAATTTTCTCGCCAATTGGTATCTGTGTTATGCGTACACTTGGTAAGTTTTGTGTATAAAAAATTCGTTGTTTTTTTATACCCTACACCGCCATAGGTGGTTGGAGTATTATGCATTTGTGGTGATGTTTGTAACGCACAAAAAAAAAGGTGGTCGTAGATACATTCTTAAGTATACCAATCGACTCAAAATCACTTTTTGAGTCAATTTAATTAATGTCCGTCCGACTGGTCAAACCTTGTGAACAAAGTACAGGTAGCAATTTTAAAGATATTTTGATGAAATTTGACACAAATAATTATTTCGGCACACGGCGTTGAAATTGGTTATGATTGGTCCCTTATTTCACCTCACGGCATATGGATTTTACTATCATAAATGCCTTAAATATAGCAATATTTTAATTAAATAAAGATCGGTCCATAATTGACCATAGCTACCATATAAACCTCTCTTCTAAAGATCACTTTAACGTGCATGAATCCCATATAAATGTTAGTATCAAGTTAATATTCGACACAAATAGGTTTCAAATAAGTTGAAATCACAACGCCAAATTTTATGAGCATGGATCCATAATTTACCATAGCTCCTTATAAGGCTCACTTTCCAGAATCAGCCTAAAGTGCATAAGTTCCTATAAATATTAGTATCAATGTAATATTTTGTATTAGTATGTTTTATTTTATTCTTAATATAAGTATCGGTCCACAATTGGCTATAGGTCTAATATAAGACACCTCCCCAAATTTCAGTGCACATACATAATGTTCTAGGGTATATTATGGTCGGGCTGAACCGACTATATCTTTCTTACTTGTTTTATTTTATGTTATTCTATTTAAATTATTTTTTCACTGTTGTTAAATTTTATTGTGATTTTTTATTTATTTATTTTTATTTTATTTTATTTTATTTTATTTTAGATGACAACTTACATATTTGTACTAAATTTTTATTAACATTTTATTTATAAGAAAAAATATCAAAGAAATCATTAAAATTTTAAAAATTTATTCAACTATTAGTACAATGAATTTTGTTTAAAATATTTTAGGCCATTATTATACATTGTAACAATTTCTATGAATTGAATAATAAAGAAAATATAAATTTTATGAAATGTAGGAATTAAATATGTTGACTCAGAAAAAACAACATTAGTTCTACAATTAGTTCCACAACGCATGAAAGTAGCCTGTACTGGTTCTACTTTGGAGTTGCTACCAATAATTTTTGTTCGAAATCTTTACCTTCAGAACTAGTTCTGGGTAAGTGTTACTCATTCTTTGGAACGGTTCTAGAACTAGTTCTAGAATTGTCACTTTCAGTATTAGTTATATGAAAGTGTTAGGAACTGTTCGAGAACCATATACTGCAATCATTTTTTTTTATTTAATTTTTCATTCCTATGAGGCATTTTCTAAATAAAAGCCACTTTTTAAATCAATTTAATTTGTTTGCTATTTTTATTGAAATTTAAGGTTAATATTCGCAGCAAAATGAAAAATCAGATTTTTAATTTTTTTTTAATTTTAAGATTTTGTATTTAATTTTTAGATTGTATTTTTTATGAAATTTCGAAATTTTGGTGAAAAATAAAATTTCTAATGTCAAATCGAATGTTTGGTAAAATTTTGGATGTTTAGTGAAATAATTTTTTTTCATAAGTTCTATTTTTAGGTGAAAAATCAAAACTTTGACGACAAATCAAATTTTTGCTGAAACTTCGAATTTTTTGAAAAAAATCATATTTTTTTTTAAATTCGAATTTTCTTTAAAATTCTGGAATTTTTGTAAAATTTCGAATTTTTCGGTGAAATTTCATAAATTTTGTGAAATATCGAATTATACGACCGGGATAGCTCATGCCCAGCAAAAACTTTGCTTTCCTGGTAAGCTAGCAGGTATAATTGGAGACAAAAATAAACTATTTATTTCTTGCCTGAATAAATAGTTATTTTTGTTCGACTTGTCCACAAATTCATTTAGTTATTTTTTGACTCTAGGGGTATTCAAAAATATGAAAACAAAAAAATTTGCCGTCAATGAGACTCGAACTTGGACACACACTAACCATTCATTTTTACTGACTAACGTCTTATTCAGTACACCATCTCGCACATTGCATCCTAAGGGACAAAAATTCTATTTAGTTTAAAAAATCGCGCTCTAGCCAACTCATCCACGTGATTACAGTATTACTGCGCTATTATACTATTAAGTACTTATTAATGTAATACAGAGTTGGCAAATAATAATGACGCTTCATTACCAAGAAACTACTTTAATAAGTAGTTGTTATTACCGAAAACCAAAAACTTTTTGCTGGATGAGAATTTGACATAAAAATTAGAAAAATAAACTTTTTGACCCCTACGAATTTTTTTTTGCTTGTATAGCAGAACAAATTCATCGACTAATTTAAAATTGGTTGGCAGATTAGAAGAAATTGTATTAGTTTACTTAGATTAAAAAATAAGTAAGGTTGTTATAGTCGGTTAAGCCCGATCATTTGATACGTTATACTATAGTGTATATGCATTAAAATGATTTTCGGGGAGGGTTTATATGGGCCAATTGCAGATAGTTTCTTGTAATAAGTATTATTTTTATTTCTTTATAAAATACGTATGCATACACACAGAAAAAAAGATTAGTTGGAATATAGTTGTAGATATTAAAATTGTAAAGAGAAAACTAAAATTTGTTTGTAATTATTGAAAACTTGTAACTCCGACACGCAGTGGCTCAGAATCGTTTTTCATAGGCCAAAACTCTGTAACTTTTGAATCGATAGAGACATTTTAGATTTTTTTCTTTGGTTGAGAGATATTTTCTTGAATTTGTCTCCAGTTTTAATTGCATTAAAATCGGTTCACTGGTTGTTGAGGAAGTTAAGGCTAAGTTTAACTTTTAATTTTTTATAGCATTTAGTATGAAAATGCGGATTTTTTTAATCAGCTTTACTTATAAAAATAGTTATAAGTAGATAAAAAAAATATATATATTTTGGAAAAAATGACGTTTTTTTGAATGTTTATTTTGCTTTTTTTTTAATAATATTAAGGACAAACATTTTTATTTTTTATAATAACTAAAAGTTTTTTAATAATTATTTTTTTTTTACTGAAATAACAATAAAAGAAAATTATAATTATTATTCATTCGTTTGGAAACAGTTCTATATTATTTCTGCTCTCTAGCAGCCCTTTTGCTTCTTCATCTAAGTCCCGATGTTCTACTTTCCATTGACTTCGAAGGCTAGAGACGAGCGGATCTCGCGTTGCCAGTAATATATTAAATAGATCTTCATTTGTAGAATTTCGTGATATTTTTCTGATATTGTGCTCTGTATTTCTTTAATTTTTATTCCTTCATGCAGAGAAAAAACCTGTTTACAGCCTTATCATTACAACAATATTATGTTCTAATTGTTAATTTTCTTGAATTTTAATAATTCTGTGTTCATGATAACAATGTTTTTATTTAAATTTTGTCATTTAATGTTTACACTCAATAAAAATTTTAATACTACAAAAGCTATATGTTTTTAAATATTTTTACCAGAAAAAAATTGTTATTAATATGAAAAATATCATTACTTCTACAACCATTAAATATTTGCAGTCTTTTTCTTTATTCTTCAACCATATTAATATTATTATTTCCATGATAATAATTTTTTTTAAACAAATAAAATACTTATCCTTTTCACAAACTCAATCGAAAAATTCAATACTAGTTGTTTTTAAATATATATTTTTTTTAGTGTCTATTTGTTCATTGTAATTCTCATTTAGTTTATAAATGAATAAATATAAATAGACAAGGTTTGGTTATACCTGGTGTGATTCAAGCAATATAAGATATTGATTATTCATTAAAGGGTTTAGTTAAAAAACAAATCTTCAATTCGAACCGCATATGGTAGTACAAATTAATGATATGAAAATATTTTTGTTTTTTTTTTAATTAACACTTTTCTCTATTGTTTAAAAAAATATGATATTTTAATATATGATAAGGTGGAATAATAATATCACAGAATTAATTAATAATATGGTAAGATTGGATAACTATATAATAGCAAGGGATAATCATCTGATGAAATGGAATAATAGTATGAAAAATCACATAATAATATTATAAAATGAATCATAATATGATAATGTGGTATAATAATATAATAAGATAGAATAGTAATATAATAACACCAAATCATATTATGATATAATGTGATAATGATGTAGTAAGATTGTTCAATTATATGTAAAACTGGTATCATAACATGAAAAAACATATCATAATAATTATTACTTATAATCATTTCTATTTTTCGTTGTGATCATACTTTTCAATTATAATGTGTTTTTCTTAGATTATGATCAGCACAACTATATTTTTTCTTTGTATGTTTCTTCCTGGGCTTTCTCTGATAGATCTTCAAGTGATGCTTAATGACATTTTCTCCATGATAAAGGATTTTGTGAACTGTTTCAGACATATTTCTCCCTGGATATTTGGTTGTATATATTCGTGCAGTTTCCCACGCATAATAACCAAATTTTTTGGCATCAATTTATTCATTGCACACAAGTGAATCGATAATTATTTTAAATATTGAAATAAGATTTATATCAACAACTGTTACTTCAGATAATCTTTCGGAATCTGAAAAAAATTCTTGCTGTGATCCCATCATTGGTATTGCTTGGTCTTTGTTTTGGTTGATCTATAATCAACCCATATTTGAGAAATACGTCCTGAACATGTTTCTTTTTTAAACTTCTTAACTCCTTATTGGTGTCGTTGTTTCTTATGGATCCTATAGGTTTAAAATCCAAATCATAAAATTTTGGAAGTAATTTCATTCAAATGGAAAAAGTGTTCTACAGACGGGTCTATACAGATACAAAAGTATATATGGATTTATAGAGAACACTTTCGCCTTTCTTCTGGTAGTAAAATTTGTTTAACCTCTTTTGACCCTCAAAAGTTATATTCCACTAAAATTCAAATTTGACTGAAATATAGTACCTGAGAAAATATTTAATAACACAACAGGTATAAAGGTTATAGTGACACATCATATCATTTTTTAAAGACTATTATCCTGGAAATCGGTGTTAACTAAAAATTGGACTTTTGAACAATGAAATTAATTTCTAAAATCTTTTTAACGTAAATCCCATACAAATGTTAGTATCAAGTTAATATTCAATACAAATAAGTTTCTTCTATTTTTCTTTTTAATTTCGAAAACAAATTTTTGTTAATTTCTATAATATATTTAAACCTTAAAGCATATAAGCAATTGTGTGCAAAAATAATATTGAAATATTTATTATATTCATAACTTGTAGACTAACATTTAATATACTACAAATTGTATGTAATTTTGTATAAAAAATTGTGTGATTTAATTTTATACACATATTTTGCTCTGTAAATTTACATGAAAATTTACTAAAAATATAGTAATAGTTTTACATACATTTTTAGAGTGTACATATTTTTAAGATAATACACATTAAAATATATTTAAGTAAAAATTTCCTAAAGTATCCTTTTTAAAAAAATTGTTTTTCTAGGTTTTTTTTTCTCAAAAATCCTACACAACGATGCAATAATTTTTAAAGTCTACTTCTTCTTTTTTGTCTATTCGTTTCGACATAGAGAAACGTTCCATATATTTATCATTTTTATCCCTAAAAGTATACACCAAATCAAACATTAAATGAAATACTTTCTTCTAAAAAATATGAAGAACTTTTGGATAATGTTTGGAAAGTGTTTAATAATTTTCGATTTTTTTTAAGCAATTGAAGGATTGATAACTCATTTCATTTTAACCAAAATAGCATTTAAAACTTTGTCTTAAAGAAAAATATCCAAAACATTAACATCAAATTCGAAATACTTTAAAATAGTAAAATAGATTTAATAATATTGAATTTCTTATTTGGAATATATAGAATAGAAAGTAAAGCTATCTAAATCGAAAGAATACAAAATTGACTAAAAATTTAAGGAGCTACGAGACCTCGAAAACGTTTTCTTGGAATATCTGTAAATTTAGTGGGTGTTACGAAATTTTAGTTTGAGATGTACTCAAGAAGGTCTATAGCCCAAATTATGTCGTTTTTCTAGTGAAAATAAAAAGTGTACATTTGTAGCGATTTTTTGATTTGTTAGTACAATACATATATTTATTCTGACTTTTTTTAATAAATCAGAATGATTATTAACAGTGAATTACCGAATTTTTAAATAAATATCCAGTTTGTCATTCTAAAAAAAGCAAAGATATTTTTCAAATTCAAAAAATTATTTCAATTACCATGACTATATATTTAGATCGATTTAGGACTAAGCAGATATTCGCTTGGTCAGTAATGTAGATTTTATAAAAAATAACTTTTGGAGTTCAGTTTGTAGAAAAATGTTTATTTATAATTTGTTATAAAATGTAAGTTAATAAAACAAATAAGTTTGTTTAGCTGATTTATTAATAATTCCAAAAGGTATTTTCTAACGTCTAACTGAATATCAAAATTTCAAATAAATTTTAATTATGAAAATTATCGTTTTTCTCTTTTAATTGAAAGCTTTATTAAATGATTTTTAATATAATACATGATTCCATTTTTTTCCCCTTAAAAAAAAAAAATAATAAAATTTGCTATCAATGATTATTTACTAGATATAGACATGTCTGAAATATATACAGTCAAGTGGTCTTTAAAATTTTTATTTTATTTTTTTAGAAACACAAGTGAGAGCCCTCGGCTGTGTGCATATGAATTGTTGGTTATAAATAAAAAATTTCTTTTCTCACAAACAAAAAAAATTAAATAAAAAACATAATATTTTTTTGTTGCTGTCAAATACTCTTGTACATGGATGATTTTGTACAGGGAACTAAGGCACGTGTTCATAAATACAAACGTGGTGTTTATAATCGATATGCAAATTAATATTTGAGTACATTTCCAGATCAACGCACCAATGAACGTTAAACTAAGGTGGTGATGATGATAAGAGATCCAATAGCAGCAGGAGAGGTATAGAATGTAAAATGTATATTGTTGGGGGGGTAAACCGGAATCATCCTTAAGCTAAAGTATCAAATACATAAATTTTGATACATACACTGCAAAACAATACAGAAATATTAATATATACACATGTAGATGCTAATATATACATGCATTTTATATGAGAGTGTACACCTTGGGAGATTTGAAAAGGATAGGAGAGAAGAAATAAATTAAAAATAATTTTTGTAGTCGAAATGACTTATTTGAAATCAAATAACAAAAAAAAAAAATCATTAAAATCCTGAAAGTAAACTACATTTTCTTTAAACGAATCTTATTCAAATGCTCTGCAGTGTTTGTATACTCTATGAGTGTATTAAAATGCATAACTTTACACACATAATCAATCAATATGCAAGCATATATGTTTGTACTAGTAGTTAAATTTAAGTAAACGTGTGTGAAAATATTCACACAAATATCTACACTCATATATATATATATAATACTACATACATATAAATCAATGGATATTTTATTCAGTTTTCATCAACGGTTTTCTGTATACATTTATGCCACATATAAGTTGTATTGCATCATCTGCATCTACAACTACATATACATTTATGCTTGGCCAGGTTAGTTGTTTGATTCTAAATAAATATTTTATGCTTTAGGACATCATCGTCATTGTTTATGTAAAATTATTTAAGAAAATTTAGTTTTTCTTCAATTTTTTTTGTTGCCTATAACTCTCCTAACTCTTTTGTTTTTGTTAAATAGTTTATGCATGTAAAAATTGTTTTCAATCTTAATTTTTACTGAGTTTTTCTCTTATGCAAAATATGCTCACATCCACATGCATACACGTAAAATGCCTTAAACGCTTTTTTTGTTACGAGTATACGACTATAAATCAAATGTGAATGTGAAGTGTGTTTTAGAGTTTAGGTGATAGTATTAGTGATTTTATAAACTTTTCAACGTTTTGTCAATATTTTTGTTTTTTTTCCAAAATATTTACATAATTAATAACGTTTTGGAGTGTAGCGCGTTTTAGTGTGTTTGTATTGGAAAATATTGTATTATTCATGCAAAAATTATGCCTTAAAACTGTTGAAACTTTTAAAGAAAATAATTTAATACATTTTAAATTTAACAAGAAAATTACTTACCTTGTTATGAAAAGAGAGTTGTTGTCTGGAAGGGAAAGAGAAAATGAGTTTAAATATATATTGAATTGAATAATATTAATTTAATTGTCTGGTGTATTAGAAAACCTAATTATTGGCAAATTTCACTATGTTTTTAGAAAAAATGTAATTTAAATCTGTCAAGTAAATACTGTAATTTTAAATTTTTTTTCGAAAGAAGATAAATATCTCAAAACTCCTAATATTTGATTTTTTTTATATGTCTAGAGTTCAAGGTACATTTTTGTAATATTTATTGTAAAATAATTTTAAGTCGCTCTTTTTATACCCAAAAGTATACTTAGAGTGTGTCATTGAAAAAAAGAAAAAATAAATAAAATTGTAGGAAGACCATTCAAATGAAGCGTATTGATGAGTTGAATAAATACAAATTTAGTTCCTCGTCTGCGGTTCAAAAGTATTGTCTAGTACATTTTACACAGAATATAGTTTGGAGTTTTTTATTATAAAATGATAGCGAAAAATTCCTCTTTGGTACTGTTATGAAAAAACTAAAAAATTTAATTAGTTCTTTCATAAATCAGTCATAAACGGTTCATAGACAGTCGAGACCTGGATAACAATACTCTTCACAATAAACTTGTAGTTATTGTTGTTTTTTTCATTTGCAGTAATAAAAAAATTCCAACAACATTAAAAAACTACAAAAATTGCCAAAACCAGAGAACCTATATTAAAAAAGTCACCAAAACGAAAACGAATAAAAAACGCTAAAGCGAAAAAATTACAAAAACATAAAAAGTCTCCATAATGATAAAAAAAAAAATCAGAAAAATCTAAATGAAATCGCTAAAATAAAAAACACCAAAGTGAAAAAAATCGCCAAAACTAAAAAACGCAAAAGTTGCAAAAAGCAAAAAAAAAAAAAAATCATCAAAACGAGAAAGCGGCAAAAACGTAAATAAATTTCTGAAATGGAAAAATTATTAAAGAAAAAGCTAAAAAAACAAATATATAAAAATAAAATCGACAAAACGAAAAAAAAGAACACACAAAAGTTCAAAATAAAATAAATATGTAATAAAATCGTTAAAACAGCAAAAAGTGGCTAAAACTTAAATAAAATGCAAAAAATGTCAGAAATGATAAAAAACATTAATTATATATATATATATATATATATATATATATATATATAATTAATTTATCTATTAATTATTAATCTACTTCTGCCGATCACTCTAATAACGTGAACTAATGTCATAAATTCAGCACCATAGAGTTCAAATATAATATAAACTATTACATATAAAACTGACGCTAGAACCGAGTCCGGATAGTGCACTTGTTTCGGAAGATATAGACTATCGACTTTTATTTGAGTGGTCATGCCACAACTAAGGCGGCGTAGAATTCATACGAAGGGAAGTCGTAATGTCTACTCAACTGCACTCAATCTCTATCTATACTTCCAGAGTAGTCTGAGTAACAGAGTGTTAATTTGTGACACTAAATTCGTGGGATCGAAATGATGAATGAGTGCGCAAGAAATTGGTCGTCTGATCGAACTGTTAAATAGGGGCTTGAGAAAAGGATTACCGCAACTGACGATTTCCTAATCTTTACATGACTGTCCGGCACTATGGAAACGCTCAAAAACCGTTCTCTTAAGACTGTATAATTTATATAACTCGTACTCAACGTCATAGAATATAACTAGAAGTTTATGCGAGAAGCATTTCGAACTAAATTAAAAAAAAAGTTTACTAATTTTTTTTCAAAACACAAAAGCAAAATATATGTGACTGCATGTATTTTGTTGTTACGTGAATTAGGTTTTTTCCCTCACATAAATATCTACTTATTAATCTATGCTCAAAGTTGTTATTAAAAATAATTTCTTGAATCGTACTTTTACTGACTTTTTTTTATCAAATTTTTTTAGAAATTGCCCCAGTATTTATTTTTTGTGAAGTCTAAAATGTTTCTTTGAAATTTTTACAGTACATTTGTCCAAAAATTACTTCACTGCGCAGGGTTGATTTTTGGATTAATTGAAAGCTAAAAGTCAATTTCAGTATAAAATTGGCTCTTAAGAATCGATCGCAAAATAATCGTTTTTTGACAAGAAGAATCGATTTTCAACCATAAACGAAATCGATTTACCAGTCACTAGTTGGAATGAAAATTGGTACTTTAGGAAACAGGTTCACTTATTTTATACCTTTTTATAAAGGATAGAAGGGGAATTATTCGCCGCTTTTTTAAGTTTTCAAGATAATTCGCAATAGCAGATGTACCCTTATGGCGTATGATCCCCTTTCTATCCTACATAGGTTACTAGTTTTGGCGTTATTATTCCATTTCTTCGTATTATTTACCTAAAAGTAATTTGATACTAGCTAAACTGCTTTAGTGCCAATTAGTTGTATATTAACTATTCAAATTTCAATTTTATTATTATTTCAAGTAAGTATTTACATTAACTTTACTAATTTAACTATTTTGTCTATAAAATTCAATCATAGTAATTATTTAGTTGTATTAACCACATAAATAACGCTTCTCTTAATTTAATAGCTAATAATTACCTATTAACAATTACCACTCTTGGTAAAGTACTCACTCTTTCATTGTCATACACTTTGGCATTACTCATTTACAAAAACAAAACAAACAAAAAATCATAGAAGGAAAAACATCAACATGAAATTTTATATTAAAATCACAAATTTGAATTTACCCGTCACAAAAAGAGGAAAAAAATAAAGCAAAAATGAAAACGCCTTTTAGTAACAGAAAATAATTAGGTCTCCAATATCCGCAAGCCAATAATAGGCCTTTTCAACAGCAGAGCAAAGCTCTTTCCTGCTATCCTTCATGAATCAAAAAATAATAAAAAAAAAACGCGTAACTGAAAAGTAAACACATTTTACCAATTAGTTAAAACATCGATGATGGCTATTGCGTTGTCATTGATGGTGATTTTGATGTTAAAGTTCATGTTCATATACAGGTCTCTGTCATTTATTCATCCATTTATTACCACTTACAAAATGTATGTATATGATTTTATGTATATTAGGGTGGTCACAAAACGAAAAGTATTGATCTAAGATACCACTTCTCAAAATTTACGTTCTGATATTATCCTTTCGTGAGCTGGATCAAAGTGAAGAAAAGTATTTTTTTCGGGTTTTTCGGATTTTTTTCGTATTTCCGTCAAAGAAACTATATGAATATTTCGTATCGCAAGAAAGGCTTTTGGAACGTGTATTTAATGATATAACATAAATTTGGAACCAGGTCCAAATGAATGTGAAATTTTGCAATTTTTCAAAAAAATGTGGATATTTGATTTTTTTTTACATATAAATATTAAAAAAAAAAAAAAAACGAAAATAATACAATATAATTTTCAAACGATTTTTTCGTTTTTTTAAATTCGAGATTGTACGAATTTACAAATATTTCTATGTGAGATGGAATTAAATGAATGTAGCATCAAAATATTTTTGTAAGCTTTTTAATGATATATAACAGTTCGTACTTGTATTAAAAAAGCAAGGAAATAAATTAAGTGAAATACAAAATTTATGGTAATTAGAGTATTTGTTTACGTTTATACCAGTTAAGTAACATAGTGGGCGAGAGAGAGTGAAAGAGAGAGAGAGTGAGTGTGAGCGATTTTTTCTTGTAACTCACAATCAGGGTTGTCAGATTTTTTTGAGTATTTGTCGCCAAATTGATAATCAGAAATAGCCAAAAATCACCAAATTTGAATTTGATTTAGTTTTTTAAAGAAAAAAAAAAAAAAAGAATAAAAAATTAACAAAAATGTTTAATGTCGTGTAATTTTTAGTGATTTTTAATTTTTGGTGATTCGTATAATTTATAAATTTAAATTCAGCTTCAACAAAGCCAATGATAATTGTAGTAGCTAATAGTAATTGAATAAAAAAATTAAATTATTTTAAAGGGTAACAACTTTAAAAATTCATTGACTTTTTTTTTTTTGAAAAATAACAATTCTAACCTTGTATAACAATATTTCTGTGGCAACAAGAAAAAACTACGTAAATAGTTTTTTTTTGAACTTATCAAGAGAGCAGTTTATATTTTTTAATTTCCATGCAACATTATAGAAAATTTTAATTTCAAATATAAATATCTCTTGAAATACTTACTAGATTTTTACAAAAAATTGACACAGAAATTGATATAAAGAATTAAAAAATGGAGCAGCAAGAATTTGCATATCTTTAGTTATGTAGTTTTTCTTTGTTGCCAAAGATTTGTTCTCTTAAACTTATAAATGATTTCAAGAAATTAATTTGTTCATGAACATTTTCATTTTATTGTGTACGATAAAAGCGTTGATATTCTTAATATATTTAAAAGATGTTGGAAAATAAATGTTCAAACATTGATAACATTAGTATACAGCAACAATGAATTGAAGTGATTTAAAGCGGTTGCCATTTTCCTGACATCTAAATCAATAGTACAATCAAATTCATTCTTAATGCATTTTTAAATTCGAAAATATGCGTCATTTTGGAAGTGATTAAAATGAACATCCAAAAATATCGTTTAACTGTGATCTAAAAGTTGTTTATTCACTTATTTTCACATTTTTTTTAATAAATAATAAATTATAATTTTTATTTAAATCATGAATTAGTTATTCAGTCCCATGTAAATATTGCTTTCGAAAATGGAAAAATAAATCTGTTTATTACAAATTTTTTTATTTACATTTGGAAATCCTTTAAATGAGCTCTCGAAAAAAGTTATTTCTTTCACCAATGAAAAATCGTTTTCAAATCATGAAATATTCATGTGTTTGTCACAATCATTCGAATATAAAGACGTTTCATTGCATTAACACATCAACTCCAATGACACGCTAATGTTAACATCATGGATTTTTCACCTTAATTGAACCAGTTCATCATCACTTGAACCCCTGATTCAATTTTTTCTTTGTCACGTAATCCTTTGCTGTGTATTGTAAAGTATACTTTTGTGGGTGGTTTTCCCAATCTAAGTTGAAGCTATTTGTAAATTAAATTAAAGTATTTTGGTTTTGTTAGATAGGCTAATGCTGAAAAGAGTCTATTGCCAGTAAGAACACGTAAAAGTTTTTCTTAGCACATATATATTTTATAAAATGTTTGAAATTAACCAAATAAATCACTACCTTGTTCATAAACTGAAAAAAAAATTTGCCATGTCGCCAAACGGAATATTTAGTAGCCAAAAGCAATTAAAAATCGCCACTTTTGGCCACATATGACAGCCCTGCTCACAATAAGAAATTACACTTTTTAACATAATTTTTGTGGGTATATCACTTAAAATTAATTTAGTTTGTTGTTTCTTAAAACAAGTATGAAGTATTATATATCATTAGATAGCTTATAAAAATACGCGTATTGCTGAATTCATTTAATTCCTTTTCATATAAAAACATTTGCATCTAAAGGAAATTATGTTTCTAAAAATTCGAATGAAATTCGCACGTATACCGTTTCGGTATCAATGTATAAACACAACAATCCCGGTCCGGTAATTTCGATACAAATTTGTTTAAAAAAAAAGGATAACGCGGCTCGGTTTAAAAATAATTTTTTTTTAGAATTTTTGTAGAAGAATACATTGTAAAAGTTTTATTGGACACTCGGCAGAATTGAATGCATTTTTTAGCCAGCTACGACCGTCATCAGCACTCTTCAGATGATGTTTACAGAGAACACCACGGTGAGACGTTGAATTTCGTGGCTGACTAGAAAATGCATTCTATTCTGCCGAGTGTCCAATAAAACTTTTACAATGTATTCTTCTATAATTATTTAATGAACTTAAGCTCAAGTTCAACAAAAACTACAAACTAATATAGCATAGAATACAGCTAGAAGTTTATGTGAGAAGCACTTCGTTGTTCGTCGTTTGTTGTGGCATGAATTAGGTTTTTGACAATTGAATCAGGGTTTTTTTTCTCTCACATTATTAATCTATGCTAATAAGTTTTATTTTAGATTCTCTCCGGATTTTTTGTTATTTTCATTTTCTTACAAAAAATATTACCATATTTTTAAAAATTTGTATGAATTTCGTAAATAAAGTTAAAAAATATTTAATAGTAAAAAAAAGAAGTGAAAAGATAATAAAAAAAATTGCCTATTTTCCGTTGCCGATCAAGTTTTTGTTTAATTTAACAACTCGGGCTATGTAAAGGAATCCGGGCTTGTTGTAACTGCTAGAGGATTATATTGTATTATTTTGGTTTTAGTTTTTTAAATATTTACGTGTAAAAAATTTAAATACCCAAATTTTTTGTGAAAAATTACAAAATTTTAGACTCATTTGGACCTGATACAAAATTTTTGTTATGTCATTAAATGCGCATAACAAAAGCCTTTCTTGCGATAACAAATTTTCATTCATTTTTTCATTTTGAAAATTTTGGGAAACGTTATATTAGAATGAAGTAAATTTTTATTTAAGCTTGGATCATAGATATCTTATTTTCTGTATTTACAAATGTGCCACGCTAATGTTACATACATAAATGTATGTATGTATGTATGTGTGTGTATGTGTATGAGTATTTGAAAAGCAAGGAAATATTAACCAGCTTTTATAGACCTCAAATTACTTAAATAGTGTGTGTAGTAGTTGTTGTTTTTGTATGTGAGCTTGTGTACGTTTGTGTGTGTTTGATTTCCGTTGAAAAACTAATTTGTATTGTTTATAACTCCAAATTAAGTATATATTTTATTCGTTTTGAAGTTGTTAATTTTTTTCACAATTTTATTTAATTTTTTTTCTTTTCAGTTGGTTATTCAAATATCTACATGCTCCTGTATATAAAAAGAGTTGAAACTCAAACGTGGGGTATTGAAATGTATGGAAAAACAGAAACAATAAATTTAATTAAAGTTATGAAATAAATAGTTAATCAACAGTTTAATTCAGTTATGAATTTCGAGCTCAATTGTTTTAATAAACTGACATAAAAAAAGAAGAAAAAAAAAAAAACGTATTAAATAAATATTCTTTTTAGTAAAGAAAAGTTTTTACAATTTTAAAAAGTTTAAAACTTGCTGCTCAACAAAACAAAACAGATATAATAGAATTTGTTCTGTGGATGTCGAACGGCTCTTGTCTGAAAAAAGAAGAGTTCGAAGAGAATGGCAACTACACAGATCCCCTCAACTCAGATCGAAGCCAAGAGAATGCCAAAAGCGCCTTAATAAGCTACTAAAGCATCAAAAAACAGAATCACTGAATAAATACTTGGAGAACCTAGATGCTACCCCGAACTTGATGGGATGAAAAAAAGATTTGCTTACCCATAATATATATTATTGTTAAGATGATATTTGCGCTTGAATTTTAAAATTTTAATTTTTTGCTTTGACTTTTGTTTGTTTTTCTCAAATAAGTAATTTCCGTAACATAGGAGTGAAGATTTTATTTTACATATCCTAAAATTCCCTATACATGCCAAAATAATGTGTTGAACAGTTTTTTTTTTTAAATATCTCAATTGATCTAGCCGTAAAAAAATTATCACAATGAAGACTTTAAAATGAGTACGAAGAATTGCAAAAAATTGTCCAATTCTTTCACTTTTTTCTCAAAATTTCACCATTTTCGACCAATATTGGACGTAGGATGCAATTCCCAATCAAATAAAAATGTCTTTATTATCCATTCTGGAAGCCTTCTCTTTTCAAATATGTGAAATATATATATATATATATATATATATATATATATATATATATTTACTAATTATAAATGTATTCCTAGTTTTGTTATTTTTTTGATACTTTCTTTTAATTTTTTTTTTGGTAAATAAACAAAATTAGACTTTATAACAATTATAAAACATAACATTTTTCACACATTTAAAATTTTTCTATAAATGCTCGTAAAATGATGACATAATTTTTAAAGACATTTTTGTGGTAAATATAACAAGATTTAATTTTGTCAAATTAAACAAAAATTGTAGAACTTATTCGATTTTATCTTGAATAACCTACTTAAAGTTATGATACATTTTTCAATTTTGCCCCAAAAAAAGTACAAAAAACCCGATATATAAACAAATACACTTTGAAATGAATTTTTAATAACTCTGTCCCACCCGTTTTTGGTCACTTCAGAAATCTATAAAAATAGCTAACAAAAGAGAGGGGTTGGCAAAAACCAAAGGGACTTAAATTAAAGCCAACACTTCCAAGCCTTTGAATAAAAGCAATTTTATAAATTCGTTTAAGGTTATGGGAAAAGATAACTTTCCAAAAGTGACGCATGGTCCACAACACATTTTAGTAAATATTTGAAATAAATTTTTATATTTTTATAGTTTACGCTTGCCGATAACATACAATATAACTTTTTCTTTCATTTCCTTTAGGTATTTATTTACCTTGTGATGTCCACATGATTAAGTTTGCACAAGTAAATAATTATTTGAAGGATAAAATTATTTGTTCGCTACTTAAATATTAAATATTAAAATGCATCAATGTTAATTAACATTAACATATGTATACAAATTAAAAGCATACACGCACACACACACACAAACAAACAAAAACACACGCACACACTATAAATCCATAAACAATATTGTAAATGAGTGAAGGCTTAAACAGAAAACAGATACTTGAATAAGCAAAGATAATTTTAATAAACCGACAATACATGCATATGCAAACAAATACATACAAATAAAGTCTTTACATTTACACATAGGCAGTGAGAAAATAGCTTTAAATATTTAAATATGTAGTATAATGTTCACTACGTTTATACACACCTCTTACTCCCAATTAAAAATATTGCGAAAAGAAAACTTTGCCGTATAAACGGTGAGTTAGTATTTTATTTGCAAATTAGTAACTCACGAAAACTAATCGTGATTAGTGAAATTAGTTGCAAATAAAGCCTACGGCGTTGCCATTTCTTTTTAAGTTCATAGAATTTTCGATGAGGAAATATATTTCTTTAGGCAATTTGTGTATAAAGAGTGAGTCATTTACTTGCAAGTTATTTTTATTTCAATAATCGTGCGTATAAACGTAATAATTAATACGTTTAAGCATTAAATAAGACAAAGCATTTTTCTCTTTGTTTCTTTTTTTCAATGTAAGGTTATTAAAATTAATATAATCGATGTTTAATTTGTATCTATTTTATTAATAGCCTCTATTTCTATGGCCTTAATAATGTTTTCTCCTCTCTGTTTTGTTTCATACATAAGTTATTATAAATAGCTGTATAATAAACTGTATTAATTGTTTTATTATTTTAGCAAATTGTGTTGTTATAATAAGAGTTATAATGCTATAATATGAGTATATTATGTGCGCTTTTGTGTTTTATTTTGGCAAATAGTTTGTTTGTCCTTTTAATTTGTAAATCCTGAACCACAAAATGTTAAATAATAAACAAACAATATCTAACAAATTGGCTTTTTACCTGCCGCACATAAAACGCAAAAATATTATTTAAAAATAACAAATTTTGGTTAGTGTTTCTAGGTTAGAATAATTTTTGAAAATCGATTAAATATTTAAGTAGTGTTAAGAGAGAGCGAGAGAGAAAATGGATATTTTGGAGAGTAGGTGTAATTTTTGAAAAATAAAGTAATAAAATAATGAGACCAACAGGCAAGAAATTTAAGTTTATTAAGGTGAAAAGCTGTGGTATAAAATAAATAAATTAGGAATTTTGAATAAGAAATCGATCAAAACAATAAAATTTCTTATAAAATCTATATAAATAGAGAATTTATGAAAACTCACTATGTATAGTGAAATTATAAAAATAAATAGCAAATTTATCGAAAAATTTTAATAAATAGAAAATTTTGTATTAAAAGCAGATTTATTGAAAATTCAATATGAGTAGAAAATTTATTGAAAATTTACTATAAATAGCAAAATTTTTTAAATGAAAATTTATTTTAAATGAAAATTTATCGAATATTTACTATAAATAGAAAATTTATAGGAAAATTACTATAAAAGAAAATTTATCGAATTTTTATTACAAATAGAAAATTTATAATAAAAAATTGAAATTTTTTCGATAATTTGCAATAAATTACATATTTAGTGAAAATTTGCTATAAATACTACTGTAATATCAAATTTAGCAAAAAACTACTTTGAATAGTAAATTTATCAAAAATTTTCCATAAATACAAAATTTATCGAAAATTTTCCATAAATAGAAAATTTATCGAAAATTTTCCATAAATAGAAAATTTATCGAAAATTTTCCATGAATAGAAAATTTATCGAAAATTTTCCATAAATAGAAAATTTATCGAAAATTTTCTATAAATAGAAAATTTATCGAAAATTTTGTAAATATCAAATTTATCGAAAATCTTCTATAAACAGCAAATTAAAAAAAAACTTACTGTAAAAAGCTAAATTATTGAATATTTATTATAAAAAGCAAATTTATCAAAAATTTACTGTAAAAAGCAAATTTATCGAAAATTTACTGTAAAAAGCAAATTTATCGAAAATTTACTGTAAAAAGCAAATTTATCGAAAATTTACTGTAAAAAGCAAATTTATCGAAAATTTACTGTAAAAAGCAAATTTATCGAAAATTTACTGTGAAAAGCAAATTTATCGAAAATTTACTGTAAAAAGCAAATTTATCGAAAATTTACTGTAAAAAGCAAATTTATCGAAAATTTACTATAAAAAGCAAATTTATCGAAAATTTACTATAAAAAGCAAATTTATCGAAAATTTACTATAAAAAGCAAATTTATCGAAAATTTACTATAAAAAGCAAATTTATCGAAAATTTACTATAAAAAGCAAATTTATCGAAAATTTACTATAAAAAGCAAATTTATCGAAAATTTACTATAAAAAGCAAATTTATCGAAAATTTACTATAAAAAGCAAATTTATCGAAAATTTACTATAAAAAGCAAATTTATCGAAAATTTACTATAAAAAGCAAATTTATCGAAAATTTACTATAAAAAGCAAATTTATCGAAAATTTACTACAGAAAGCAAATTTATTAAAAATTTACTATTAAAATCAAATTTATCGAAAATTTGCTAAAACAGAAGGAAATTTATCGAAAATTTACTATGGAAAGCAAATTTATCGAAAATTTACTATAGAAACAAATTTATTAAAATTTTACTATTAAAATCTAAAATATCGAAAATTTGCTAAAAAAGAAGGAAATTTGCCGAAAATTTACTACGGAAAGCAAATTTATCGAAAATATTGAAAATTTACTTTGGAAAGCAAATTTATTAAAAATTTACTTTTATCGATATAAGTGTTTCATAAAGAAATAAATATGCAACGTTATTAAATATATGTTTGTTATATCTTGACTGATATAAGTTTTTTAAATGTTTTTATTTAAAACTAAACACATTTTTATACAAAGATTTAGATGCTAGAATAAAGTGATATATTTTTCATAAAAATTGCTTAAAAACTCAATGAGTTGTTAAACATTTTCTAAAGTTAATCAATGAATTCTTCAAACGGTTGTATTAAAAAAAAAAAAAATATTTCAGTTTTTAAATACAAAATAGTTAACAAATATTTTAGCCTTTTATTAACAACATTTTAACTAATACATTGTTTCTTATCTAATGTAGGCAATCATTTTCATTTTTCTTTCATTTTTTTTTTTTTTTTTTTTTTTGGTTAGTGTTTGAATTGTTAGAATACATTATTCGTTAGCTTTTAAATTTAATTTTTATTTTTAAGATTTTTGAATAAAAAAAAGGATTTATTGGGAAAAATATAAGACTTTAGCTTAGCTATGGTATGGTCGGTTCAGATGTACAAATAATAATATTTTTTTTTTAATTAGAATGAGAGGTGTTCGAATGACGAATATTTTGTGATAGAATCAACATTACTATTTTACAAATTATTTTATTAATTTGCTTTTATTGACTTTTTTATTTTTAAAAATTTTTAGTTTTTTTTATGAAAAACATTAATTAAACTTTCAAATATTAAAGCGGAATTGGTGTATTGGGTTAAGAGTAACTCGTTGTACAAGGTAAGAATATTAAATTTTGATTTGGAGTGACGGGAAAACGGTAAGCGCGAAGAAAAACGATTTTGGATATTAAGTTACTGTATAGGCAATGAATTGTCTCTAAGGATACCTAGGTATACCTGTTTTATTTTTGGGTGTATATCTGAAATAAATTGAAATTTAAAATTCATCATATGTGGGAAATGATATCGGCCGGGAAAGGGATTCCTCTTTTGGTTATATTCTAAAGTTAAAAAAAACTTGGATTTGCTCTAAAACTAAGAATAAGATGCAATTTTCGTTTTTTTTTTGATAAAATCTTAGAAAAAAAACCTTTAAAATAGTTTAAAGTAGGGACAAAGCTACTTTAATTTTTTTTGTATTTATCAACAGTTTATAAAATTTATTTTAGTCTAACAATTGCTTTCGAATACATTTTTATCAAATTTTGCCTAATAATAATTTGTAATTCTCCTTTATTTTAAAATTTAAAGTATTTTATTTGATGCATACTTTTCGGGGCAAAAGTTAAAAATGTACAGAAAGTATGAATAAGTTATTATAGATAAAACAGAATAATTTCTACAATTTACGTTATATTATTTCTCTCAATATTAGAAGTGGTTTTATATTTTGTAAGTATTCCAGTATTTTAACTGGTCGCCTTTAATTCTACTTATCAAACTGATTTCATATTTAAATAAAATACATATTTCATTTGGAATAAATTTTATTTAAATTGTATCGCATTTTATACAAATTACCCTTAATAAATATTATGCTCTATTAAAAAACAACTGCAAAAACAAAAACTTAAACTAAATTAAATATTTAATAAAATTGAATTCGATTAGTTTGGACAAATAAACATTAAATGGATTTTAATTATTTATAATGTAGATTTAAAAAGTCTATATATATATATATATATATGTGTGTGTGTATTTTAGAGAAATTTTATATAAAAATAATCAACGACACATAAATATTTTCCATTTAATGAAGCCATTGAATATTTAATGATTTTGCTGTTTGTTTTAATTTTTTCGTTCAAATTTGAATTTATTTTGAAAATTCTCATGAAAATTTATACATATATACAAAAGTATAAATGTATGTAAAGAAAAAAAGGTAGTTTTATTTTGTATATGTATTGTGTATTTAATTTTAGTTATAATTTATTTGTAATAAATACGCTTTTGTTTGAAAGCAACTTTTAAACCACATTTTAATATGAGCATTTTTGTGTAAAACTTAACAAATCATTTCCGTTTCCGCTTGTTTATTGTAATACTTGCATCCGTAAAATTGTGTGTTTAATATTTGAAGTTTAATAGTAAAAGACTTATGAATAAATTTAAAATTATTTTTCACTTTTCCACGATATTGAAATTTAAAGACTTTAAAATTATTTGGATGTAAAACTTTTTCTTGTTTTTAATACTCATAATATATTCCAATTATAATTTTAGTTTTTTAACCAAAATATGAATATCAATATACTCATAATTACAAAAAAATATATATGATGTTGTTGTTTTGAATTAATTCGTGTCTGTATATTTTATTCCTATATAAATACATACATACATATTTGTTTTTTGTATCTTTGTTGTATGTATGTGGTTTTCATAGTTTTAAAACCAACAACTATAATAGCAAACAAAGAAAATAGTTTTAATCATTTTCTTGTTTATTTATTTAATGAGTTTCAATTTAAGGAATCCACAAAATAAACCATTTTTCTATTTGATAAATTTACATAAAATGAAGTTTATTATTTTGTTTTTTTTTATACTAAAGTTTTCTGTTTTTGGTGTGAATATGTATTTCAATAAACTAGCATTTGTATACGTTAATTATGTATTTTATTTGTATATGTAGTTGAAAATAAATATTTAAATACATTAAAATAAATAAAATTTTATTTAAAGTATGCAATAGAATTAAAGGTAAATACCACAACTTTTAATTCCCTGGCTGTTGATATATAAAAATAATTAAGGGCTATTAAATAAAATTATAAAAAAGTGAGGATTTATTACAATTTTATTATAAATAGCAGATTTGTTGAAAAATTAATAAAAATAAAAAATGTATCAAAATTTGTATATATACAATAATAAGATCATTGGGATAACAGAGCTTATTGTAGCAGGGCTACAGTGAAAAATATCTCGAGAAATATTATAACGTACTTTATAAGCAGTGTTGTCGAAACTTAAATGGGAAAAAGTACTAGAATTAACAAATGCTAAAACTAATAGCTCGATTATGTATGACAACCGATCTTTAGTTGTATGGACTACTGGCAACGCAACCTACAAGTAAATTTATACTATGAATAGCAACTCCATTTCAGTTGCCAAAAAGTTATCGATAATACTATTTTGAAAGTTTATCAACTGAAATAAATGTAAAAAAAATAAATAATCTAAAAAAAGTAAATGAAAGTGCTCTCGTTCGACGCTCTCTTTAAATGAATCAGTTGTGTTTGCTACAGATCTTCCGTAATAATTTCACCAAGTTTAAAAAGCTTACAATAGATGACACTCTTGAGAACTCACCAAATATACAACTTTAGTATGGATTTTCCTGGATAGAAGAAATTATCATAATGGATCCACCCACAGAAACAGCATCACTTATGATACTGAATCTGAATCTGACATGTAAAATTACTTTGGATTAATATTCGTGCTGCATCGAATTTCTTAGCTTTTGAATAAATCTGTGCTTTTATACGGAATTTGTAATAGATCTACCAATTCCTCAAACTATTAACACTTTTGCAATATATATATATATATATAATTTAAAAAAATTTCAGAAATCAGAAATTTGTAATTGCCTGTGTGGCAACTGAAGAGATATTTTAGTTTCCAGTTGCCATCTGTAATGTAATTCCGTCAGCTACCAACACAACTTGAGTTCGGTTGCCATACATAATCGACCTATAAAAGAAATTCGTTAGAGAAAAGTGCTAAAAACACAAAATTGTTATATTTGTTAAACATTAAAGGAAATGAATTAAAAAGAAAAAAAAAACATTACATTACATTAACATTAGCTATGTTTTGTTGCTGCCGTTAAGTGCTAACATTGATAGTTAGCTAAAAAACGATATTCAACCGACTTGATACCATTTAATATTCAAACAAAATTTTCACAGAGAAATTTCTTAATTTGTATTTATAAAACAAATAATTTACCAATTTTTTTGTTACTTAAAAATAATAAAATATGAAAATTCTTATTTATCATTAGAGCCAAAATCTTCATAAAATTGGAAAATTTCAAATAAAATGAAAAAATGAACAAAATAAAAATAAAATAAAATAAAATAAAATTAAAAACAATTTTAATGCGTTTATGACTAGTGTGACCATTTCAGCATTTTTGCAGCTAAATTTAGCATTTTTTTTCAGGTGCAAATTTTTCATTTAGCATTTGGCATATTCTTTAGCATTTTTTAATAATTCATGAAGCATTTTCTAGGATTTTTTTTATAAGAAGAAAATTTAAGTATTACAACTTAATTTCTATATTAGATAAACTTCAAAAATATTAAATGAATATTTTCGAAGCTTTGAAACAGACATGGACATATTAAATATAAATATAAAATAAATAAATATAGATACAAATATAAATATAAATATGAATATGAATATAAATATAAATATGAATATAAATATAAATATGAATATAAATTTAAAAATAAATATAAATATAAATACAAATATAAATATAATATATTCTACTACTATGTTCTACTATTCCAAATGCATGGTGTCAAGGGCTTTGTGTCCCACTGAAGAAATGATAATGTTAGGATGAAACGCAAGAAGTTCAAGTATTACAAAGATTATTATGACGGGAAACTGTCCGATCAAATCGAAATTAAGTATGTGGGACAAGGACACACCGAATCTTTGTGGATAATGTGAGAATGTTGAGAAAACGTAAGTGGTAGAACATGTAATTTGCTGCTGTCCACGGTTACAACATCATTAATTTAGATGGTTAGGGACGTAATGCCACAACGGACTGGGTGACAAATATAACTGCAAACTTGAGAATATTGTACGATTCATTATGTGAATTGAATGACTTGATGGCAGCAGATAGGAGAGCAAATGTTGGGAGATCCTGACTATAGCTGCTTATGACTCTTTTTTGTCTAGGAACTTTTTTCCTTCTTCTGTTTTATAATCGGTTCTTTTTTTATAATAATAATGAGATCAAAATTATGTAAAATTAACACGAAATGCAAATATACCACTAAAAAAGTATTTTATTAATTAGCATTATTTTTAGCATTTTTTAATATTTATTTGTAGCATTTGTTAGCTTTATTTTAAACACGATTTAGATGAAAATTTTTTTCGCATCTGGTCACACTGTTTATGACACTAGCTTTTTTAATATTTTTCTTAGATTGAGAGAGAGAGAGAGATGGAACAATGCAAGTATACCGTAAAACAGTGTTGCCAAAACCTTAAGACTATGTCCTACCAGACTATGCTTGAAAAACCACTAAAAACCGCCTACACATTAATTCAAGTCGATGATATTTACCGCTAAAATATTTCTTATAAAAGAATTCAATAAATTATAACTTTTTAAGTTAAAAACATGTTAAAAATTAATATCCATTATTTCGAAATCTTCATTTTCAAAACTTGACTGCATTTCAGAGGTTACAATCATATTGGAAAAATTTGTTAGGGATTATTTTTTGTTTATATTTTACTATACTCGACCTAAAATATTTTTAGGAAAAATCACCTATATAATTTTTCATACAGCAAAACCTCAAATGTTGTATATTTCGATTCGAGGAACACATCATTCGAATTTGTATTTTAAATAAGAATTACACAATAACCCTCCATTATTTGTCAGATTTTTCCATATAATAATGTTAAAGTAATTTAAATTTTTCAACAAAATATAGAAAAACAGTTGAATTAATAAAATTGTTGCTGGAATCTCATCGAGTTCCATAATTGAGATGAAAATAGGCGGACTTCAGGATTCTTCTATAAAACTGTGATAAACTTAAAAGTTAAAGAAGGTTTTATTAATAAATCAAAATATGTACATATATTTTTTTTTTTTACTTACCTTAACCACATTATGAAATAATTTCAAATTTATTACTATTTTTGTTTTTTCTCTCTGCGTAAATAAATTTAAATATTTTCTGGTTAAATCAATATTTGCACGAGTTGACGGTGCTTAACATTTTAAACATTTTAAGGAATAATATAATGATAGAAAATATTTCTGTAGAATATTTTTCATGCCAGGCATGAACTATATTCTCCTTTGGAAAACGCCTACATTAATACATTCAGACAGGTATGTTTTCATGAGTATCGAAACACATACATATTCACATCAGTGAGTGTAATTAAACGATTGTTTTACAATTTACAACGACATCAACAAAATAACCATTTGGTATCAAATAATGATGATGCCAATGCAGATGACGATGCTGAGGTAATGTTAAAACTGATGGGGACAAATTACAAAAAATTTTGTTAATAGCAAAGTTTGTCCTTTGAATGTTGATGATGTCACTGTGTTGCTCTGTTTGGTTGGTTGCTAGGTGATCCATTGATTAACTCATATTGTTAAAGGCAACTGATTCAGGTGTTTTTGTCTTTTTTTTACTTTCTCACTTTTGTTGTTATTATTTGGTTGATCCAATTTTTGTTGTTGTTTATACCCTCTATGCAGTGGGTATAATATGCAGCTGAGTTATACCATTTGGTCATTTTGATGCTGAGTGAATAATTATGGCATTCTTTTGTAATTATAGAGTGAACATTAAGAATCATATAACAGCGCCATATTTACTGTTAACTATTACATTCATACACACTATAACACGCACATACAATTACATAACACTTGTGTGAGTGAGTGTGTAATTTGGTTATATCAATTGGTGGGTGTTGTTTTATAGCTTAGCCGTTTAAATTGACACCTTTTAATTAAAAACAAAATAAAAAATATGGGAATTCAATTCACAAGGATTCGGTAACAATTGAAAGGTTTATCGCTGCGTAGGGAAAGTTATGTTGTGTAGGAGGTCTTGTCAATCTGTTAGGAATAAAATTAACATAGAAAACAAACTAATTTTCGTATTGGCGATTTTTAAAGAATTTTATTTATCAATAGAGAAGAAGAGCTATAGGTTGAGAGATTTACAATGATAATAAGTACAGAGAGAGGGAGAATCAAGAAGAACAGCTTAAAAAGTCGACATAATTTGTTTGTTAGAAAGTAGAAGAACTGAGAAATTTTATGGAAAATTTAAGAAAGTCCAAAGACAGCTGAGAACATAGAAAAAAAAAAGAGTGAAGATATTGTTGTGTATTTTTTTTTTTATTAATTTAAATAAATAATAAGTTCTGCGAGAATTCGGTAAAAGTAAAATTTAAAGAAAATTCCCTGAAAACAGCAAACTTTTAAAAAGGACTCTATAAATCGTAAATTTGTCGAGGATTATAAATATATCGAGTTTCATGTAAATCAAAAATTTAATGTAAATGTAAAATTAATTATAAATGATAACTTTATCGAAAATTTAATGTAAATAGTAAGTTTATCGAAAATTTACTATAAATAGTAAATTTATCGAAAATTTACAATAAATAGTGAATTTATTGAAAATTTACAATAAATAGTAATTTTATCGAAAATTTACTATAAATAGTAAATTTATCGAAAATTTACTATAAATAAATCGTAAATCGTAAATTTATCGAAAATATACTATAAATCGTAAATTTATCGAAAATATACTACAAACCACAAATTTATCGAAAAATTACTATAAATAGTAAATTAATCGAAAATTTACAATAGATAGTAAATTTATCGAAAATTTACAATAAATAGTAACTTTATCGAAAATAATTTACAATAAGTAGTATCGAAAATTTACAATATATAGTAAATTTATCGAAAATTTACTATAAATAGTAAATTTATCGAAAATATACTATAAATTGTAAATTTAGCGAATATTTACTATAAATCGTAAATTAATCGAAAATTTACTATAAATCATAAATTTATGGAAAATTTACTATAAATCGTAAATTTATCTAAAATTTATTATAAACAGTAAGTTTGTCAAAAACTTGCTAAAAGCAGTAAATTTTTCGAAAATTTGCTATAAATCGTAAATTTATCGAATATTTAGTATAAATAGTAAATATATTGAAAATTTAATATAAATCGTAAATTCATCGAATATTTACTATAAACAGTAAATATATTGAAAATTTAATATAAATCGTAAATTCATCGAAAATTTACTATAAATCGTAAATTTATCGAAAATTTACAATAAATCGTAAATTTATCGAAAATTTACTATAAATCGTAAATTTATTTAAAATTTACTATAAATTTATCGAAAGTGTGCTATAAATCGTAAATTTATGGAAAATTTGCTATAAATCGTAAATTTATCGAAAATTTACTATAAATCGTGAATAAATCGAAAATTTTCTGTAAATCGTAAATAAATCGAAAATTTTACGATTGTAAATTTATCGAAAATTTACTATAAATCGTAAATTTATCGAAAATTAACTATAAATCGTAAATTTATCGAAATTTTACTATAAATCATAAATTTATTGAAAATTTTCTGTAAATTGAAAATTTATCGAAAATTTACTATAAATCATAAATTTATCGAAAATTTACTATAAATCATAAATTTATCGAAAATTTACTATAAATCATAAATTTTTCGAAAATTTTCTATAAATCGTAAATTTATGGAAAATTTACTGTAAATTGTAAATTTATCTTAAATTTACTATAAATCGTAAATTCATCGAAAATTTACTACAAATCGAAAATTTACTATAAATAGCAAATTTACTATATGAAGAAAAATTATCTATAACTTGCTATAAATGTTAAATGTTCTTTTATAAATGTAATTAGTATTTTTTGTACGAAAACATCCAAAATCATCGTCCCTTGATTTGGTATAAGCAAAATTCTTTCTACCAAATAATTTTCATTTTCAAATAAATTCCAATTATAAAATTATTATAAATTAATAAAACCTTAAATTTCTTTGTAGTTTGTAAAAAAATTCATAAAAATTTTACACATACATACATACATACATACATACATACATACATACACACATACATGTATGCAAAAATTAATTACAAAAATATTTCCTTTAACTGAACTTTGCCTAAAGAATTTCTTCGGTGTGTGTGACAAAACAACAACATGTGGCGTTTCGCTCAACATGTGATGGGTAAAATTTACAATTCATTAAAAATAATAGCAATATAAAAAGCCAACAACAAGTAAAACAATAATCATAATTTATAACTGAAATCGATATAGAGACACCCAAAGGCGACTGACTGTTTATCAATACTCCAGAACTAGTGTATTCAAAAACCAAAATCGGTTAACCGGTTTTTGCTGTTTAAAAAACCGACTGGTTTCGAATAATATTTTTTTTCGAACTATACGTCAGGCAGGTTTTTTTTTCTGTCGATTAATCGGTTTTTTATGAAATCTTCTTTTTTTATTTTTTTTTTTGCTTTAGCAACCCAGTTTTCCTATTTTTAATACTTGCTTATTTAGGGCCTGATTCATTACGACAGTCAAATTGTTTGAAAATAACATTTGTAGAAAATTATAAATTTTTTTAAGTGGTAATTTTCTTATAAATTTATAAACAATTCTCTTGTACTGAATCAGGTCCTCAATTATTTGAAAGTACTTTTCATTTACATTATTTTGTGATAAAGCTTTAAATTTAGCTTTTTTTTAATTTCTAATTTAACACCAGACATACTAAGAACTGAGATTTTTATATTTTTTTTAGTTGATTTAAACTCATTTTTATTAACAAATTCTAGGTAAATTCTATTTTAGTTTTCACGTTAGTCATAAGAAAAATTTCTCTCTCCTAGCATGAGGTAATCTTCAGTAATTAGTTAAAAAAATACTAATTTTGAGCATAATGCTTTAGTTCCAGAAGAACGATATGACTTTTTATTTTTATATTATTTGTCATAACAAGTGACATGTGCTACAAGTGTACTTTATTTAGTAAAAATAATAAACATTTAAAAAATACATATTTATATTTTAGTAAAAACCTGTTTTTTTTAAACAATTTTTCGAATAATTCGAAAACCGGTTTTTTGAAAATGTGGGTTTTTTGATTACACTAGCCTATATTAAAACGTCTGTCTATAGTTTATTTATAAAAAATAAAATATTAGAAAGAAGAGAAATGGTATGAAGACAAATAAAAGAAATACATAGAATATTCAATCAAAGCAAATTGTATTTGTAGACCCAACTATATAAAGGAAGCACCATGGTGTGCAAAATATAAAAGGATAATTTAAGTTACACCAAACACACATCAAACGTATAGCAATAACAACGTATATCAAAACTACTAAAAAGACATTATCAATATTATTGTCAAGATATATATAGAAAGAGGGGGAGAAAAAATGGCACTTTATAGTGCTTCATATAAATATACAAATACCCACACAAACTAGTTTCATTCACTAAATAGACAAACTATTAACACTCTTCTTCTTTTTTTACTCATTCATTTTCACACGTATTCGTTATAAATTTAAATGTGTATTAGTTTACATTCTTGTTAGTAAAGAAATTATATATGTGGGCTTTTCTTTTGACTATGGGTTTTTGTGTAGAGTTTATTGTCATTTTCTTCTGTCATTTATATCCTGTTGCGCCTTAATGCTGTCTCTTCTTATTGCTAGTGTTGTTGCTGTAGTTGTTGTTAGTAGTGTTGTCATCAGTTTTGCCATTTATTACTATTGACGACTAGTCCATACTTACACACATACATTCATAAAAATTTCTTATTTTACTTAGAGCCTACCACCAGCTGTTGAAGACAATTGCCTTTGTAGTTGTATCGAGCTATTTCATGTTTATTATATTTTACACTACTCAAAGTGTGAGGTGTGTTGAGTTTGTTATTTTATTTGATCTGATAAAATAATAGACTTTTCAAATCAAAATGTATAGAAAGGCTGTAGAGGAGAAACTAAGCTTTTAGCAAAATGATCTTGTAGTTACTCTTTCGTAATGAAAGATGAGTTATAGAGTGTCAAAATTGACCACCTCGAAACGTGAAGATGCTTTAGGGCTTCTAACTTCTACAAATTTGTATGATTTTTTAATTTCTGTAAAAAGTTTGATGAGAAAAGAAACAAATTTATCGAACATTTACTATAAACAAGATATTTATCGGAAATTTACTCTAGACAGAAAATTTATCGAAAATTTGCTATAAATAGGAAGTTTAACGAAAATTTACTATAATTAAGAAATTTTTCGAAAATTTACTATGAACAACAAATTTATCGGAAATTTACTATAAATAGGAAATTTATTCATAATTAATACAAAAAGAAATTTATCAAAAATTTACTATAAACAAGATATTTATCGAAAATTTACTATAAATAGGAAATTTGTCTAAAATTTAATGTAAATAGGAAATTTATCGAAAATTTTCTTTAGAAAGAAATTTATCGAAAACTTATTACAAATAGCAAAATTTGTAAAAAATTTACTGTAAATCGTAAATTTATATGAAATTTACTATAAATCATAAATTTATAGAAAATTTACTGAAATCGTAAATTTATAAAAAATTTACTGTAAATAGGAAATTTATCGAAAATTTACTCTAAAAAGGAAATTTATCGAAAATGTAAAGCATTTTACTATTAACAAAATATTTATCGGAAATTTACTATAAATAGGAAATTTATCCATAATTTTGTATAAAATGTAATTTGTCGAAAATTTACTGTAAATTGGAAATTTATCGAAAATTTTCTCTAAAAGGAAATTTATCGAAAACTTATTATAAATAGCAAAAATTATTAAAATTTTACTGTAAATCGTAAATTTATCGGAAATATGCTGAAGTCGTAATTTTATAGCAAATTTACTATAAATAGGAAATTTATGAAATTTTTCTCTCGATAGGAAATTTATAGAAAATTTACTATTAACAAGAAATTTATCTAAAATTTATTATAAACAAGAAATTCTTCGAAAATTTACTATAAAGTACAAATTTATTCAAATTTGCAACAAAAAATGAATTTATCGAAAATTTTCTCTAAAATGAAATTTATCGAAAACTTGTTACAAATAGCAAAAATTTTACTGTAAATCGTAAATTTATAGAAAATTTACTATAAATCATAAATTTATAGAAAACTTGCTATAAATCATAAATTTGTCGAAAATTTACTGAAATCGTAAATTTATAGGAAATTTACTGTAAATAGGAAATTTATCGAAAATTTTCTCTAAAAAAGAAATTTATTGAAAATTTACTGTAAATAGTAAATTTATCGAAAATTTACTGTAAATAGGAAGTTTATCGAAATTTTACTTTAAAAAGGTAATTTATCGAAAATGTAAAGTATTTTACTTTTAACAAAATATTTATCAGAAATTTGCTATAAATAGGAAATTTATACATAATTTTCTATAAAATGAAATTTATCGAAAATTTACTATAAATAGGTAATTTGTCGACAATTTACTATAAATCGTAAATTTATAGCAAATTTACTGTAGATAGGAAATTTATCAAAATTTTACTCTAAACAAGAAATTTATCGAAAATTTATTATAAAGTACAAATTTATCCAAGTTTAAACAAAAAACTAATTTATCGAAAATTTTCTATAAAAAAATTGTATTGAAAATTTATTTACATAAGAAATTTATCGAAAATTTGATATAAACAAAAAAATTTATTGAAAATTTATTACAGACAAGAAATTTATCGGAAGTTTACTATAATAAACAAAATATTTATTGAAATTTTACTATAAAATACAAATAAATCGGAAATTTATAATGAAATAAAAATCTATCGAAAATTTACTATAAAAGGCAAATTTTGTCGAAAATTTACTATAAAATACAAATTTATCGAATATTTACTGTAGAATACAAATCTGTCGGAAATTTATTATTAAAGGCAAATTTTGTTGAAAATTTACTACAAAAACCAAATTTATCAGAAATTTATTATAAACAAAAAGTTTATTGAAAATTTACTTAAGCAAGAAAATTTTCACACATTATACTATAAAAAGCAAATTTAACGAAAATTTCCTATAAAAAGCAAGTTTAGCAAAAATTTCCTACAAAGAGCAAATTTAGTGATTTTAATTTAATACAACCACTGGTTTAGGAGCTATAAATTTATTAACATTTTCTTTTTTGCCATCGGCTTCATTTTATATATCAACAAAACGATAGTTTGCTCACCTAGTATTCTTTGATACAAAATTTAAAATATTTTGATTCTAAAGTGCTTCAATATATACAAATATATGATAATAAAAATTTCCTATAAAAAGTAAGTTTATTAAAAATTTGCTATAAAAAGCAAGTCTATCAAAAATTTCCTATAGAGTGCAAATTTAGTGATTTTAATTTGATACAACCACTGGTTCAGGAGCTATAAATTTATTAACAATTTATTTTTTGCCATCGGCTTCTTTTTATATATCAACAAAAAGATAGTTTGAGCACCTAGTGTTTTTTGATACAAAATTTAAAATATTTTGATTCTAAAATGATTCAATACTTACAAATATAAGATAATTAAAATTTGTTTAAAGTTGAGGTAACAATTTCTCAATGCCACTTATAGACCTTCATTTACTTATTATTTTCATTCCTTTTCTTCTCCTTTCACTGCTATTGTAATTCATAAAGACCTTTTTACTTTCCTATGAAAAAACTCTACTCCATTCTGTTGAATTTCTATAAATTGTGTCATCATTGCTATGTATATTAAAAAAGAAAAAAATGTGTCAAATGTTTGGCGCCTATACTTAAATAGTCATTGTTGTCGTTAAATTTTGTCCTTTTCATCCTTTATTAAAGAAATGAAAATATCGAGCCTTTTTCTACAGTTGTTTTTGTTGTCTTTAAAGGAGAGAGTAAAAGCAACAAGCGGTTTTGTAAAACTTGTTTTTTTGCTTTTTTAACACATACTAGAGAGTAATTTTCTATATCATAAAAAGGCGCTCTCAGTAGTTCTTACTTTTTGGGTTCTCTTTGATTTTTATTGTATTATTGAATCATTTTGAATTGTTAAAAAGGAAAAAGTATGAAATTTACACCATTAGCTTGAAAATTATATTTTAAATTCTTCCATGATTATTTTGAATTTTTTTTCTTTATAAAATGCAAATTTCCTAACAAGGTAGTAACATGTAAAGCATTTTTGTTATAAAAGTTGAAAACATCAATTAGAAATTTTTGTCATGCCATTGGAAATGGTGTTTTATTCAAGCATGTATGTCTGAGTGTTCTAGTTTTGTTATTGCTTCAAATAAAACGGATGTAACTCGTTTATAAGAGATGATAAATAATATCCATATAAAGAACAAAAAAAAAAATGATAACAAAAAAAAAAAAAAAATAAAAAAAAAATAATAATAACAAATGTCTTGCCGTTTATACTGACGATATATTATATACACATGTACGAATGTACAGAAAACTGTTGGATTTTATTTTTTTATAACGATTTCTATAACAGCTCGCTGCTTTAGAAATATAGAGAGAAAAACTAAAATGACAGATCTATTATGGTTTTTGGCGGAAACCATGATGGCGTTTCAGTTTTTCTTTATTGCTCGTGATTTTTTTTTTAAATATAAAACTATTACACTTTTTTTAATGAAACAGTGGGAAAATTCAAAGGAATTTAGATTCAGGAAAATTTAACATATCGCCCATTTGTTGTAACAACATCATAACTAAAAAAGTCTACTTCTTCAGGTGGTTCCTTTTTAGTTTTTAACTTATAATCACTTTTCTAGAATCGCACAAAAAATAAATAAATAAATAAAAATAAAATAAAAAATAAATAAAAATTTGGAGAAAATACTTTTCTTCTGATCCTGCGTGAAATATAAAAAAAATTTAACATAAGATTTTAGCAGTTAATAAAACACATTATTTATTGTGCATTAGTGATGTTAACCCGAAATTTCCGTTTTTTGAGTTATGATGTTATTACAGCAAATGAGCGATAAGCAAAGTATTTAAATTAAGAAATCTCAAATATAATGAAAAATTTGCTATAAATAGCAAATTTATCAAAAATTTACCATAAATATAAAAGGAAAATTTATGGAAAATTTACATTAAAAAAGCAAATTTATCGAAAAGTTACCTTAAAAGAAAATCTATCGAAAATTTACTATAAAAGCAAATCTATCAAAAATTTACTATAAGAAGCATATTTATCAAAAATTTACCATAAAAAGCTATTCCACTACAAAATGCATTTAATAGGAAATTTTCGATAAATTTGCTTTAATAGGAAATTTCGGATAAAGTAGCTTTTTCTATGATATTTTCGACAAACTTGCATTTTATACGAAATTCTTGATAAATGTGCTTCTTATAGTAAATTATCGATAGCCTTGCTTTTTATAGTAAATTTTCAATAAATTTGTTTTTTTATAGTGAATTTTCGATAAATTTGTAGTTTGTAGCAAATTTTTCGAAAAATTGGCAGTTTATACTAAATTTTCAATAAATTTACGACTTATAGTAAATTTTCGATAAATTTATGATTCATAGTAAATTTTTAATAAATTTACGATTTATAGTAAATTTTCGATAAATTTTCGATGTATAGTAAATTTTCAATAAATTTACGATTTATAGTAAATTTTCGATAAATTTATGATTTATAGTAAATTTTTGATAAATTTACGATTTATGGTAAACTTTCGATAAATTTACGATTCATAACAAATTTTCAATAAATTTACGATTTATAGTAAATTTTCAATAAATTTACGATTTATAGTAAATTTTCGATAAATTTACTATTTATAGTAAATTTTCGATAAATTTACGATTTATAGCAAATTTTCCATAAATTTACGATTTATAGTAAATTTTCAATAAATTTACGATTTATAGTAAGTTTTCTATAAATATACGATTTATAGTAAATTTTCGATTAATTTACGATTTATAATAAATTTTCGATAAATTTACGACGCATAGTAAATTTTCGATAAATTTTCTATTTGTGGTATTTTTTTTTTTGATAAATTTACTATTTGCAGTAAATGGTAAATATGTTTTTTATGGTAATTTTTCGATAAATTAGCGTTTTATGGTATATATTCGAAAAATTATCTTTTTAAGATAAATATCCGATTAATTTGTTCTTTTATGGTAAAAATACGAATAATTATTAGTTTTTTATGGAAAATTTTCAATAAATTTGTTTTTGTGATAAATTTCCGATAAATTCTCTTTTTTATAGGAAATTTTAGATAAATTTTCTTTTTATAATAAATTTCCGATAAATTTGATTTTTTTGTTGTGAACATTCTATAAATGTACTTTTTGAAGTCAATTTTCGATAAATTTGCTTTTTAGTAAATTTTCGATAATTTCGTGCTTTATAATAAATTTTTTATAATTTTGCATTTTTGTAGTAGACATTTTCCAAGTATTTTATATACATACTTCATAAGCTATTCGTGTACCACTGTGTAAACAGATTTAAACACTGTGTAAATCTCTGTAACCCTTTTCCTCTTACCAATTTTCATTGACCTTAATTATTTCCATAACAAAAGTATCCCAAAACGTACTTTGGTCACCGGAGAAGGATGTCAGTTTTTTGGTTAGTAACTAAAGCGCCAAATATTCCTGCTATTTATTTATTTGCTTGTTTGTTTATTTCTATTAAAGAAATTAGATGCTTCTTGATGAAACATTGGAATTCAATTTCAGTACTTCAACTTTGCATATAGCTGATTTTTTTTCGTTTTTCGTTTTTGAGTGTTTCAACCATAGAACAGAATGATTTCAACACTTTAAAATTGTTTTCATTTTGATTTGAGTTTTCTGGCATTTCCCAACTGTTTCCATATAAACATGGTTGTGGCAGTTTTAGTTTTTGGTTGTTTGTAATTTAATTTGATTGTTTTTAGTTTTTCGGTTGAATATTGTAATGAAAATATTTTGTTTACAATGCCACAAACAAAATAAAACGAAACCAGAGAAATAGCAAAAATAAAATAATAATAAACACTGAAACAGAAATTGTTACCAGTAAACAACAACAATAATCTGATATCTGTAAGTATACGTCAACTCTATTTTATACATGAATATTGTTAAAGTTGCAACTAAATTGATGATATAAAGTTTTCAATTTTTTTTTATTTGACAAAGCCGACAAATAAATAAAATAACAACAACCTTACTGTTGGCAAACTTTTAGTGAATATTGAAATTTTACATAGTGTTGCTTTCACATACGTTTATACATACATACAAATACATTGACACTTTAGTTTTAGTTTGTTAAATTTGTTGTGTTGTTCATGCGTCTGCCTTTTGTTGCATTGAAATGTGTTTTTTAGATACAATTCTTTATCCCTTTTTTTGTTTAGTTCTTTGAAGTGATATGGTGTCATTGCAAAAACGACAACTACTAAAACAAAAATAGTAAAAAAAATCTAACGCAGACTTTTATACAGATAGGGATTCATAGTTATTTGTTGCTGTTTTTGTTACGACTATATTCTTGTTATTGTTTCTATAGGTTAGTTAAATGTACGATATTTGTAATACAAAAAAAAAAAAAAAAAAAAAAAAAAAATAATAATAAAAAAAAAATGACAAGAAAAACCGAGAAATGAACGCATTTTGCCAGCATGATATTGCTGCAGTGATTCTGTATCTGTCTGTATAAAATGATGTTGATAATTTGTGTGAGTGTTGCTTAATTTAAACGAAAATATTTTTTTTGTTATTCAATACATAAAGAAAAAATAAGGAGAAAGGGTAAAAGTAAGGAGTTTATATTTTGACTTTTTAAAAATTCATCAAAATACAAACTTTTTATCCTTGTCATTTTGATTTAAATTAAACGTTTGTATTTGCATAAAGATGATATATGGTTGCATATGGAAAACGCGCTTAAAGGTATGCGATAAATAATATGTCATAACTTTACTTTAAATATACATGGCGTATTATAAATATTTAATTTAATAATCATACGCAGTGCGTGATCATCATTAACTTAACGCTTAAAGAAAATGTCATAATTATTAAGAATAAATATTTATAATCGAAAAACTATAAAATTGGCTTGGTTAAGGTCCTGTAATTTTTTAACACAGTTATATACAACAAAATCTTCTTAGTATTACCCAGAACGACAAAAAAGTACTATTTTTAGCTGCACAGAATTTCACAACTTATTTATATACTCGTGCTCTTGGAGTTCTAAATATAAACCAATATTAAAGAAATTTATTGAGGTTGTAGCATATATTGCTACATATCTTGAGAATGATTTGTTTGATTGGGCTTAATAAAATACCGAAAAATTCGAATTAGAATTGTACTTACTTACACATATAATATAACAGTATCGAAGATATTCAAAAATATATGTAAATTAAAAAAAAAAAAAATTTAAATTTAAATCTACTTTGGTTGCCAAGTAAATAGTTAAGAAGCTAATTTAATGGCTCTTCACTACTTAAACATTAGCTGAATAAGCCATTATCTTAGCATGGTAATGTCATTAGAGGCAACTACTCACCTCATATTATTACATGTAGGAATTTTGGAAAGTAATTACATATATGTCATCACAAGAATTTGATTGATTTTAAAGTATTACAGAAGTTATTACTAGTAAAAGGATTTTATACATTTTATATGTTTTTTGCCGTGCCATTAATATTATTAAGCTGCAATTCTAAACATATATTTATCCCTTTTTTAAATATATGAATTGGTAAACTCAAATAAAAAAATCAATAAATAATATCATTTTCAAAAATCTGATTAACTACCTGAGCAATAAAAAAATATGCTCTAAAAGAGGTGTTTTATATGCGTAAAAAATGCTCCTAAAATCGGAAAATATTCTATTTGAATTAAAAGATATGCTCCTAAAATATTATTTTTTCTGGCCAAATTTTTAATTTTCTAATATTCATGCTTAAAATAACTTAACCTTTATTAGTAATTGCTAATAAAGGTCTTTTTATACTTGAATTTATTCAAAGCAACACACTGTATCATGAAATTACAAAATTTCGATCAATTTTAAAGATGAAAATTATTAGGGAATCGTATTTGAAAAAAAATCTATTAGGTGCAAAACATGAAAAATTACACACCTTGGTGTAAAATATACAAACATATTTGATTTAAATGGCTTAGATATTCTCTGAAGTAAGGATATGACTAAATATGCAAAAAGATGTAACAACAAATCGTTGTCAAAATTCTTAAAAATTGTCTGATATGGATGAATAACTAATGATTTTGTTCAATTGAAGCCCAAGAAAAAATATGATTTTGCATGTTACATACTGGTTTATAAATAAGTAGTTACTAGACTACTTCTATGTAATGCGGAGGGTATGATGTTGTCAATAAAAAGTAACTAAATCCTTAGCTACATGTCACTACCAAGTTTTTGCTGGGTAATATTATTTCATAAAAAACAAGTTACAGCACTATATTCTGCAGTGCCTAATCACTTATTCATTTCACTACCTTACCGACAAAGAGTAAAATCTACGCCTTGAAGTATGATTTCATATTTTCACATTTATGCTTCCAAAAATAAGTTACATTTTTTCCAAACTACGAAAATGTGAACACAAAATTAAACTAGGAAGCAAGGGTTGCTTCCTTCAAAAAACAAAAACACAGAAAAACACTGATGACTAGTAAATTTATATACATATGTTTGTATGTAGATACATGCTTATACAAAAAACAACAACATTGATTCATTGCAATGATTCTTTTTCCAACTAAAAAACGTCCAACATGAAAAATGATTATGTGTATGTATATACAATCAAAAAACAAAACTGAAAGTCATTGCAATGCTTTTTATGTGTGTTTGTATGTGTATATTTTTAATAATTTTTTCAGATTTTTAACTATAACTCGGTTATTTATGGACCGGTATAGTTAATTCAAAAAATTGAAATTTTACAAAAATATTTATGACAGATTTATACAAATCCGAAATCCGTAGGGTTCCGAAAATTGAAAAACCGAAATCCGTAGGATTCCGAAAATCGAAAACCGGTTTAAAAAACTGGCTTTTTGACATATCTCCATATATATATATATATATATATATATATATATATATATACATATAACAAGAACAACAATAACAATATATAAATATATATATATATATATATATATATATATATATATATATATATATATATATATATATATATTATTATTATTATTTATTTTTTAGTCGCAATATTTTCTGTGAATAGGCAATAAAATTATAAACAAAAGTATTTACCAAAATTTGCATTAAGAAATACAATATTGTTTTAAAAATTTAAGATATTTACACTATAATATATTTTAAACTAATATTTCGTTTTAATGAAAAATAAAGTAGTGTAAACCTCTCTTTATTTTAAATAAACAAAAGGTTTTTAAATATTTAAAAAGCTGCGTTCTTCTAATTATAATTTAAAGTGTTACAAAATTTTTGGTACAAGAACTACTCTCAATATGGATTTATCAGCATAGGTCGAAATTTCTGAAAATTATCACGTAATATACTTAAGGAGATCTACAGCATATCTTAGGTCACTTTAAAAATAAAAGTTTTATCTTTATCAGGTATTTTCAGGTAATTTCAAAGAAAATTTTGGGAACAACTCTATATAATGCGCTATAGGAAAAGAAAAACTTTTACTTCTTCTACTATTTATTACTTTTGTGTGACAGTTTTTAATTAAATGCAACATGTTTTCTTGTGGCTTGTTTAGTTGTTATTGTTATGGTTGTAGTTGTTGTGATTATTATTATTTTTGTTATAGCTATTATTGCAAATGCCCTTTAACTTAAAAATCAATATTTTTCTTACATTTTCCTTTTAATATATAAGTATTTATTTACGTTTTTCCTTCCGTTTCATTTGGTTTAATATTTTGTTCATTATATATATTTTGTTTTGTGAAAAATATTTTTCTAAAACTAGAACAGCAATAATTGTAGCAGCAGTAACACGAACAGCACATTGGAATATTTAAATTTCCAACACCATAATAACCAAGAAGGAGCTTCTTGCGCAACAATATATGTAATTTCTTTTTGGCCAAAACAAATTTACAAATGAACAATGAATAAATAAATAAATAAATTTGATTCGCAGGTTGTAAGAGAATTGTTTACGTTGGATTTTATTTGTAGAGCAGTAAATGTGTGTTTATATTATGTAGAATGTGAGCAACTCTAGATAAAATTTTATTACTCTGTTCTAAAGTTGAGACTGTACTATAGACTGTACTGTAGACTATAGTCTATTCTATAGTATAGAATATAGTCTTTTACATTGTCTAGACTATAGTCTGTTCTATAGTCTAGACTATAGTCTGTTCTATAGTTTAGACTATAGTTTGTTATATAGTTTAGACTATAGTCTGTTCTATAGTTTAGACTATAGTCTGTTCTATAGTTTAGACTATAGTCTGTTCTATAGTTTAGACTATAGTCTGTTCTATAGTTTAGACTATAGTCTGTTCTATAGTTTAGACTATAGTCTGTTCTATAGTTTAGACTATAGTCTGTTCTATAGTTTAGACTATAGTCTGTTCTATAGTTTAGACTATAGTCTGTTCTATAGTTTAGACTATAGTCTGTTCTATAGTTTAGACTATAGTCTGTTCTATAGTTTAGACTATAGTCTGTTCTATAGTTTAGACTATAGTCTGTTCTATAGTCTAGACTATAGTCTGTTCTATAGTCTAGACTATAGTCTGTTCTATAGTCTAGACTATAGTCTGTTCTATAGTTTAGACTATAGTCTGTTCTATAGTCTAGACTATAGTCTGTTCTATAGTTTAGACTATAGTCTGTTCTATAGTCTAGACTATAGTCTGTTCTATAGTTTAGACTATAGTCTGTTCTATAGTCTAGACTATAGTCTGTTCTATAGTTTAGACTATAGTCTGTTCTATAGTCTAGACTATAGTCTGTTCTATAGTTTAGACTATAGTCTGTTCTATAGTCTAGACTATAGTCTGTTCTATAGTTTAGACTATAGTCTGTTCTATAGTCTAGACTATAGTCTGTTCTATAGTTTAGACTATAGTCTGTTCTATAGTCTAGACTATAGTCTGTTCTATAGTTTAGACTATAGTCTGTTCTATAGTCTAGACTATAGTCTGTTCTATAGTTTAGACTATAGTCTGTTCTATAGTCTAGACTATAGTCTGTTCTATAGTTTAGACTATAGTCTGTTCTATAGTCTAGACTATAGTCTGTTCTATAGTCTAGACTATAGTCTGTTCTATAGTCTAGACTATAGTCTGTTCTATAGTCTAGACTATAGTCTGTTCTATAGTCTAGACTATAGTCTGTTCTATAGTCTAGACTATAGTCTGTTCTATAGTCTAGACTATAGTCTGTTCTATAGTCTAGACTATAGTCTGTTCTATAGTCTAGACTATAGTCTGTTCTATAGTCTAGACTATAGTCTGTTCTATAGTCTAGACTATAGTCTGTTCTATAGTCTAGACTATAGTCTGTTCTATAGTCTAGACTATAGTCTGTTCTATAGTCTAGACTATAGTCTGTTCTATAGTCTAGACTATAGTCTGTTCTATAGTCTAGACTATAGTCTGTTCTATAGTCTAGACTATAGTCTAGACTATAGTCTGTTCTATAGTCTAGACTATAGTCTGTTCTATAGTCTAGACTATAGTCTGTTCTATAGTCTAGACTATAGTCTGTTCTATAGTCTAGACTATAGTCTGTTCTATAGTCTAGACTATAGTCTGTTCTATAGTCTAGACTATAGTCTGTTCTATAGTCTAGACTATAGTCTGTTCTATAGTCTAGACTATAGTCTGTTCTATAGTCTAGACTATAGTCTGTTCTATAGTCTAGACTATAGTCTGTTCTATAGTCTAGACTATAGTCTGTTCTATAGTCTAGACTATAGTCTGTTCTATAGTCTAGACTATAGTCTGTTCTATAGTCTAGACTATAGTCTGTTCTATAGTCTAGACTATAGTCTGTTCTATAGTCTAGACTATAGTCTGTTCTATAGTCTAGACTATAGTCTGTTCTATAGTCTAGACTATAGTCTGTTCTATAGTCTAGACTATAGTCTGTTCTATAGTCTAGACTATAGTCTGTTCTATAGTCTAGACTATAGTCTGTTCTATAGTCTAGACTATAGTCTGTTCTATAGTCTAGACTATAGTCTGTTCTATAGTCTAGACTATAGTCTGTTCTATAGTCTAGACTATAGTCTGTTCTATAGTCTAGACTATAGTCTGTTCTATAGTCTAGACTATAGTCTGTTCTATAGTCTAGACTATAGTCTGTTCTATAGTCTAGACTATAGTCTGTTCTATAGTCTAGACTATAGTCTGTTCTATAGTCTAGACTATAGTCTGTTCTATAGTCTAGACTATAGTCTGTTCTATAGTCTAGACTATAGTCTGTTCTATAGTCTAGACTATAGTCTGTTCTATAGTCTAGACTATAGTCTGTTCTATAGTCTAGACTATAGTCTGTTCTATAGTCTAGACTATAGTCTGTTCTATAGTCTAGACTATAGTCTGTTCTATAGTCTAGACTATAGTCTGTTCTATAGTCTAGACTATAGTCTGTTCTATAGTCTAGACTATAGTCTGTTCTATAGTCTAGACTATAGTCTGTTCTATAGTCTAGACTATAGTCTGTTCTATAGTCTAGACTATAGTCTGTTCTATAGTCTAGACTATAGTCTGTTCTATAGTCTAGACTATAGTCTGTTCTATAGTCTAGACTATAGTCTGTTCTATAGTCTAGACTATAGTCTGTTCTATAGTCTAGACTATAGTCTGTTCTATAGTCTAGACTATAGTCTGTTCTATAGTCTAGACTATAGTCTGTTCTATAGTCTAGACTATAGTCTGTTCTATAGTCTAGACTATAGTCTGTTCTATAGTCTAGACTATAGTCTGTTCTATAGTCTAGACTATAGTCTGTTCTATAGTCTAGACTATAGTCTGTTCTATAGTCTAGACTATAGTCTGTTCTATAGTCTAGACTATAGTCTGTTCTATAGTCTAGACTATAGTCTGTTCTATAGTCTAGACTATAGTCTGTTCTATAGTCTAGACTATAGTCTGTTCTATAGTCTAGACTATAGTCTGTTCTATAGTCTAGACTATAGTCTGTGCTATAGTCTAGACTATAGTCTGTTCTATAGTCTAGACTATAGTCTGTTCTATAGTCTAGACTATAGTCCGTTCTATAGTCTAGACTATAGTCCGTTCTATAGTCTAGAATATAGTCCGTTCTATAGTCTAGACTATAGTCTGTTCTATAGTCTAGACTATAGTCCGTTCTATAGTCTAGACTATAGTCCGTTCTATAGTCTAGACTATAGTCCGTTCTATAGTCTAGACTATAGTCCGTTCTATAGTCTAGACTATAGTCTGTTCTATAGTCTAGACTATAGTCCGTTCTATAGTCTAGACTATAGTCCGTTCTATAGTCTAGACTATAGTCCGTTCTATAGTCTAGACTATAGTCTGTTCTATAGTCTAGACTATAGTCTGTTCTATAGTCTAGAATATAGTCTGTTCTATAGTCTAGAATATAGTCTGTTCTATAGTCTAGAATATAGGCTGTTCTATAGTCTAGACTATAGTCTGTTCTATAGTCTAGACTATAGTCTGTTCTATAGTCTAGACTATAGTCTGTTCTATAGTCTAGACTATAGTCTGTTCTATAGTCTAGACTATAGTCTGTTCTATAGTCTAGACTATAGTCTGTTCTATAGTCTAGACTATAGTCTGTTCTATAGTCTAGACTATAGTCTGTTCTATAGTCTAGACTATAGTCTGTTCTATAGTCTAGACTATAGTCTGTTCTATAGTCTAGACTATAGTCTGTTCTATAGTCTAGACTATAGTCTGTTCTATAGTCTAGACTATAGTCTGTTCTATAGTCTAGAATATAGTCTGTTCTATAGTCTAGACTATAGTCTGTTCTATAGTCTAGAATATAGTCTGTTCTATAGTCTAGACTATAGTCTGTTCTATAGTCTAGACTATAGTCTGTTCTATAGTCTAGAATATAGTCTGTTCTATAGTCTAGACTATAGTCTGTTCTATAGTCTAGACTATAGTCTGTTCTATAGTCTACAATATAGTCTGTTCTATAGTCTAGACTATAGTCTGTTCTATAGTCTAGACTATAGTCTGTTCTATAGTCTACAATATAGTCTGTTCTATAGTCTAGACTATAGTCTGTTCTATAGTCTAGACTATAGTCTGTTCTATAGTCTACAATATAGTCTGTTCTATAGTCTAGACTATAGTCTGTTCTATAGTCTAGACTATAGTCTGTTCTATAGTCTAGACTATAGTCTGTTCTATAGTCTAGACTATAGTCTGTTCTATAGTCTAGACTATAGTCTGTTCTATAGTCTAGACTATAGTCTGTTCTATAGTCTAGACTATAGTCTGTTCTATAGTCTAGACTATAGTCTGTTCTATAGTCTAGACTATAGTCTGTTCTATAGTCTAGACTATAGTCTGTTCTATAGTCTAGACTATAGTCTGTTCTATAGTCTAGACTATAGTCTGTTCTATAGTCTAGACTATAGTCTGTTCTATAGTCTAGACTATAGTCTGTTCTATAGTCTAGACTATAGTCTGTTCTATAGTCTAGACTATAGTCTGTTCTATAGTCTAGACTATAGTCTGTTCTATAGTCTAGACTATAGTCTGTTCTATAGTCTAGACTATAGTCTGTTCTATAGTCTAGACTATAGTCTGTTCTATAGTCTAGACTATAGTCTGTTCTATAGTCTAGACTATAGTCTGTTCTATAGTCTAGACTATAGTCTGTTCTATAGTCTAGACTATAGTCTGTTCTATAGTCTAGACTATAGTCTGTTCTATAGTCTAGACTATAGTCTGTTCTATAGTCTAGACTATAGTCTGTTCTATAGTCTAGACTATAGTCTGTTCTATAGTCTAGACTATAGTCTGTTCTATAGTCTAGACTATAGTCTGTTCTATAGTCTAGACTATAGTCTGTTCTATAGTCTAGACTATAGTCTGTTCTATAGTCTAGACTATAGTCTGTTCTATAGTCTAGACTATAGTCTGTTCTATAGTCTAGACTATAGTCTGTTCTATAGTCTAGACTATAGTCTGTTCTATAGTCTAGACTATAGTCTGTTCTATAGTCTAGACTATAGTCTGTTCTATAGTCTAGACTATAGTCTGTTCTATAGTCTAGACTATAGTCTGTTCTATAGTCTAGACTATAGTCTGTTCTATAGTCTAGACTATAGTCTGTTCTATAGTCTAGACTATAGTCTGTTCTATAGTCTAGACTATAGTCTGTTCTATAGTCTAGACTATAGTCTGTTCTATAGTCTAGACTATAGTCTGTTCTATAGTCTAGACTATAGTCTGTTCTATAGTCTAGACTATAGTCTGTTCTATAGTCTAGACTATAGTCTGTTCTATAGTCTAGACTATAGTCTGTTCTATAGTCTAGACTATAGTCTGTTCTATAGTCTAGACTATAGTCTGTTCTATAGTCTAGACTATAGTCTGTTCTATAGTCTAGACTATAGTCTGTTCTATAGTCTAGACTATAGTCTGTTCTATAGTCTAGACTATAGTCTGTTCTATAGTCTAGACTATAGTCTGTTCTATAGTCTAGACTATAGTCCGTTCTATAGTCTTTTTTTTTTTTTTTTTTTTTTTTTTTTTGCGTTGGAGGTGTGGAATTTTCAAAAGATGTATCCAACCCGTATTGGAAAACATGCACGACTCTTACGTACTAAACCACACCCCCCTATCCCCTCAGAACCCCGCGGCACTGCCAATTGGTATTACTTCGCAGGGCTCGACAGCCGTTTATGGCCTATACTCCATTTACTATTCCTGTATCACTCGGCTGCCCACTAGTGAGTGAGGCCTTGCGGAGTTTTTCAGCTTCACTAAGTTTCAAGTGGACTGCTGTGAGAAACGTGTTAAATGCATCCCAGTTTCCTTGGGTTTTCAGAATTATACCAATGACATTATCCACTGTCAAGTTTTCGCCGAGGTGGATCAAAAGTCTTACTCTTATACTTTCAAACCGGGGGCAGTTAAATATTACATGTTCTGCATCTTCGATTTCCCGGGGACATTCCGGACACATAGGAGAGTTGTCGTGTCCGAATCTGTGGAGATAATTCCTATATCCTCCGTTTCCTGTGATAAATTGTGTCAGGTTGTAGTTTATCTCACCATGACGACGGTTTATCCATGTCTCTATACGTGGGATTAGTCTGTAGGTCCATCGACCTCTAGGAGAATTTTCCCATCGTCTTTGCCAGTTTTCTAGCGTCTTTTCCCTTTCAATTTTCCGAATATTACTTCTGAGGGCATTGTCATTTTGGGTAAATTGTCTGTAGACGTTTGCTAGTTCTTTGGCCAAGATGTCAATTGGAACCATTCCCGATACAACACTTGCCGCTTCCGCTGATATAGTTCTGTATCCGCAACAGACTCTTAAGCAGCTTCTTCTAAATACTGAAGACATCTCTTTCTTCGAGGAGCTTCTTAATGCCCCTTCCCAAATTGGTGCGCCATATAGCAGTACGGAGTTGGTAACTCGAGAAATCAGCAGTCTGCGACTGTGTCGTGGTCCTCCGATATTTGGCATCATTCTTGCTAATGCATTCGTAACTCCGGCTGCCTTATTGCATGCGTATTCCATTTGCCGTTTAAAGTTAAGTCGATCGTCGATCATGATGCCCAAATACTTTATGGCCTCCGACGAGGTTATTGAGATTCCACCTACCCTCAGAGTTAGATACTCTCTCTTTCTCCTGCCGCTGATTAGCACTAACTCCGTCTTACGTTCCGGTAGGTTGAGGTTCATTGATGACAGCCAGTTTCCTATAGTTCCAATAGCTTCGTTGGCATAAAGTTGTACTTCGTCTAAGAATCTTGCCTGGACTAGTAGCGCGATATCATCGGCAAAGCCAACCACACAGGCTTCCTCAGGAATTTTTAAGTCAAATATTCCATCGTACATAATATTCCACAACAACGGTCCTAACACGGAACCTTGAGGAACACCTGATGTGATGTTATACGTTTTTATACCATCTTCAGTCTCAACCCACAGAGTTCGATTGGAAAAATAATTTTTGATTATTTTAATAAGATACTCTGGGACATTTATACGCCTTAATGAGGATATAATGTGGTTCCATCCGGCAGAGTTGAAGGCATTCTTGATGTCAAGAGTATTTCCTTTCTTTGCCTCTTCCGCTTATTGCCCGCTTGGCCGACTCAATTACAAATGTTATGGCGTCTAGGGTTGATCTCGCTTTCCGGAATCCGAATTGTCTCTCGGAGAGACCATGCATGCTATCTACAACTGTCGATAATCTATTATATATAATACGCTCCAAACACTTTCCTATAGTATCTAACAAACATATGGGTCGGTACGATTCTGGGTCTCCTAGAACTTTTCCTGGTTTTGGTATTAGTATGAGTCTTTGTTTCTTCCAGATGTCCGGAAATATGCCTTCCATAAGACATTTTCGGAAGATTTCAACAAATAATGTCGGTTTCATCTTCAGGGCTTGTTTCAAAGCCTTATTGGGAATACAGTCTAGACCTGGGGCTTTATTATCCCCGATCTTCGAACATATATTGGCGACTTCCTCTTCTGCTATATATATATCTTGTTGCTGAGAACTGATTGTTATATCGGTGCAGTTCTCTCCGTCTGGAAATAAGACTTTCACTATTTTATTTATGAGATGTGGGCAAGAAATCTGGGGGGACTTTGCGCCTTTTAGACGCGACATTACAATGCGATAGGCGTTACCCCACGGATTAGAATCGGCTTCGTTACACAGCTGTTTAAAACAATTCGTTCTATAGTCTAGACTATAGTCTGTTCTATAGTCTAGACTATAGTCTGTTCTATAGTCTAGACTATAGTCTGTTCTATAGTCTAGACTATAGTCTGTTCTATAGTCTAGACTATAGTCTGTTCTATAGTCTAGACTATAGTCTGTTCTATAGTCTAGACTATAGTCTGTTCTATAGTCTAGACTATAGTCTGTTCTATAGTCTAGACTATAGTCTGTTCTATAGTCTAGACTATAGTCTGTTCTATAGTCTAGACTATAGTCTGTTCTATAGTCTAGACTATAGTCTGTTCTATAGTCTAGACTATAGTCTGTTCTATAGTCTAGACTATAGTCTGTTCTATAGTCTAGACTATAGTCTGTTCTATAGTCTAGACTATAGTCTGTTCTATAGTCTAGACTATAGTCTGTTCTATAGTCTAGACTATAGTCTGTTCTATAGTCTAGACTATAGTCTGTTCTATAGTCTAGACTATAGTCTGTTCTATAGTCTAGACTATAGTCTGTTCTATAGTCTAGACTATAGTCTGTTCTATAGTCTAGACTATAGTCTGTTCTATAGTCTAGACTATAGTCTGTTCTATAGTCTAGACTATAGTCTGTTCTATAGTCTAGACTATAGTCTGTTCTATAGTCTAGACTATAGTCTGTTCTATAGTCTAGACTATAGTCTGTTCTATAGTCTAGACTATAGTCTGTTCTATAGTCTAGACTATAGTCTGTTCTATAGTCTAGACTATAGTCTGTTCTATAGTCTAGACTATAGTCTGTTCTATAGTCTAGACTATAGTCTGTTCTATAGTCTAGACTATAGTCTGTTCTATAGTCTAGACTATAGTCTGTTCTATAGTCTAGACTATAGTCTGTTCTATAGTCTAGACTATAGTCTGTTCTATAGTCTAGACTATAGTCTGTTCTATAGTCTAGACTATAGTCTGTTCTATAGTCTAGACTATAGTCTGTTCTATAGTCTAGACTATAGTCTGTTCTATAGTCTAGACTATAGTCTGTTCTATAGTCTAGACTATAGTCTGTTCTATAGTCTAGACTATAGTCTGTTCTATAGTCTAGACTATAGTCTGTTCTATAGTCTAGACTATAGTCTGTTCTATAGTCTAGACTATAGTCTGTTCTATAGTCTAGACTATAGTCTGTTCTATAGTCTAGACTATAGTCTGTTCTATAGTCTAGACTATAGTCTGTTCTATAGTCTAGACTATAGTCTGTTCTATAGTCTAGACTATAGTCTGTTCTATATTCTAGACTATAGTCTGTTCTATAGTCTAGACTATAGTCTGTTCTATATTCTAGACTATAGTCTGTTCTATAGTCTAGACTATAGTCTGTTCTATAGTCTAGACTATAGTCTGTTCTATAGTCTAGACTATAGTCTGTTCTATAGTCTAGACTATAGTCTGTTCTATAGTCTAGACTATAGTCTGTTCTATAGTCTAGACTATAGTCTGTTCTATAGTCTAGACTATAGTCTGTTCTATAGTCTAGACTATAGTCTGTTCTATAGTCTAGACTATAGTCTGTTCTATAGTCTAGACTATAGTCTGTTCTATAGTCTAGACTATAGTCTGTTCTATAGTCTAGACTATAGTCTGTTCTATAGTCTAGACTATAGTCTGTTCTATAGTCTAGACTATAGTCTGTTCTATAGTCTTGACTATAGTCTGTTCTATAGTCTAGACTATAGTCTGTTCTATAGTCTAGACTATAGTCTGTTCTATAGTCTAGACTATAGTCTGTTCTATAGTCTAGACTATAGTCTGTTCTATAGTCTAGACTATAGTCTGTTCTATAGTCTAGACTATAGTCTGTTCTATAGTCTAGACTATAGTCTGTTCTATAGTCTAGACTATAGTCTGTTCTATAGTCTAGACTATAGTCTGTTCTATAGTCTAGACTATAGTCTGTTCTATAGTCTAGACTATAGTCTGTTCTATAGTCTAGACTATAGTCTGTTCTATAGTCTAGACTATAGTCTGTTCTATAGTCTAGACTATAGTCTGTTCTATAGTCTAGACTATAGTCTGTTCTATAGTCTAGACTATAGTCTGTTCTATAGTCTAGACTATAGTCTGTTCTATAGTCTAGACTATAGTCTGTTCTATAGTCTAGACTATAGTCTGTTCTATAGTCTAGACTATAGTCTGTTCTATAGTCTAGACTATAGTCTGTTCTATAGTCTAGACTATAGTCTGTTCTATAGTCTAGACTATAGTCTGTTCTATAGTCTAGACTATAGTCTGTTCTATAGTCTAGACTATAGTCTGTTCTATAGTCTAGACTATAGTCTGTTCTATAGTCTAGACTATAGTCTGTTCTATAGTCTGTTCTATAGTCTAGACTATAGTCTGTTCTATAGTCTAGACTATAGTCTGTTCTATAGTCTAGACTATAGTCTGTTCTATAGTCTAGACTATAGTCTGTTCTATAGTCTAGACTATAGTCTGTTCTATAGTCTAGACTATAGTCTGTTCTATAGTCTAGACTATAGTCTGTTCTATAGTCTAGACTATAGTCTGTTCTATAGTCTAGACTATTGTCTGTTCTATAGTCTAGACTATAGTCTGTTCTATAGTCTAGACTATAGTCTGTTCTATAGTCTAGACTATAGTCTGTTCTATAGTCTAGACTATAGTCTGTTCTATAGTCTAGACTATAGTCTGTTCTATAGTCTAGACTATAGTCTGTTCTATAGTCTAGACTATAGTCTGTTCTATAGTCTAGACTATAGTCTGTTCTATAGTCTAGACTATAGTCTGTTCTATAGTCTAGACTATAGTCTGTTCTATAGTCTAGACTATAGTCTGTTCTATAGTCTAGACTATAGTCTGTTCTATAGTCTAGACTATAGTCTGTTCTATAGTCTAGACTATAGTCTGTTCTATAGTCTAGACTATAGTCTGTTCTATAGTCTAGACTATAGTCTGTTCTATAGTCTAGACTATAGTCTGTTCTATAGTCTAGACTATAGTCTGTTCTATAGTCTAGACTATAGTCTGTTCTATAGTCTAGACTATAGTCTGTTCTATAGTCTAGACTATAGTCTGTTCTATAGTCTAGACTATAGTCTGTTCTATAGTCTAGACTATAGTCTGTTCTATAGTCTAGACTATAGTCTGTTCTATAGTCTAGACTATAGTCTGTTCTATAGTCTAGACTATAGTCTGTTCTATAGTCTAGACTATAGTCTGTTCTATAGTCTAGACTATAGTCTGTTCTATAGTCTAGACTATAGTCTGTTCTATAGTCTAGACTATAGTCTGTTCTATAGTCTAGACTATAGTCTGTTCTATAGTCTAGACTATAGTCTGTTCTATAGTCTAGACTATAGTCTGTTCTATAGTCTAGACTATAGTCTGTTCTATAGTCTAGACTATAGTCTGTTCTATAGTCTAGACTATAGTCTGTTCTATAGTCTAGACTATAGTCTGTTCTATAGTCTAGACTATAGTCTGTTCTATAGTCTAGACTGTAGTCTGTTCTATAGTCTAGACTATAGTCTGTTCTATAGTCTAGACTGTAGTCTGTTCTATAGTCTAGACTATAGTCTGTTCTATAGTCTAGACTATAGTCTGTTCTATAGTCTAGACTATAGTCTGTTCTATAGTCTAGACTATAGTCTGTTCTATAGTATATATATATATAGTTCTATAGTATAGACTATAGTCTGTTCTATAGTATAGACTATAGTCTGTTCTATAGTATAGACTATAGTCTGTTCTATAGTATAGACTATAGTCTGTTCTATAGTATAGACTATAGTCTGTTCTATAGTATAGACTATAGTCTGTTCTATAGTATAGACTATAGTCTGTTCTATAGTATAGACTATAGTCTGTTCTATAGTATAGACTATAGTCTGTTCTATAGTCTAGACTATAGTCTGTTCTATAGTATAGACTATAGTCTGTTCTATAGTATAGACTATAGTCTGTTCTATAGTATAGACTATAGTCTGTTCTATAGTCTAGACTATAGTCTGTTCTATAGTATAGACTACAGTCTGTTCTATAGTATAGACTATAGTCTGTTCTATAGTATAGACTATAGTCTGTTCTATAGTCTAGACTATAGTCTGTTCTATAGTATAGACTATAGTCTGTTCTATAGTATAGACTATAGTCTGTTCTATAGTATAGACTATAGTCTGTTCTATAGTATAGACTATAGTCTGTTCTATAGTATAGACTATAGTCTGTTCTATAGTATAGACTATAGTCTGTTCTATAGTATAGACTATAGTCTGTTCTATAGTATAGACTATAGTCTGTTCTATAGTATAGACTATAGTCTGTTCTATAGTATAGACTATAGTCTGTTCTATAGTATAGACTATAGTCTGTTCTATAGTATAGACTATAGTCTGTTCTATAGTATAGACTATAGTCTGTTCTATAGTATAGACTATAGTCTGTTCTATAGTCTAGACTATAGTCTGTTCTATAGTATAGACTATAGTCTGTTCTATAGTCTAGACTATAGTCTGTTCTATAGTATAGACTATAGTCTGTTCTATAGTATAGACTATAGTCTGTTCTATAGTCTAGACTATAGTCTGTTCTATAGTATAGACTATAGTCTGTTCTATAGTATAGACTATAGTCTGTTCTATAGTATAGACTATAGTCTGTTCTATAGTATAGACTATAGTCTGTTCTATAGTCTAGACTATAGTCTGTTCTATAGTCTAGACTATAGTCTGTTCTATAGTATAGACTATAGTCTGTTCTATAGTCTAGACTATAGTCTGTTCTATAGTCTAGACTATAGTCTGTTCTATAGTCTAGACTATAGTCTGTTCTATAGTCTAGACTATAGTCTGTTCTATAGTCTAGACTATAGTCTGTTCTATAATCTAGACTATAGTCTGTTCTATAGTCTAGACTATAGTCTGTTCTATAGTCTAGACTATAGTCTGTTCTATAGTCTAGACTATAGTCTGTTCTATAGTCTAGACTATAGTCTGTTCTATAGTCTAGACTATAGTCTGTTCTATAGTATAGACTATAGTCTGTTCTATAGTCTAGACTATAGTCTGTTCTATAGTCTAGACTATAGTCTGTTCTATAGTATAGACTATAGTCTGTTCTATAGTATAGACTATAGTCTGTTCTATAGTCTAGACTATAGTCTGTTCTATAGTATAGACTATAGTCTGTTCTATAGTATAGACTATAGTCTGTTCTATAGTATAGACTATAGTCTGTTCTATAGTATAGACTATAGTCTGTTCTATAGTATAGACTATAGTCTGTTCTATAGCTTAGACTATAGTCTGTTCTATAGTATAGACTATAGTCTGTTCTATAGTATAGACTATAGTCTGTTCTATAGTATAGACTATAGTCTGTTCTATAGTATAGACTATAGTCTGTTCTATAGTATAGACTATAGTCTGTTCTATAGTATAGACTATAGTCTGTTCTATAGTATAGACTATAGTCTGTTCTATAGTATAGACTATAGTCTGTTCTATAGTATAGACTATAGTCTGTTCTATAGTATAGACTATAGTCTGTTCTATAGTATAGACTATAGTCTGTTCTATAGTATAGACTATAGTCTGTTCTATAGTATAGACTATAGTCTGTTCTATAGTATAGACTATAGTCTGTTCTATAGTATAGACTATAGTCTGTTCTATAGTCTAGACTATAGTCTGTTCTATAGTATAGACTATAGTCTGTTCTATAGTATAGACTATAGTCTGTTCTATAGTCTAGACTATAGTCTGTTCTATAGTATAGACTATAGTCTGTTCTATAGTCTAGACTATAGTCTGTTCTATAGTATAGACTATAGTCTGTTCTATAGTATAGACTATAGTCTGTTCTATAGTCTAGACTATAGTCTGTTCTATAGTATAGACTATAGTCTGTTCTATAGTATAGACTATAGTCTGTTCTATAGTCTAGACTATAGTCTGTTCTATAGTCTAGACTATAGTCTAGACTGTAGTCTAGACTGTATTCCCAATAAGGCTTTGAAACAAGCCCTGAAGATGAAACCGACATTATTTGTTGATATCTTCCGAAAATGTCTTATGGAAGGCATATTTCCGGACATCTGGAAGAAACAAAGACTCATACTAATACCAAAACCAGGAAAAGTTCTAGGAGACCCAGAATCGTACCGACCCATATGTTTGTTAGATACTATAGGAAAGTGTTTGGAGCGTATTATATATAATAGATTATCGACAGTCGTAGATAGCATGCATGGTCTCTCCGAGAGACAATTCGGGTTCCGGAAAGCGAGATCAACCCTAGACGCCATAACATTTGTAATTGAGTCGGCCAAGCGGGCAATAAGCGGAAGAGACAAAGAAAGGAAATACTGTGCTGTCATAACTCTTGACATCAAGAATGCCTTCAACTCTGCCGGATGGAACCACATTATATCCTCATTAAGGCGTATAAATGTCCCAGAGTATCTTATTAAAATAATCAAAAATTATTTTTCCAATAGAACTTTGTGGGTTGAGACTGAAGATGGTATAAAAACGTATACCATCACATCAGGTGTTCCTCAAGGCTCCGTGTTAGGACCGTTGTTGTGGAATATTATGTACGATGGAATATTTGACTTAAAAATTCCTGAGGAAGCCTGTGTGGTTGGCTTTGCCGATGATATCGCGCTACTAGTCCAGGCAAGATTCTTAGACGAAGTACAACTTTATGCCAACGAAGCTATTGGAACTATAGGAAACTGGCTGTCATCAATGAACTTCAACCTAGCGGAACGTAAGACGGAGTTAGTGCTAATCAGCGGCAGGAGAAAGAGAGAGTATCTAACTGTGAGGGTAGGTGGAATCTCAATAACCTCGTCGGAGGCCATAAAGTATTTGGGCATCATGATCGACTTAACTTTAAACGGCAAATGGAATACGCATGCAATAAGGCAGCCGGAGTTACGAATGCATTAGCAAGAATGATGCCAAATATCGGAGGACCACGATACAGTCGCAGACTGCTGATTTCTCGAGTTACCAACTCCGTACTGCTATATGGCGCACCAATTTGGGAAGGGGCATTAAGAAATTCCTCGAAGAAAGAGATGTCTTCAGCTATACTATATCAGCGGAAGCGGCAAGTGTTGTATCGGGAATGGTTCCAATAGACATCTTAGCCAAAGAACTAACAAACGTCTACAGACAATTTACCCAAAATGATAATGCCCTCAGAAGTAACATTCGGAAAATTGAAAAGGAAAAGACGCTAGAAAACTGGCAAAGACGATGGGAAAATTCTCCTAGAGGTCGATGGACCTACAGACTAATCCCACGTATAGAGACATGGATAAACCGTCGTCATGGTGAGATAAACTACAACCTGACACAGGACACGGAGGATATAGGAGTTATCTCCACAGATTCGGACACGACAACTCTCCTATGTGTCCGGAATGTCCTCGTGAAATCGAAGATGCAGAACATGTGATATTTAACTGCCCCCGGTTTGAAAGTATAAGAGTAAGACTTTTGATCCACCTCGGCGGGAACTTGACAGTGGATAATGTCATTAGTATAATGCTGAAATCCCAAGAAAACTGGGATGCATGTAACACGTTTCTGACAGCAGTCCACTTGAAACTTAGTGAAGCTGAAAAACTCCGCAAGGCCTCACTCACTAGTGGGCAGCCGAGTGATACAGGAATAGTAAATGGAGTATAGGCCATAAATGGCTGTCGAGCCCTGCGAAGTAATACCAATTGGCAGTGCCGCGGGGTTCTGAGAGGATAGGGGGGTATGGTTTAGTACGTAAGAGTCGTGCATGTTTTCCAATACGGGTTGGATACATCTTTTGAAGATTCCACACCTCCAACGCAAAAAAAAAAAAAAGACTATAGTCTGTTTTATAGTCTAGACTATAGTCTGTTTTATAGTCTAGACTATAGTCTGTTTTATAGTCTAGACTATAGTCTGTTTTATAGTCTAGACTATAGTCTGTTTTATAGTCTAGACTATAGTCTGTTTTATAGTCTAGACTATAGTCTGTTTTGTAGTCTAGACTATAGTCTGTTTTATAGTCTAGACTATAGTCTGTTCTATAGTCTAGACTATAGTCTGTTCTATAGTCTAGACTATAGTCTGTTTTATAGTCTAGACTATAGTCTGTTCTATAGTCTAGACTATAGTCTGTTTTATAGTCTAGACTATAGTCTGTTCTATAGTCTAGACTATAGTCTGTTCTATAGTCTAGACTATAGTCTGTTTTATAGTCTAGACTATAGTCTGTTCTATAGTCTAGACTATAGTCTGTTCTATAGTCTAGACTATAGTCTGTTCTATAGTCTAGACTATAGTCTGTTCTATAGTCTAGACTATAGTCTGTTCTATAGTCTAGACTATAGTCTGTTCTATAGTCTAGACTATAGTCTGTTCTATAGTCTAGACTATAGTCTGTTCTATAGTCTAGACTATAGTCTGTTCTATAGTCTAGACTATAGTCTGTTCTATAGTCTTGACTATAGTCTGTTCTATAGTCTAGACTATAGTCTGTTTTATAGTCTAGACTATAGTCTGTTTTATAGTCTAGACTATAGTCTGTTTTATAGTCTAGACTATAGTCTGTTTTATAGTCTAGACTATAGTCTGTTTTATAGTCTAGACTATAGTCTGTTTTATAGTCTAGACTATAGTCTGTTTTATAGTCTAGACTATAGTCTGTTTTATAGTCTAGACTATAGTCTGTTTTATAGTCTAGACTATAGTCTGTTTTATAGTCTAGACTATAGTCTGTTTTATAGTCTAGACTATAGTCTGTTTTATAGTCTAGACTATAGTCTGTTTTATAGTCTAGACTATAGTCTGTTTTATAGTCTAGACTATAGTCTGTTTTATAGTCTAGACTATAGTCTGTTTTATAGTCTAGACTATAGTCTGTTTTATTGTCTAGACTATAGTCTGTTTTATAGTCTAGACTATAGTCTGTTTTATAGTCTAGACTATAGTCTGTTTTATAGTCTAGACTATAGTCTGTTTTATAGTCTAGACTATAGTCTGTTTTATAGTCTAGACTATAGTCTGTTTTATAGTCTGTTTTATAGTCTAGACTATAGTCTGTTTTATAGTCTAGACTACAGTCTGTTTTATAGTCTAGACTATAGTCTGTTTTATAGTCTAGACTATAGTCTGTTTTATAGTCTAGACTATAGTCTGTTTTATAGTCTAGACTATAGTCTGTTTTATAGTCTAGACTATAGTCTGTTTTATAGTCTAGACTATAGTCTGTTTTATAGTCTAGACTATAGTCTGTTTTATAGTCTAGACTATAGTCTGTTTTATATTCTACACTATAGTCTGTTTTATAGTCTAGACTATAGTCTGTTTTATAGTCTAGACTATAGTCTGTTTTATAGTCTAGACTATAGTCTGTTTTATAGTCTAGACTATAGTCTGTTTTATAGTCTAGACTATAGTCTGTTTTATAGTCTAGACTATAGTCTGTTTTATAGTCTAGACTATAGTCTGTTTTATAGTCTAGACTATAGTCTGTTTAATAGTTTAGACTATAGTCTGTTTTATAGTCTAGACTATAGTCTGTTTAATAGTCTAGACTATAGTCTGTTTTATAGTCTAGACTATAGTCTGTTCTATAGTCTAGACTATAGTCTGTTTTATAGTCTAGACTATAGTCTGTTTTATAGTCTAGACTATAGTCTGTTTTATAGTATAGACTATAGTCTGTTTTATAGTCTAGACTATAGTCTGTTTTATAGTCTAGACTATAGTCTGTTTTATAGTCTAGACTATAGTCTGTTTTATAGTCTAGACTATAGTCTGTTTTATAGTCTAGACTATAGTCTGTTTTATAGTCTAGACTATAGTCTGTTTTATAGTCTAGACTATAGTCTGTTCTATAGTCTAGACTATAGTCTGTTTTATAGTCTAGACTATAGTCTGTTTTATAGTCTAGACTATAGTCTGTTTTATAGTCTAGACTATAGTCTGTTTTATAGTCTAGACTATAGTCTGTTTTATAGTCTAGACTATAGTCTGTTTTATAGTCTAGACTATAGTCTGTTCTATAGTCTAGACTATAGTCTGTTCTATAGTCTAGACTATAGTCTGTTTTATAGTCTAGACTATAGTCTGTTCTATAGTCTAGACTATAGTCTGTTTTATAGTCTAGACTATAGTCTGTTCTATAGTCTAGACTATAGTCTGTTCTATAGTCTAGACTATAGTCTGTTTTATAGTCTAGACTATAGTCTGTTCTATAGTCTAGACTATAGTCTGTTCTATAGTCTAGACTATAGTCTGCTCTATAGTCTAGACTATAGTCTGTTCTATAGTCTAGACTATAGTCTGTTCTATAGTCTAGACTATAGTCTGTTCTATAGTCTAGACTATAGTCTGTTCTATAGTCTAGACTATAGTCTGTTCTATAGTCTAGACTATAGTCTGTTTTATAGTCTAGACTATAGTCTGTTTTATAGTCTAGACTATAGTCTGTTTTATAGTCTAGACTATAGTCTGTTTTATAGTCTAGACTATAGTCTGTTTTATAGTCTAGACTATAGTCTGTTTTATAGTCTAGACTATAGTCTGTTTTATAGTCTAGACTATAGTCTGTTTTATAGTCTAGACTATAGTCTGTTTTATAGTCTAGACTATAGTCTGTTTTATAGTCTAGACTATAGTCTGTTTTATAGTCTAGACTATAGTCTGTTTTATAGTCTAGACTATAGTCTGTTTTATAGTCTAGACTATAGTCTGTTTTATAGTCTAGACTATAGTCTGTTTTATAGTCTAGACTATAGTCTGTTTTATAGTCTAGACTATAGTCTGTTTTATTGTCTAGACTATAGTCTGTTTTATAGTCTAGACTATAGTCTGTTTTATAGTCTAGACTATAGTCTGTTTTATAGTCTAGACTATAGTCTGTTTTATAGTCTAGACTATAGTCTGTTTTATAGTCTAGACTATAGTCTGTTTTATAGTCTGTTTTATAGTCTAGACTATAGTCTGTTTTATAGTCTAGACTACAGTCTGTTTTATAGTCTAGACTATAGTCTGTTTTATAGTCTAGACTATAGTCTGTTTTATAGTCTAGACTATAGTCTGTTTTATAGTCTAGACTATAGTCTGTTTTATAGTCTAGACTATAGTCTGTTTTATAGTCTAGACTATAGTCTGTTTTATAGTCTAGACTATAGTCTGTTTTATAGTCTAGACTATAGTCTGTTTTATATTCTACACTATAGTCTGTTTTATAGTCTAGACTATAGTCTGTTTTATAGTCTAGACTATAGTCTGTTTTATAGTCTAGACTATAGTCTGTTTTATAGTCTAGACTATAGTCTGTTTTATAGTCTAGACTATAGTCTGTTTTATAGTCTAGACTATAGTCTGTTTTATAGTCTAGACTATAGTCTGTTTTATAGTCTAGACTATAGTCTGTTTAATAGTTTAGACTATAGTCTGTTTTATAGTCTAGACTATAGTCTGTTTAATAGTCTAGACTATAGTCTGTTTTATAGTCTAGACTATAGTCTGTTCTATAGTCTAGACTATAGTCTGTTTTATAGTCTAGACTATAGTCTGTTTTATAGTCTAGACTATAGTCTGTTTTATAGTATAGACTATAGTCTGTTTTATAGTCTAGACTATAGTCTGTTTTATAGTCTAGACTATAGTCTGTTTTATAGTCTAGACTATAGTCTGTTTTATAGTCTAGACTATAGTCTGTTTTATAGTCTAGACTATAGTCTGTTTTATAGTCTAGACTATAGTCTGTTTTATAGTCTAGACTATAGTCTGTTCTATAGTCTAGACTATAGTCTGTTTTATAGTCTAGACTATAGTCTGTTTTATAGTCTAGACTATAGTCTGTTTTATAGTCTAGACTATAGTCTGTTTTATAGTCTAGACTATAGTCTGTTTTATAGTCTAGACTATAGTCTGTTTTATAGTCTAGACTATAGTCTGTTTTATAGTCTAGACTATAGTCTGTTTTATAGTCTAGACTATAGTCTGTTTTATAGTCTAGACTATAGTCTGTTTTATAGTCCAGACTATAGTCTGTTTTATAGTCTAGACTATAGTCTGTTTTATAGTCTAGACTATAGTCTGTTTTATAGTCTAGACTATAGTCTGTTCTAAAGTCTCGACTATAGTCTGTTCTATATTCCACACCATATTCTTTCCTATAATCCAAACTAAAGTTTCGTCTATAGTCTACATAATAGTCTGGTCTACAGTCTCGACTATAGTCTGTTCTATAATCCAGACTTTATTCTGTTCTATAGTCTGGGCTATAGTCTTTTCTGTAATTTATGCTATAATCTGTTTAATATTCTAGACTATTGTCTGTTAAATCCTTAATAAATTTCTCTTAGAACAGACTATGCTCTTTTTTAACCCTTAATAAAGGTCTCTTACCCAAAATGATTTTTAAACTCGTTTTTAATCACACTCTGGTTTTCGATGGCGTTTTGAGAGTTAATTACACAAAAACAATTATTAGTAAAACGGCATTCACTTACTTTAAGGAGAATTATTTTTCAGAAGAGAAAAGCAATAAAAATTAAAAAAAACTCATGTGTGAGAAAATTTTCTTCTTCAAATTGTATTCATTGTTGCACGTACATGTTTTTAAAGCTGTCGTAATATAAAACCAACTAACAAGTGGTCGTAGAAACTATCATTATCGACCTACATTATCCTCATTCTGCTGGTGCACATCATCACCGTCATCATCATCCTTATTGTGGTCATAATGTTCAGCATTGTCATCTTAGTCAAACTATAGTTGATGCCACAAGTGACAACAATAAGATTTACTAGTGCTTAAAAAAACACTTACCCCAACATCCATCCTCTCACATACTAACACCCCCTTTAAAGGTTTGACTATTAAAAAAAAGCTCACATATCCTTTTTTTTCTAACAAAAAAAGGGACGACTTTAAAATGGCATGAACAATGTGTAAAACATTGTGTTGTATTATGTTTTGCACATTTCGTCCTTTTTTATACCCTACACCACCGTAGCTGGTTGCAGCATTTTGCGTTTGTGCTGATGTTTGTAACGCATAGAAAAAGTTATCTAATACCCACCTTAAAGTATACCAATCGACTCAGAATTATTTTTTAAATCCATCCAACGATGTCCGTCGGACTGACGGCCGGCTAGACGACCGGCTGGCTGTCCATGTAAACTATGTGCATAAGGTATGGGTCGCAATTTTAAAGATAATTTGGTACGTGGGACTTTTATGATACAAGGACAAAACCTTTTGAAATTGATTATCATCGGTCCATTATTTTGCCTAGCCCAGATAAAAATATTCCGCGGAATAGAGTGTAAATACTCAAAAATGCCTTAAAAATAAGAATATTTGAATGAAATTCAGTGCAAAGAAGTTCTGTGCAAGTATCAATCTTTGCACCAAATTTTGTGAAGATCAGTCCACAATTGACCATAGTTCCCATATAAACCCCTCTTCTGAAAATCACTTTAACGTGCATAAATCCCATACGAATGTTAGTATGAAGTTAATACTCGACACAAATAAATAAATAAAGTGTATAAAATCATCTAGATCTAGATCTAATATTAATGCATTATTCTGTATTTGTATATTTATTTTATATTTAGTAAAATTAGCCACAGATGTAATATAAGTCCCCTTCCGCAATTTTTATGCTCGTATACAATGGTATAGGATATCATATTTTCGGTCTTGACCGACTATATCTTTCTTTCTCGTCTTTTTTTTATTTTTTTGCGAAAAGTTTTGTAGGTGTGTGTATGTTTAAAGTTAGTAACCAAAACTAAATCATTTGGAAACAACTAATGAATTGAAACGAATAAAATTTGCCAGTCAATGGTTGTAAATTAGAGCAAAAGTATTAAGTTAACAGACCACAAAGTCCATACTTCCATCAATTTTCCCTATATATGTACATACTTACAGATGTCAAATGATTAATTATGTAAAAGAAAAGTGCTAATACACATAATAACTTTGGAAAGGACTTTTTCAAAGAAAACAATTAAATGGATGTGTCACCACGGTGGTATGAGGTATGACAACAAATCGATTTTTGTAAGACAAAAACTTGAGGTTGCTTGTAATTCTTGGACTAAAGGGAGAAAGAGAGCAATATAAAGAATCACTGAAATAACTATGGGTTCAAAAAAAAAAAAATAATAATAATAATAATAAATAAATAAATAAAAAAATAAAAAATAAATAAATAAATAAAATAAAATAAATAAAAAAGAAATAAATAACAAAAATTAATTTAGAGCAGTGGAGCAAAATAAAAATATTTTTGAAATAGTTAGATAATTTCTAAATGAATGCTTGGATTAACATAATATCCCAGTGAAAAAAGACATTGAAAAACAATGATATTAATAACGAATTGTCATTAGAAGGAAGTATTTAGTGCGGCAGAAGCATTGATTGAAATAATAAACTTAGCTTTACTTTCGAAGTGATTAAAATATTATTTTTTAATAAATAATTTCTCTTATTTTTCTGGAATTTTATGCAACTTTAGCAGATAAGTATTCGACTTTAGGTTTAGCAAACAAACTTAAAAAACTTCAAAATTTGAAAATTTGAAAAATTGAAACATATCAAGTTTTTAAATAACCGATAGGCAGTTTGTCCCATAATGTTAAGTAAACAGAAAACACTTTCGGAAACCACAATGAGTATTAAATTATCTTAAAAGGTTTTTACTTTGAGTTTAAATGAATTTCGAGATTAAGATTTTAGGAATTTTGTTTTGATTTTTTTTATTTTGGACGATTTTGAAGGTTAACTTTTTCAAAATATCATCTCAATGTTCTTCCACTTATTTTTTAAGGCAATTTAAATTGCTAGCTATATATCCCCCTTAAGTTAATATTATTAAATTATTAATAGAATTAGTATTAAAGAATTATATACTTTATACACTCTTCTCAGGTCGTAATACCAATCTTAGGCTGAAGAGATAAAGAAGCAAATTAAAATTGCGAAGAAACCTATAAAGCAGTTATCATACTTAAGGTAAATTCTAATAGTTGTTGACGCTTAATAATAATGGTTTTCAAATAGTAGCAATATTATTCACCCCGAACATCATAGTCTGAGATATTACCAATATATCTGGTACAGATTTTATGAACTGTATTATGAGAAAAATTTCTTGAGAAACCCTTAACTTCACCAAAGGATGTATGCGATTATCGTTGATTAGGATTATTGGCTTTATTCGAAACATTGGTTTTCTAGAATTAGTTTAAGGACTGCACAAGATAGTTATTTGAGACGTATATCTTATCTAATGTAGCTTGTAATGTAGCTTGTGTATGAACGACTTTCAGACATAATTTATCTATTCTTAGGTGGAACTTTGAATATCTCTATCCTCTTAACAGAAATATATATATATGTATCTATCTATCTTTTTTTTTAATTAGGCAGGTGGAAATCTTTCATAAGATTCTCAGGATTATAGAACAACCGTGAGATATTTCGGATTCATACCGACTAAAACCACCTCCTTCGTCATTCAGCAACCCTGCGGAACTGTCTACAAAGATATTGCATCGCAGGGCAGGGGAGCCTTATCTAGGCTACTTCTGGTGTCTGGGATTTCCTCAGATTCTCTTCCGTTCTAAGTTTATCATGGATATTTTTAATCATTGAGGATATTACATCCCAATTTTCTCTCTTATTAAGGATGATGTCAACAATATTTTGCGGATTCAGTTGGCACACAAGGACTTCTTCTGTTTTCTGTCGATCGTGGCGAAAGCGTGCGCAGTTGAACACGACGTGTTCCGGGTCTTCCTCTTGGTTTGGACAGTTAGGGCAATATGGGGAGTTATCTAACCCGAATCTGTACAGGTAACTTCGGTATCCTCCGTGGCCTGAGAGAAACTGCGTTAAGTGATAATTTACTTCTCCATGTCGTCTGTTTAGCCATACATCTATTCTTGGGATGAGTTTAAAGGTCCACCTTCCTTTGCGGCTGCCTTCCTATCTGCTCTGCCATTGTCTTATAGAAGCTTCTCTTTAAAATTTATGTACACGAGTGTCTAGTTGGGTCTCTTCTGTTTTCATCCAAGCGTTTGGCTTCGGCAGCCAAGATATCTACGGGAATCATTCCCGCTATGACATGGGCCGCTTCGTCGGATGTTGTTCGAAAAGAGCAGCATACTCGTAGGACCGATAACCTGTATACAGATTTTAGCTTCCTCGCTGCGGTCTTTACCTTTAGAGCTACTGACCATATGGGAGCAGCGTAAAGTATAACTGAGCTGACCGCCGTGGATATTGTCTTCCTTTAGGATTGCATTGGTCTACCTACTTTCGGCATCATTCTTTCAAGATCGGTTCTAATATTTGCTGCCTTGTTGGGAGTATACTCCATATGTGTCCATATGTGTCCTAAAGTGTCCATATGTGCCTATCTATCTATCTATTTATCTATCTATCTATCTATCTATCTATCTATCTGTCTGTCTATCTATATATCTATCTATCTATCTACATATCCATCTATCTATCTATCTGTCTATCTATCTATCTACCTATCTATCTATATATCTATCTGTCTATCTGTCTATCTGTCTATCTATCTATCTACCTATCTATCTATCTATATATCTATCTATCTATCTATTTATCTATCTGTGTGTATATCTACCTACCTATCTATCTATCTATCTGTCTATCTGTGTGTATATCTATCTATTTATCTATCTATCTATCTATCTATCTATATATCTATCTATTTATCTATCTATCTATCTGTCTATCTATCTATCTATCTTTCTATCTATCTGTCTATCTATCTATCTATTTATCTATTTATCTATCTATCTGTCTATCTATCTATATGTTTATCTATCTACCATGTTTTATATTCACTAAATAAAATTATGATTTATTGGCCATTTTAAAATTTATTTCCCTTTACTTTTTCGAAATTTTGACTTTGATGTAAATTTTCTGATTTTTTCCAAAAGACTACACAAATTTCTTACACGGTTTTAAATGTTATTTTATTTGGAATAAAAGGAGAAATCGCTATATAAATTGCTTAAAAATTCAAAAAGTTATTAAACACTTTCTAAATTTTATTAAAAAGTTTTTAATATATTTTAAGACAATGAATTTTTTATATTTTTTACTTGGTTTTTACTTTTGGAAGAAAAAATTAAAATTGTATGGAAAGCTTTAGTAAGCTATTGCATATAAAATCGAATAAGTTCTACAGTTTTGTTCAATTCAAAATTATTAAATTTGATTAAGTTCACAACTAAAATGCTCTCAAAAATTATTGCGTTGTTGTATACGCTTTTATTAAAAACTTGTAATAAATCGCAGTTAAACTCGAAAAATTGTTTACTTCCAAATGTATACGGTTGAAAAATTAAATAAAAAAATAATAGAATCGTAAATACATTTATACGAGAACATACCTAAAAACAGTTTTTTTGCGAATAACTCGAAATTTTGAGGAAAATTTTAAAACTGATTTATGATGTCCTCAAGAAAGCCCATAACATACGCTATGTCATTTCTCGAGTAATTTTTCACTGTAACAGCGTGCAATTTAAGAAATTGTGAAACGTGATAATATTTTATAATAGATAACAGACCAAACGATCAAGAACATTTATTAAGAAAATGTAATGTGGCAACGCTGACAGTCTGGAAAATCATTAAAGTTGGTAGTTTAATATTATTTTCTATATTTTTATTAAAATGGAGTTAGAATTATAAAAGCACATATCGCATAACGAGAAAAATATATAACAATATTGATATAATGTAAATTGCAGCCTAAAATATGTACTTTAAGATCTTTGTTATAAATTTTATATATAAACCTGAAAGGCGAAAAGTTATGTTTGGGTATAAACTTGTATGAATGTAGAAGCGTGGCAGTGTTCGATAAAGTGTCTATTTTATGTAGCAATTCAGATAGCGCCAGAATTTTGCGTAAACTCTTGCTTTCGTCAATTTTATTTTAGTAAAGTTTTGGTAAACCTAAGCGGAAATTTATGTTTTAAGTTATGGGCTATTTCACTAATCAATTAAAATCTAAAAATTTACAAAGTAATTAAACTATACCAAAAGGAAAATGGTAAATATCACAGTAGTAGTAAAAATATGTATTATAAAGGTTTAAGCAAAAATACTTAAAATCGTTTTTAATAAATATTATTTTTAATTTTCGATAAAATGATTTAAATACAACCTCAAGAAGGCATTAATAATAATTTTTAAATTTATGCCAAAAAAACTGAATTTTTGATTATTGTGTAATCAGAAAATTGCGATAGTCTGTACTTATTATAAACAATATCAAATAATAATAATAATTATTATTATTTTGATCTTTGACACATACATATACAGTTACGGACAAAAAAAAATAGGTTCAAGTGTATTTATTTTAAACTTTTTCAGTTTTCGACAACATTTTAAACAAAACAATTAAACTTTTAGTTATAAACCTATAAAGAAATAATATCCTTTAATATTGTCTCAATAACGGTAAAACATCTCAAGCGCAAATAGTCCTTTTTCAGGATCAGAAGTAAATTCGTATTTTTTTTTAATTTTTGCATTTTTTTTTTTTTTTTTTTTTGAAAATTTACTTTTTTTAAATCTCTATAACGATATCAATAATTAAAAACTTAAAAAAGTTAAAAGATCGATTGGTGTCAAAAAGGTTCTATATAATAGGAATGTCAAAATTATGAGAAAAATCTAAGGTCTAAGCAAATTCTAAGTGCAAAAATTGTTCGATATAGTTAGATAATTTTATTCTCACTTATTAGAAGGCATTCCAAAGAAATTTGAATAGGTTAAGGGTAAAAAAAGTACTTCGAGGGAAAAAAACACATAAAAATTGTGTTAAGCTGGTATATAAATTTCTTCTAAGAATATAAGAAGACAATTGATGAAAATATAATTTATTTAAAAATATCATTTCAGAAAGCCCCGATCTTATAGTACAGAACAGGAAGAGCTTTAAAAAGTATTCTCATGTACCCAAAAGTAATGTCAAGTAAGTAAAGTAAACTATTTATTTTGTAGCAGAACTATAAAAGTTAATTTTGATACCAAAACCTTTATAGGGATCCAAAAAAATACAGAATTGGGAAAATTTTATGTCCCCTGTACAATTAATCATAACGGTGTTGATAATATAATGGTGAGGTTTACAACAACAGCATATTGTGAGGTCAATTTTTCAGCATCAGGGAATTCTAGAATGATCTTATTAGCTCCAATTGTACTCTTCTATTCTCATAAGAAATTCATGTTCCTAGTAGATTTTCAACCGACTTAATGGAATTAAGAGTTCCCCACTTGATATAACTTGTTACAGATTTTTTGTTCCAGAATAACTTTTTTTACGTTAAACCCTTTCAAATTGCTTTTAAGTGCTATCTTTTAATTAAAAATAATATTAATTTAGAATAATGATTGATTTCGGTTCTTAATATTTATTCGGACCTTCGATTTTCCTTTTATTTTTGATGTTCCTATTCTACAGATTATTTTGATATAAATAGTTCTCGGAATTAAAGATCATCAGTGATTCTTAATTTTTTTTTCAGTTTTTTATTGTTAATATCATGACCGAGACTTAAAACAAGAAAAGTTTCGAAAAAAAGAATAAAAATATAGAAAAAGAAGAAAATTACGAATTTACTGATGATCCCATTTTTTTGTCCGCACAGAAAAAATACTATTTGCGCTTGAGCTGATATAGCGTTATTGGCTTAATGTTAAAGGATATTATTTTTGTATAAATTTAGAATTCAATATATTTGCAATGATTTGACACTAAAATTTTTATTGTTTTATATAAAATGTTGAAAACTCAATAACTTTAACGTAATTATGCTTGACTCTATTTTTTGTCCATAACTGTATACATATGTTTTTTTTTTAACGTCTTTTTGTATATACATAGAATAGTAAAAAATGTATGGTAAAAAATGACATAGTAACAACAAAAATTAAGAAATTTTATAACAAAACACAACGTTATTAAAAGATTTTTTAGTCAAAAGTAACTTAAATTTTACAATTTATTTTAAATATTTTTATCAATTCAGTTACATATCTTATTTAATATTTTTTTGATTTGCTATAACAAATTTTTTAATCCAATCAACAAATTTTTTAATCAAAATAAATTTTAAACTGATTACTTTTTTTTAATTGAAATTAACGATTGATTGTTTTCTGATTAAGTATTTTATCATTTAAACTATATATTTAATCAAATACATTTTTTAAGTGATAAAAGGATTTAATGGATTTTCTTTTTTTCTGACTAATTATGGCTAATTTTTTCTAAATAAATCATTATTTGGTTTTAAATTAAATTTAATAATAAATAATATTTGGTTTTAATATTCCATTTTATTGCACAGAAAAAATTATGATTAGAATTTTTTAAATAAATCATTAGTTAACTTTAAATAAAATTTTATAAAAACATTTGTTTGATTTTAATATATTATTTTATTGCTTGTAATTTCATTCTAAACTAATACGAAAAACAATAACAATTTCTTGTGTTTTGACAATTAAAAATATAAAAATAAATAATATATATATATATATATATATATATATATATATATATATATATAAAATCCATCATTTATAGGATTCCAGAGGTAAGTTACCTTAATTTTCGTATATATTCCATTACCAAATATGTATAGTGATTTATTTTTGTGTATCTTCTAAGTGAATCAAAAGCATATGAAATATGCATGTATGTAGCAATATATCGCATGAATGATGGGGTCTATTGTATATTGCTTTATAATCCCCAAGTCGATAAAAATATGTCCTTTCAATTGTGTGCCTGAACATGTAGCTCCCTCTCGTAATATAATTATGCGAAAGTAACAGGTCTTCTTGAAGATAATTTAATGTGTTTTAATTTTTGTATTTCAAATCATTTAAAAGTATTTTAAGGAAATGATCTTTAGCGGAAGTGATCCTTAACAAAATGATACATGTTAGCAATCGTAAATTGCCCTGTTGTACGGTTTTAGCGGTACCAAAGCAGAGCTTGTTTGCGCATTTGTTATATCCTATCTATTTTGGTTTCATTGAAACTTAGATATTTCACTCCGTTAAAAGGTATGTAAGTTGAGTTCGATTGATAACGATTGCGTTTCTGTTTTAGATGGTTTTGGCCACTAATGAAATTTGGAAATAGTGTCGTGTCTTCTTTTATTTCATACATGAATACATAAATTATTAGTTACGGCACCATAATTTTTCACCAGCACAATTATACATTATCTACATACTATACACTGTGAATTGCCGTTTAACTATATTTCATCTAGAAAAGTCTTCATTAATTAGTTAGTATTATATAAGTTTCGCTTTTCTACACCAAATTTTCATACACGCATTTACATGATAAAATACAATACTAACATTCAATCCGAATTATTGTATATATTATAGAAAATGTAAAAAAAATATTAAATAAAAAATAAAAATGATTTGAAAATCTGCAAAAAATTTAATATTATTTTTAATGATTTTAATAAATTAATAAATTTTCAAATATTCAAATTTATAAATAGTAAAAATATTTTAATAAGAAAAAAATTAAAATTTTTTCAATAAAATATTTACGAATTTGAATATTTGATTTTACTAATTCAGTGATAATATAATTGATTTTATGAATTTAGTAATAGAATATGAAATTTAATTTTTTTCTGTATAGCAAGGATCTATATTTGTACAACCACTCAAGTTAAGAACTGTAACTAATATACTAATTTAAGAAAATAAATTTATTTTTCACTTCTTTGCATATTCAATAGTACCCTAATTTTTTAAACCTCACTGCTAACATAAAATGAAGAGTTAAAGGATGCTTATTTAGTTAGATTTTCGTGTTTATTAAGTAAAAGATTACACAAAAGTAAATACGATATAGTATTAGTATCTACTAGGGTATCCAATTATTCGGGTTTTCATAGTAAACGGTTAATACGATGAATGATTATTCGAGGTTAAAAGTTGATCGGTTAGTAACCGATTAATGGTAAATTAATCGTTTAACCGAATAGTCTTAGTAATGCTTGTAAAACATATAAACAACACTAATTAAAGAATTTAATATATTTAAATAATTATTCAGAAACATAATGTAGATGGAATTCTTCACAAGGTGTTCATATTATCAGTTATTTCGCCCAGTTGTTTGAAAAAATTGCATTTTTTGACCTAATACTACAAATTATTCTCCTAATTCAACTTTATTTAATAAATCAGTGTTTTAAATGTAATTTTATTGTCTGTGCAAGAATAATTTTTTGTAATAAAAAAGAAAATTAATATTAATATTTTTTCGTGCATTTTATTGATGAATATAAAGATTTTTATGACTTATAACTTTGAATTTACTTTACTCAAAACAATGTTTTTATAATTTCTATTATCACAAGTTTAAGTATTTATAAAGATATAACGTTTTCATGTCGCATTTTATTAAACATTCTATTCCAAATAAAAAAAAAAATAATAATAATAATAATAATAATAATAATAATAATAATAATAATAACATCCAAAGAAGTTAAAAAAATAAATTTTATTTTAAATTCTCTCCGGATTTTTTTTTGTTGTTTTTATTTTCTCACTAAAATTTTTTTTAAAAATTTATATGAATTTCGTAAACAAAATTGAAAAACATTTGAAGTAAGAAAAGAAATGAAAAGAAAATAAATAAATTTGTTGTTTATTTTCCGTTGCCGTCTAAGTTTGTGTTTAATTTAACAATGCGGGCCATAGAATACAACTAGAAGTTTATATGAGAGTCGCTGCGAACTAAATTTTCAAAAAAATTACACATTTTTTTTTCAAAACACAAAAACAAAATATATGTGACTACATTTATTTTGTTGTTGCATGAATTAGATTTTTGAAAATTGAATAAGGTTTTTTTCTCTCACATAAATGTCTACTTATTAATCTATGACCCGGATGTAAAGAATATGTATTTGTTGTGTTTATACATTAAAACAAAAAAATTGATGGTTTATATTTGAAATAAAGAATCTGATTGAGCATAGAAACTATGCCTATATACGGTGGAAACGATTTAGAACATCCAATCAATACGACGCCTTTGAGATGGAAAGATCAACAGTAAACTCAAAAATTAGACAATGTATTATCAACATGAGTTTAATAAGGCAATTGGCTCAAAAAGGAATGGACTGAAATTAGAAAATTGGGTATTATTAGTAATAGCGCTAAAAATGAAAATAACATTGATGTAAATGAACTGAATCTACGATTTTCAAATATACCTATGCCTCAGATCTGTACTAATTTTTACAAAGAGTTAACTAATAATATACGTCTTTAATTTTAAGCACTTTATTCACGAAGATGTGGTAAAATCATTTCTTGATTTTAAATCGAATTCTGTTGATCATGATGGAATCCATTCAAGGTTCATTTAGCTAATACCACCACATATCTTGTAATATATAACGATTCTATTTAATACGATTTTAACAATGTCTACATTTCCAACAAATTGGAAACACACCAAAATTGTACCCATCCCGAAGGCTGCCTTACCTTTGTGGTTGAAAAACTAATCCAAACACAAGTGTGTGATTTCTTGTATGCAAACTCCTTTTTTACTGATAGGCAATCAAAACAAATCATAGTTGAGTTACAACTTTGCTCAAACGCGGATCCAAGGGTAGGGAAAAAAAGGAATTTTCCGCCCATCTTTCCATCTTACCTTGTCTCCAGTGATCATCTCCTCTATCGCATCGATATCACCCTCCTCTGATCCGGACTGCAGGTTATGACTGACACTACATCAGATTCTACATCTTTACAGCCAGGGAAGTGAGTCCATCAGTAAGCTGATGGACTCCGAGCTAAACTCCGTCGACGAGTTTTCCGCCCATTGTATATATCCAGGTGTCACCGGTTTCTTGGATAATAACCGTCTAAATCTAGACAACTCGTTAAACGAGTCCACGGATTCACAGAAATTCATGATGTTCATTTCGCCCGTCTTATGTCCTTCTTATATTTAACGAAGCTTTCCCTATAGATGTCCCAGTCAGTCTGACTCCTCGTCAGCTTGGCTCTATTGAACAGCCTTCTAACTGTAGACCGTTGGACCCCAAGTCCACTGGTCTACCATTTCGGCTGCCCCCTTTTGAAAGGATAAATCTCCGGGGAACTGAGCTCAAAGCTATTCTTAAGTACATCCTTGAAATTATTCACCTCAGCTGAATTTCTCCAGCCCCCAGTATCTCTTAAATCCCTATCAACTAACTCACCGAAGGACTTCCAATCTGTCCTTCTGGAGTTCCTACAAGGCCTTCCAATTGGTTTCACAAAGACTGAAGATAGACTGAAGGATATCATGCTATGTTACAAAAAGGAATAATCCAGTACTTGACAAATTCACCCCTTTGGTCACATCTAACCGTTTCCTATCTTTCGTTCTGAATGTGTGATCATGATAAACCATACACAATAGCATTTTTAGTAATTCTTAATTATTCGAAACCTTTCGACACCCTTTACTATTCTATTCTCTGCCTCAAACTGAAAAAAATGCTTAATTTCTCATCAACAGCAGTAAAACTCATTTTTTCATATCTCTGTTATACAAGTCAATCTGTTTATTCCGGTTAAAATGTATCCAGCAGCAGTTTGATACCTAGAGGAGTGCCGCAAGACTCGGTCCTTAAACCATTGTTGTATTCCATCTATGCCAATAACCTCCTTTTACATATCAAGCACTGCAATATGTAAATATATGTCGATGTTGTGCAGCTTTATATAAATTGCAAAATATAAAACATATCCAATTGTATTTAATTGATTTTCGCAACAGTCGATTATGGCCATCAGTATGAATTTTATACTTATTATAGAATTGATATATATATTAATTTGTCTATCACTTCTAATGATAAACAACTCTAAAATTGACTTTTTTTAAACAGCAAAAAACTTAGGCGTTATATTTAATAAAAAAAAATTGATTAGGCAGATCATGTTAAGTCAAATTGAAATTTATGGATGTCAAAGGATTATACCCCAATTCATATCCAATTTATTTATTATCTACCCTGTTATACGATGTGAGCTCACTTCCAGCTGTGATGGTCTTAGCAAAAGGCGACTAAAAGTATTAAAAGGTATTAAAAGGAATTTCAATATCTTTAAGTATTCAAAACAAATTTATAACATGACATTGGAGAATTTACTACCATATCGAACACTTATATTTTTACATGACATGCTCAAATATTTAAAGGAAGGCACAATCTTCGCATATGCCGATGATACCGCCATAATTGTAGCTGACAACAATATAGGAAACGCAAGAGATATAATGCAACAACAACTGGATACAGCAACTAGTTGGAGCCACGACAATGGCGTTATCATCAATGCAAATAAAACCAAACTTATGCATATTAAACCACCACATATCGCAGATTCAAATATAGAAATCAAATTTCACAACACAGATTGCCTACACAAAAATATCTGCAATAATGCACACGCTAATGACAGGCACGGAATAACAGCATGGGGAAATGTCAGATATAACAGCACATTACAAAAGTCCCAAAACAGCCTGCTTAGAATTTTATGGAAAAAATATTACCATTACTATCAGAAAAATCGCAACACCACAACCGATTTCACCAATGTTCCTAAAAAAAAACAGTTTGGCAAAAAATCTAAATATTATGAATGTCAAAAATATACATCACACAATAATTATCAAGGAATTTGATGAAATATATATATATATATATTATACAAGGATAAAAACACAAGGGAGATATAAAGTCCAATGTTTCACAAATGAGTATGGCCGAAACATAGTGTCCGTTGTATTGCCCACTGTTCTAAACAAAATTCCCATACATATCCTAAATACTAAAAATAAATACAAAAAACTCAAAGAAATTAAAAGCTACTTAATAAATTTTCAATGAATACTCGTTGAATTTAATATAAAGTAAATTATTATTAAAATTTCCTGCCAAGCTTACGACTTACATTAAAAGTCATAAAATTAAAAATCTAACAGTAAATAAATTAAATTAAAATAAACCAAATAAATGAAAAATAAAGAAAATAAAAATATACGATAAAATATAATAAAGTATACGAATACGAACTATAAATTAAATTTTCCATCTATGAAGTAACTTCAACATATGCCGAGGACAACCCAACTTATATTTTAAATTGAACTTCCTTTTAAATTAAACAAAAAAATACTATTAACTAATGAATTGTAAAAAATAGCTGTACCTTTTTTGAAACAAATAAATAAAATAATAATAAAAAAAGACATAAAATTATATACACTGAACAACCTAACTACCTATTTCATAAAATTCCTTTCTCTAGATCAAACAGAGGTAAAAACATTAAATATAAAATGTAAAAAGTAATTTCCTGATCTTCATACGCAATTCGTCTTTGGAACCAAATACCCCCTCAAATTCAAACTACAATCAATGCAAAGCAATTTAAATCTGCCATCGCCAAAAAACATTCAATTGAGTATATATATATATATATACTTTTGTTTATTTAATATTATTTCTAAGACATAATTTGTGCCATTATCTACACAGTGCTATAATATAAGACTTGTTCTTGTTGTATTGTAATTAACTAAAATAAATAAATTATAAATAATAAAATAATAAGATACTAAACTTGTGATCTAGAAGTAGTATAAATTCGGATTATTTCCAATGAATTTAACACAAACTTATCATTGGTAGATGTTATCTTTTTTTGACACCTATTCACTGAGAAGGAAGTCATGGTTACTATTTCATGCAAATTTACAATGAACGTTCAAATTCACAAGCAAATTAGTTTAAAATTTTATTATACCAACGCATTTTTTTAATAACAAAATTATGCATAATATTATTTTTCATTTTTTTAAAATAGTTCTTTTTAGTAACAAGTATTTGTAAAAATAACAACCGAATCTCAACGTTTTATAATAAAACAATTCATTTTGAATCTCTTTTAAATAATATATTTGAATGCTGTTTGCGTTACTTCTTAATACCATGAAAACCTAATGGGGGAGTACTTCCCTAAAAATTAAGTAATCTTATTTATTTTTGCTGGAATATAACAGATATTAAAAAAAAGATGTAGTTGACATGAATTTATCTTAAAAATAAAAAAAAAAAAATTCTAAACTTATAATTCCAGAAAACTAAATTTCAGTTAATTGGTTATTTGATACAAATTATTCGCTTTTCCTTATTTTAAATTATTCGAATAGTTAATCGATCAATTAATTGGTCAACCGAATCTATTGAATACCCTAGTATATATAGTATATATATATATATATATATATATATATATATATATATATATATACTAGTCTAAGTAAGGACAGTTAAAAGTACAGTGGGAAAAAATATAAAAAAGAGAAATATTAAAAAATAAAGAAAGTAAAGAAGACAATTTAAGAGAGACACATACCTGGTATAAATTAAACAGAAATGCTGTAATTTGAAATATGATTTGTGTGAAGAGTCACTTTTTACACGTCACTAAATGGTTTTTGTTTTCTATGTTTTTTATATTTTTATTTAGACAAACATTCAAACACATGCGGTAGATGAGATGCTTGAATCTTTATATAAAGGACCAACACTCACAAACATATGAACGAGTTTACAGTAAGAATGTTTTTTGTTTTATTGTATTTTATATGTGTAGAGCAGAGGTGAAGGTGGATTTAAACCAGCACAAATTCTCAGTTTATACACTTTGTTTTATTATTTTTTTTATTTTTGTGTTTTGTACGCACTGGCCAAAGGACTCAGGTGTTGCGTACTTGTATATATTTTTCTAATGGAAGTAAGTTTGTGTGTTAAGACACTTTTTTCTTTTATTTATTTATTTTTTTCTTTTGGGTAAGAATGGTGGGGTTGGTTTTTCAGATTGTTGCTGTTTGTTAAGGGGTTACTTGGGGCTGACAAGTTTAGCTGAGGTACTGTGTATTTAAGAAGTAATAACCGACCTAGTAGTTTTCTTAATAATGAAAAGTTTCAAATGGTTTGCTATTTATTTTCATGTTTCTTGTTTTTTTTTAAGTTCTGTATTTGAAATAATATAGTTATAAATGAAATCTTGAGTATTGTATGACAGACAAACTCTTGAAACGGCGGGTATTTCTTTCACGTACTGCAAGTCCTTGAAACAATATGCTGGCATACATACACATGCACACACATATAAACAACTAACGTTAGTGTTGGTTGGTTTCGTTTTACTCTTCTTAATAAAATGTCATTTATTTTTGTACATACAGTTAATTAACGGAAACAGTTACATGACAGACAGAGAATAACAAACACTAAACACAATATTTAAAATACCATTAACACTTGCAGTTGTTAAATAATTTTTTCCGTTTCACTATACACAATTTAATTTTTTTTTTATATTTTAAATTTTAAGTTTTTATGTAAATTATTTTTTTTTTTTTTGTTTATTTTTTTTTTCTTTATTGTATTTCAGATGCTGAATTTTAAACGCACGTTGATGAACACATGTACTACTAATACTACTACTCTACCTCCCATTCTCTTTTTTTCACACAGTCACACTATCCCACATACACTTGCATACATATGTATTCCTTAATATAAATGAGCACTAAATATTTTATAATTTCTCTCAATATCTCTCACTCTTGTTTTCTTTCTCTTTGGCTTTTTCTTCGTCTGGCCATAAAAAAGAAGGAATTTAATCAGTAAGAAGAAACTTCAATTATTAAATTCTTTTGCTTATTATTTTTGTTTTATGCACACGTATATTTTTGTATTTTTTATATGTTTTTATTTAGCATACCTTTAGGCTGCTCTTTGTATGGCTTTGGTATTTGTATATTTATATCACTAAATGTATCAATTCCTTTATTCTGTTTTTTGTTATTAAACACTTTAATTATAACTATTAAATCTCTTTGGTATTTTATTTTAGATTTTTTTGTTTTAAATAAATTTTTTTCATAAATAAACCTGAAACCCTTCGATGATTTTATGACAACTTCTCTAAACCGTACTGTACCGTTTAGGTATGTTTTGTTATAAAATTCTCTTGGCTTTACGGCCATATGTTGAAATTGCCATTCGTATTCAGTAGTGGTGAATTTTGTAAAGAGAGTTTTTTTGGTATTGTAGGACTATTTATTTTTGCAAAGAGAGATTGCGCATTCTGTCATTTTTGGGGGCAAAGTTAGTAAAAAAAGTAATTTCCTATTCTTGTTGTTGCTGTTTTCGTTCATAGTGTTATAAAAGCTGGCGAGAAAAATTGATTTCAAAAAACATTCTGTTACACTGAAGAAATTTTGTGAATTTTAATATGATATTTGAAAGATTTAGTTACATATATAGATTCGAAGGACTAATACCTTGTTTTGAAGTGAAGTGTTTTTCAGCAAGGTCATTCCGAATGCAACGAAACAGATAGTGGTTAGAAGAGACTAAAGCTGGACTAAAATGTTTCAGAGCCTAAGTTTTTTACTGGTCGCGCAACATAAGTCCTATCATGAGTGAACAATTTGGACTCGTGTCTAGTGGTATATTCTGGCCGTTTTTCGCTCAAACGGATCAATTGTGTTCAAAACAGATTTTTCCTCAACCCTTTCAGACAGTTTTAATAGCTCATAGTAGATGAAACTCTTCTGATCTCTCCAAATACAGAGCATAATCTTGGCGACAGTGGTATTCAGTTTTGGTTTCAATTTTTCTGGTTGTATGAGCTTCACGTAAGTAAGGATTATCAATATGTCACTAGTCAGGATCGATACAGAAACGACATCGAGTTGTGGCATTGAATCAGGATTTTAGACATACAAAATCGCCACTCATAGTCTCTTCAGTTCGAGTGCATTTGGGTGAATCTAAACTCTTTTGTGCGTTCGAAAAATGTTGTTTGATTTACTCCCGACGGTTCTGGAAGTATTTCTTGCATTTTGCACGAGTTTTGATCAAGTAAAGCCTCCAGTTCTTCATCTTCAAATTTTTTCAATTTGTCAGAAAGTTCTTTCGAAATCACCAGTTTCAAATCGTTTAAATCACTCATAAAGATAGCCTCAGATAAAACATAACTGCCATAAACTTTCACAAAAAAATGATGACTTTCCGCAGCGGTTTTCTTCAAAAAATAATAATGAAGTAAAAGTTCTAGCAAATGCTCCTATTGCACCATATTCAAAACTTAAAAAAACTGTGTTGTTTAAGTTTTAACAGATAGAAATGATAGCTACTGAGTAGAAAGCATAATGACAGCACTTTCACGTAGCATAGTTGTCAAAATGGACCGCCTGAAAAAATACTATTAACGCAGTTTAATGTAAAACTATGGAAAATTAATGCTTATACCCAATATTTCAATGGTCAAATTTTGTAACTGAAGCGCAAATAAAATATTTTTTTTTTTTTTTTTTATAAAAATTCATACATTTTATCCATTGTGTTACAAAATTCCCCAATTTTGATCATGTATGTGGGTTTAATTGTAAATATTAGAATAATGCAATATCCGTTTTAGTTACTTGTCAAAAATTTTCACAGTTTGGATACAAGAAATTCTGATGTTTATAATGTAATAACATGAACTCCGGGAATGTTACAATAATGCTACAGTATTACACTTTTCGCGAAATGTGAAAAAATGTTTTTTGTGTGTAAAAAGATAACGTTCAGATTTGTATATAGAAACTACTTTGAAAAATGTAAGTAGACCATTAGAAGACATCGAGAAAAACGTGCCTAAAAAATAGTTTTACTATAACTTCGAATGTACCGAAGTAATAAATAGGATTCATATCTTATTTGTCCCATATTATGTATAATTTATAATAATATTGACGCTGCTTTAGAAAATTGTTTATAACTTCGCCATCCCTGAATGGATTTTGCTGAAATTCAGTACCAAGATTTTCGAGACTATATACCACATACGTGTTAAAAAACAAATTTATTTATTAGATTATAGGCTTAAAAACCTCATTTTAACACACAGACGGACAGCTAAATATTCTCGAAAGTTATTTTAAATCATAATAATCACAAAAAAATTTTCATTATGAGGTTCTGATTGCATATTTGAAGACTTTCGTATAAACTGACAAATTTATATATTCCCCTCATTTTATGTGAAGGGTGTAATAATGTATGTAGCTTAAAGGCAATTTTTATTTGAAGTTTTTGATATTTTATTGAATTAAATCAAACAAGTCGTTTTCGAGATATGCTTCATTTATGGTGCAACCTCGTAAATTTTACAAAAAAATTGATTTATATGCTTAATACTTCATAATAACTTGTATCTGACTTGAATGAGATATTCCATGCCGCAAAAAAAAATTTCATTTTTCAATCTGTGTAATTTCCGGAAAAATATTTAGGTATAATTTCTACAATATATTTTATTATTTGGAACATTTTAAAAATAGGATTTTTACTAACAGCGAGATGAGTAAATCCCTAGTAAATTCTCTTCCATTAAAGACTTTTATACTAATAGTATAAGAAATATTTTTATATTATAGAAATTACAATAACATAATCTCATGAATTATATAATCCTTTATATAATATCACTTAGTAGTGATATTATATAAAGTGTCTAAAATTTCTTAATTGGAACTGAGGGCGAAGAATTTAAAATGAAATAAAGTTTCATAAAATTTTAAATCAGTTTTACATTTACTTTGCATTTTTTATATATAACTTAGTTGGAAAAGAAATCCTAAAGTAGTCATTTATGTCTTATGAGCATTACTGCTGATATTGTTCCTTATTTCCATATAAATATGGTTTATTCTAACCATAATATATTTAGCTTCATCAAAAAACATAATTTAATTTTTAAATTTTTAATAAGTTTTAAGGAACAGAAAATTTCCAAATTTCCATGAAAAATGGATACTATTCGCCAAAAATTTCTTAATATCTCCAAGAAAAATTCTTAATATCAAAAGAATTATGTCAAGATAACTTTTAGATAATTTTATTTAGCTAAATTAGACAAACCGGAAATATTAGATATGTCCATAAAAAAAATCAAAACGCGATAAAAAAATCTAGTCAACCTGTTTTTGATTAAAGGAGAAATGTTTTTTTCGAGCAGTGCAATTCTTGGAAGACTAATCATAATATGCTTAAACTAGAAACTATTTCCATGCCATAAAATAATATATGAGTCCATTATTTTGTAAGTAGGCTAAATCTATTTACCAAAACCATGAAGTTAGGTATGCAAATATTTTTGAACCAATAACACAACAAACAAATAATTTAGTTTGTTTAAATTTTAGTAAATTTTATATAATTGTTTTTAGTTTTACCTACTCGGAACTATTGAATTGTGGGAATATTACTACTGTCTTCATCGCAGAAACAAATCAATGTACGATAAGACTGACAGCACATTGAAGATAATAAATCAGAAAACCTAAGTCCCATTTTTACTAGCGAGAGATGGGAACTAGAAAGTTTTCTAATATTTATTTTTATCACCAGAAGTAATTAGCAAATACGTTTTGGTTCTCGGTAACTACTTATTAAGGTAGTTTCTTGGTAATGAGGCGTCGTTATTATTTGCCTACTATATATTACATAAATAAGTACTCAAAAGTATAATAGCACGGTAATATTGGAATCACGTGGATCAGTTGGCTAGAGCGCTGGGTTAACAACCAGAATGTTGTTGGTTCAACCCCATTCTGGTGCTGCTAATTTTTTTTAACAAAATGTTTAAAAAGATATTTTATACTAAAAAAGGGTTTGTCACTTAGAAAATTTAGTACAAAATGGTATACTGAGTAAGACGTTAGTCACTAAAAAAGAATGGTTAATTTGTGTCCAAGTTCAAATCCCACTGATGGCAAAATTTTTTTGTTATTTTTGTTTTTATTTTTATTTTCGTTTAGGTACATATTTTTGAGCAAAAAATAAGTATTTTATTTTTGTTTTCAATTATACCTGCTAGGTTACCAGGAAAGCAAAGTTTTTGCTGGCTAACTACAAAATATTCACGAATTACGCCCAAAGCAAAGTACTAATAGCTAATGACCTATAGTCTCCATCGAAAATATTGATACAGTTCTCTGAAATAGACAGAGAAATAATTCGAGAGCGATATTCTTCTTTATTTCCATTTGAATTTACATAAGTCAACTTTTATCACTTCTTTCGATTAATCGTCTAATTATTAATGTCTAATTATGTTGTATCAAAAAAAAAAAAAAAAAAGAAAAAAAAATTTAGGACGGTCAAATGAATAAGATTTAATTAAAAATTAATTTATATGAATTGTGATTCAGCTTCCGGTCTACTCAGATTATTTTATTATTTTTGAAGGCGAAATGATTTGGGGTCGATATAGGGATTTTGTTAGAAGAATATGGTTTGTTATACGTTCGGATGATTATAATTCATTCCTAATAGTTATTTACAAATTTACTGAACTACGGGCTATTGGAAGTATGATGTGATATATTAAACTTTAAAGTAGCGTAGTCAAACTGCATTCTGGTTTTAGATTCATGCTTTGGGACTTTAGGACATAAAGATTAAATTTAAAATTTTGATACAAAATAAGTCAAATTTGAAAGGGTCTGTACTTAGCACCTTCACAAATTATTTTTGTGAAGGTGCCTTTTAGAAAAGTGTAAAAGTATTATAAAGAAAATTTTATTTCAGAGAAAAAAAAGTGTAGACATTTTTCGGCGAAAAAAAATCATAATTTTTGCAATTTTCAATTTCAAAATCATTTATTTTTGGACTAGGAAAAGATATCGACTTCAATTTTTGTTATTCGATAGACAATTTTGTTCTTTAACTAATTAAGGAAAAATTATAAAATCATTTAAAAAATTTTGGGATAGATATTGAAAAAACTGGACCAAGATTTTGCAAAATTGAGATAGTCGCAATTTCAAATGCAAATAACTTCAAAACTGTAAGAGGTAAAGGGTATATGCAAGCATGTTTTTCATAGGTCTCTTCCGAACCTACGTCTAAGTGCAAATTTTATGTAAATCCAACCAGCCGATTGCAAGTTATAGATTTATTTCTCAAAAATTTTGATTCTGCCCCAATGTGGAATGAGCATAATTAGCATGTATATAAGGAAGAACTTCGTTATTTCAAATCATAAAGTCAACAATTACCGAAAATTTCGTTATATAACAAGGATTTTATTGCAGATACAAAATTTACAGTTTCTCCAAAAACAAAATTTTATTATAATTTCAAAAATCAGACAAATTATGGACTCCTTTGCATTTTAGACGACGATATATTATTATTAGGAAGATTTATTTACAACTAAAAAATTGTAAGAAAAAAATCTACTTTAAAATTTTTAAACTCAAACAGTCAAGATTTTTTCACAATTTCTTTTTTTTTCCTTTTTTAATTTAAGAAAAAAAAAAATAATAATAATAATAAAACAAAAATTAAAAATTCAAACAAATCGGAAAATAAATGGCTCAAACAAGGTATGTAACAAAGTTAAAATTTTAAATTTCAAAATCGAAAACTATAATAGATAAATTTTGATTTTCTTAAATATTTTACATATCTAAGATGTCCTATTTTGTGACCTTGTTGACCCGCCCGTTAAGCTTATGTAGTGCAAAAACTGGTTTATTAAAACTTAAACTCGGTTACATCTCTGCTATTATCATGCGGAATTTTAATGAAATTGGAAACTAGAAACTGACGATTTATTTAATTTTTTTAAATCCCTCACTGTGCGCCGATAATTTCACTTGGCGTTGATCTTTTTGTTGATTAAAAGTGAATATCTTTAAATTGGTATAAATAAGTAAAAATCTTAGTAATAAGAATTAAGTAATAAGAATACCATTAAGGTATTTTAAAAGAACGCACTGTGGAGTAGAAACGTCAAAAATGGCGCTTAATTCAGATACGAAATATAACGAATTATTTATAATTTTGTTGAAATATTTAGGTCATTAGTTTATAAAATAAGTACTTTCTGAGTTTATGAATATTTTTTTTAGCCTAAACCACTGTTCTGCTGTCCGCGTATTACTAACCTATATTTTAGATAATCTGTAGGTCGTCGTTTTAAAGATAACCCAATGAAATTCGGCACTTGAGCTTATCATGGATCACTACTGTAAGATGTTAAAATTGGTTATAATCGAACTATTATTTCACTGAACCATCATATAAAACTTTTTCCGGAAATAGGTCAAATTTTTTTTTTTTTATAAATATCATAATCGGTCCAAAATCACTTTCACGGGCATAATGAAAAAATTAATTACAAATAAAATATATTAAAGTATTAGCCTTACATTAAAATTTCCCAAGGATTGGTCCACAATTGATCATAGCTTCTATATAAGGACCTTGGCATAACAGTTACAATTTAAAATTATTTTTGTGCATTAAAGCGATTTAACAAGGCAAAACTTTCCCAACTACAATTTTCTTATTCTTTTTCAATATTATCGTAAAATTCTATAAAGATTTCTTTTTAAATAAAGCAAATAAATAGGTTAAATAAACATTAATTTGAAATATATAATACTTTCATTTTATTTTGTTTTTGTTCAGAAAACAAACATATTTTCATTGGATTGTTTTTAATATTTTTTTCTTACAAATAGCAAAAAATATGCATTTATTATTAACATTATTATTTTATTTTCATTTTGAGTTTTTGTATATATAGACTGACTTAAAAAATATAAACTTGAAAGACATAAATTTTCAGTTTTTACCACTGTTAAGTAATTTTCCTTACTGATTTAGAAAGTCAAGAAAGAATGTTATATTTATTTTAAGAAAAAAGAATAAGTTTATTTTTAATGCACTTATACTTAACACTTTACAGCTCCAATGGTTAAAAGGGAAAAAAGATCTTATTAATATAACAAATTTGGCATGTACCTAAATTCGAATTTGATGATTGAGTGAAATACTTATCATAAACATAAGTTCGAAACAAATATACGTGTGCATGTATGTACACACGTATCAATATACCGCTCTTGTAATGCAGTTACACCAATAACCAGATTAACAAAATGGTATGTATATGTTAATTACATATGTCAATTGCAGTATAGCAAATCTAGTTATAGGTGTAGCTGCACTATCACTCAATGAGAATTTAAATGCAAGAGCAGTAAGAAAATATGTAAGTATGTACATCAAATATCATGAATACGTCATGAACTTGTTTAATAACTGTGTAATTGTCTTGAAGTGCATTTATAAAAATACACTTCAAGACAATTCGAATAGGTACACACTAAATATGAGAATACATAGAAAATATTAAGTAGGCAAAGTGTAAATTATTAAAGTTTATAATAGGTGTAATTCAATTAATAATATAAATAGAAATGAAATACAAAGTATATATATTTTTAAGAACAACCACTGTGATTAAAAATTTAAAATAAATATAATGTATATGTTTTTATTCGTTTTGTTATAAAAAACTAACAGCATCAAAATGGGGTTGAACCAACAACTTTCTGGTTGTTAATCCCGCGCTCTAGCCAACTTCTCCACGTTATTGCATTATTACTGTGCTATTATACTATTGAGTACTTATTTATGTAATACCGGGTAGGCAAATAATAATGACGCCTCATTACCAAAAAACTACTTTAATAAGTAGTTGCCATTATCGAAAACCAAAAAGTTTTTGCTGGGTTTATAATAAATTTATTAATTCGTATTTTATTTAAATTTAATAAATTTAATGGTTGATATAATTATAGAATTAAAAATTTATAAACTAAAAAAGAAACGAGGAAAATTTGGTATTTTAAAATTAAAAAAAAAAAAAAATATTTAAGAAAAAATTAAATAAAACAAAAGTTTTTGCCGACCATTTTTGCCTTGAATTTAAATTTAATAGGGGTTAGAGAATTTGTGGATTTAAATCGGTATGTATGCAATTTTAACCTTTTTTGTGCAAATTTTGTTAATTTTTCTCTTCTCAATATATGTGTTTCAGTTATACATCGTAGTACACCTCCACATTAAAGTTTGCTTTAATTGCAGCTGCTAGATGGTAAACATCACTGCTATTTGGTCTATTTTACCAATTACTTACCATTAAGTATTCTTAATATTTTTATAGATTGTGAGAGATAACTACGGTTATAAGACAACTGGATTTAATGACAAAAAATGCGCATCTGAGAAACATTCTTACATTTGCAAGCTTTTAGAAATATATGCATTAGTATGTGTTTTGTAATAATTAATTAAAGACAAATTAAAATACGGCATTAAATTTTGTACTAATTTCAAAGAAAGCCTTTTGCAATGAGACAAATTTAGTTAATAATTGAATTGTAACAATAAAATTTTTAATTGATTTTAAGAATAATTTCAATCATAAAAGTAATTCATTTGATTAAAAAAATAATGCAATCTTATATAAAAAATCAATTATTTTCACTTAATATTATCATTTTGATTATTGGAGCAAAATCAATAAAAATTTTAATTCAAGTAAACCAATATTAATTTTTTTCTGTGTACAGATAATTAACCCTTTGAAAGCAAAAGTTTAAATTTTATACACTTGGTTCCCAAAAGGTTAAATCAGCAATTTTTGCAAATAACTTATATGGAAATTATTTAAAAACCGTGGTAATTATCGAATAAAAGAAAGTTTTTCAAAGTTTAGTCGCTATTTTACATGAATTTATGGTTTTTTCATAAATTTATGCTTCTTGTGATATTTATTTTCTTAACTTATTTGGCATAAAAATTAACTTAACCTATTATGGACTGTTGATACCAATACTTTAAATGAATACATATATCAATAGTACTGAATAAGATCACTCCAATAATGTTCTAAAATCTAAATTACGAAGGAAATATTCAAACTTTAATAAAATTGTATTTAAAATAAAATTATGGAAAATTTTTATAAAATAAATGAAAACTATTTTTTAAAAAATTTTTGCTGATTAACTATTAGTTGACATGTGTCTAATACATATTGTAATTTTTTTTACAAAAATTTAAAAATTGTGTCACTGTTTATCGAAATTTTAAAAATGGTCCAGTTCACGAGAACGAAATAATTGAACCGAAATATTTTGGGGATTTGTTTATAATATATCAATCTTTAATTTTAAGGAGGTTTATTAGCAACATTTTTATCTTCAGACAAATCGATGCATTTTAATGTATATGAATAGTTTTTATAACAAATAAAACTTATATTTTAGTAAAAATAAAGCACAATATATGCTAGGAATTAATTTATAGAGAAACAAACATTTTTGTTTAATAGATTCTTTTACAAATTTTGTCCTTCATTTCTAATTTTTTTTACAGTGTTTTATTCCAAATTAACTGTATGTTTTCATATAGAGCGAGCAGCCGAACAACAAACCTAAAAGAAAATGCCAAAACATGTACGTCATTTTTGTATTTTTCTTCTTGTACCAACAATTGCTTAATAAATGAAAAAAGGTGAATTTTAAGCTAAAGAACTCAAGCTCTTTTTTTGGACCAAATGTCAGCTCTTTTGCGAATACATATATGTAACTGTCAAAACTCCTCGCAATATTCATAGGAAAAAAGGAAGAGTGAAAAAAAATAACTACCGACCCTCAACACCCATGCGATGAGCAACAGTTTTATATGAAGCACAAAACAAGCAACACAATCTGTCCAACAAGTAAAAACAGGCAAAAAATAACAACAACAACACTACACAATACAATACATTGTGTCATATAAAACGTTTGTTTAGTACTCACTATGTGGTGTATTTTATTGTGTTGCCAACAAAGAAAAAAAGTCACCTTTCAATGACGTAGTCAATTGTTCAAAATATTTTGAGAGAATTTAATTTTTTATGCTTCCTTTTCTCCATACAAAAAGTGGTTTATAAATGTGATTGTATTTTATTTCATTTTTACCACACATAGAGAATCACTAACACACATAGACAACATTTAACAATTTTCATTTTACCACATGTTTATATGTGTTGATTTTGTTGTTTTTGTTATTCTTATTTTCTATATTTCGTTAAAGGAAAACTGTTGCTCGAATTAGTGAGAGTATATTAGTTTGTGTGTGTATGTATTAATGTTTTCATTTTAATGTGTTTTTTGTTGCTGTTGATTTTTTTATTATTCTAAAAATGGGAGAATATAATTTTATTTCATTCGTTGTGGCAGCACAACAGTACATAAATTGTCTGTGTGTGTTTCTTAAGCACTACTATAGCCAGCGTTGTCAACTATTTGTAACAAAAACACGCTAGAAAGCGCTAAATTGAACCAAAATTAAAGGAATTAGTTCAATCTAGTGCTCTTTTTAGCTAATTTTTTAAATTAAAAGTAGATTTTTATTAAAAGTAACAACTTAAACATTACAACATTGTTATTTTTTTTTTAATATTTTAAGTTCAGCATAAATAGTGAATTATATTTCGAATCAAAATTAAAATTCGTAGTTTTTTACGTATTTTTTTTTATGTACGGTCAAAATTTCTGATGCATAACATATTTTTTCCAATAATTTAAATTCATAAAACTGTTATCTTCGTTTAGATTTTTTTTAATTTTAGTGCAAAACTGATTAAGTCCAATTTAATTCCAAATAAGGCAATTCCTAAAATAAATAGGAACGTGTTTGGAAGAATCTGGCAAATTTACTAATAAATCTTTTATTCAATGGGATTAAAAAAACGGATACACACCTCAAATGCCATTTCAAAATGAAATGAAAAAGATCGTTTTAGTTTTTGGTGAACTCGAAAATTAATAAAACTAAAAAAAATATTCTGTGGTATAAAATGTTTTTCTTTTCTGTGGTGATAAAAATTCTTATTTCTGTAGTGTGAAATAAAAACTTTATAAAATATTGACATATTAAAATTTGATCATTAAAAAATTAAAAATGTAAAACAAAACAAGAGGTATAAATGAATAAATCATAGATTAATAAGTAGATATTTATGTGAGAGAAAAAAAAACCTGATTCAATTATTAAAAATCTAATAAATGCAACAACAAAATATGTGTATTCGCATATATTTTGTTTTTGTGTTTTGAAAAAAATGAATAATTTTTTTCAAAATTTAGTTCGAAGTGCCTCTCACATAAACTTCTAGTTGTATTCTATGGTATAAATGTTAAATGTTTTGATTGCATTTTAAATCCATTCTGAAAGCCACACTCTATTTTGCGAATGGATATTTAATAATGAACATGAAGTATTTAAATAATATAGAGTGATGAAATCGTAAAACATTTAAAATTTGATGTTAATATTCTTTGTAAATATTTGACAAAATAATTTTTTTTTATCAATTTTAAAACGTCAAAAATTTATATACTTTTGTCAAAAATTCCGTTTTTGTCAAAAATTAGTTAGTAAAATTTTGTTCAACTCATAGTTGTCTATAATTAACTAAAAATAATAATTTTCTACCATTTCATACAGGCCCTAAGATACTATCTTTTATTAGTAAATAGAGACTGGGGTTTAGGGTCCAGGAATTCCCGGCAAAATGTCGTCGGGAATTCCCTGGCACTTTTTATAATTTTTCTGGGAAAATATAGTTTTAAAATCCTATAGCAAATTATTACTGTTTTCAACGCTCCAATGAAAATTTACATTATTGTACACACACTACTTACTAAAAGCATTTTTAGATGGTAATACTAAATATTAAGATTTGTGAAAAATTCGATACAAAAGTGATATTTTAAATTGTTCAAAAATATTTGATTTTCATATATATCAACAAGGTATTTTTTACATTATCTAAAATAAAATTATACAAAATATTTCTAAAAAAAAAGAAAAAATATTGTAAGAAAAATAAAAATTAAATTAAATATATATCCCTATTCTCTATCTCGATTATACATTCCATCGAAATAATTTTTTCGTCTCAGTTACGTGGTTAAAGTTTATAATGTACATTGCTTTCAAGTGAGATGTTGCCAATATTAGAATATAATATAAAGTTAAGAATATTTTTTTTGAATTTTTTTCTACAATTTTACTTTTTTTAATATACTAATACTGGCTACAATAAAAATCACAATTTAAAAATATAGAAAATAAAATTAAAAACAATTCTAAAAAAATTTGTTCATGCTTCAATATATTTTGCGATTGTGTTTTTAAAGAAGTAGAATTTTTGATCTATTTCTATTTGGATGCTCGTTAGAGACCAAAACTCTTTTGCGGAAGCAATTTATATTCTTTCTAGGGATCGCTATAAAGTGAAAAATAACTTTGCCACTTTGGTGTCTGATGAAGATTTCATTACATAAACTGAGAGTCATCAATATTTCATGACAGCTATAATGTGTACAAATATTTGACCTTTGTTTCCAGTTTCAACAACTGACATTAGGAAGCACATCTTTTATGCAAACTTGAACGATTATTATACTCTACACCACCATAGGTGGTTGGGGTATTATGCGTTTGTACTGATATTTGCAACGCATAGAAGTCATCCAACACCCACTTTAAGTTATACCAATCGACTTAGAATCACTTTTTAAATCGATCTAACGATGTCCGTCCGTCTGGCTGTCCATGTAAACTTTGCGCACAAGTACTGGTCGAAATTTTAAAGATAATTCAATGAAATTTGGCACGTTGGGCTTTTGTGACATAAGCACGAAGCCTATTAAAATTGGTTGTGATCGGTCCATTATTTCACCTAGCCCCATATAAATGTCCCGCCGGAATAGAGTTTAAACACTCAAAAATGCCTTAAAAATAAGAATATTTTAATGAAATTCGGTGCAAAGAAGTTCTGTACAAGTAAAAATCTTTGTGCTAAATTTTATGAAGATCGGTCCACAATTGACCATAGCTCCATATAAACCCCTCTTCCGAAAATCAGTTTACCGTGCATAAATCCTATAGGAATGTTAGTATCAAGTTAATATTCGACACAAATAAGTTCTAATTTTATGAGAATCGGTCCATAATTTACCATAGCTCTCATATAAACCCACTTCCAGTAATCGCCCTATAGTGCATAAAATCATCTAGATGTTAGTACCAATGCATTATTCTGTATTTATATATTTTATTTTGCATTTAGTAAAATTGGCCATAAGTGTAATATGTCCACTTCCCGAATTATTATGTTCATACACAATGGTGTAGGGTATCATATAGTCGGGCTTGAACGACTATATCTTTCTTTCTCGTTTATATAATTTCATTTGTAGTATTAATACTGTGCCAGGGAGCTCAATATCAAATGTTATTAGGATTGGTCCAAAATTAACCTACTTTCCATTAAGATCTACTTTTGTATAAAGCGCATATAAATATTATTATATTCATTTGGTCACAGTTTCCATATAAGATCCTCCGCAAAAATTACTTCGGTTCATACAATGTATAATATGTATAATGATCGTGATTGACCAACTATAACTTATTTTTGTAATTTTTACAGCATTATCATAACACTTATTTGAAATTTGGCTCCCACACATTGTCTTTCTACACGCAGAGAAAAAATATGGTTGTAGTGACCATAATCTAATAGCAACATAATATGATTGGAATATATGATCACAGCAAAAAATATTATTATGATTCCATTTTTATTTCTATTTATCTTTATTCATATTATTTTATTACAAGGAAGTTGGAATATTTAAAAACAAGTATTTAATTTTTCCATTAAGTTTCTGAAAAGGATTTATTTGTAACATTTTATTGTTATAGGAATAATAATATTAATATGGTTTAAAAACAGAATATGGTTTAAGAACAATGAAAAAGACTGCAAATATTTAATGGTTATAGAAGTAATGATATGTTTCATATTAACAAAATTTTATTTCTGGTAAAAATATTATTAAAATTAAATGATAAAATTGAATCAAATTCATTGTTATCAGGAACACAGAGTTATTAAAGTTCAACAAAATTGACAATGAAAACATAACATTGTTGTAGTGATATTGTTGTAAACATGTTTTTTCTCTTCGTGTAGGACTAAAAAGACATAATCCCAAAAACATCTGTACAAAGGTTAAGAAATTGGTTTCATTAAAGATTAATTTAGCATATTTATACACAGATCATTAAAAATACTCGTTCTGTTGCTTTTCCACAATCAAAACGATAACAAAATCGTTAGTGACTGTTTTGTCAGTTCAATCGAATACTGTCGGCATATAGAGTATACAATTTTAAAGTAAATTACCTAAAAAATTATCATTATCAAAGACAAAAACCTTAACAGTAGTTAAGGACATAGAGAATGTGAAAGTAAAACCTCAATTACATTTCACTTGCAAAATGAAAAATATCGACATACATAATCGGAACAATAAAATCATTGTATTACCTTCTGAAGTATTCCCTATCAAATCTTTTGACATACTTATAAAATACGTAATATTTTACTTTTAAAAAGTATTAATAATTCCTGTAATAGAATGTCTTAAAAATTTAATGCAACTTCAAAACAATTTTACTTTTGTCAAGTTAAATTTTTGATTTTTTAAATGCATTATTGGTTTGTGAAAATGAATATTAAATATTCAAAAATATAATATATTCACTATTATAAAAAAATATTCAAGTTTGAGCTCTTTTGAGACACATGTCTTATATAAGCAATAAAATTGTAAAAAATACATATAAATATTAAAGCCTTAAAGTTTAACTAAGGATTTTAAAATTATTAATTAAACCAATTTTAAATATTTTATAAAATTCTGTTTTACATTTCTAAATTAGAAAGAATTAATTAATAATATAAGATGATAATAAAATGGAAATAAAACTATAAGAAAAACTATTTGTATTGAAACTTAAATGGTACTACAATTTTTGGCATGAAAAACTAATTAACCTAAAAATCTGAGATATACAGTTTTTAATATTCGTAACTTACAATGGATACTTATTTTATTTGTATGAAATATTTAAAATTATTTAAATCTTGAAAGATGCATCATACTTTAATATTATTTTATTTTTGTTAAATAATTATGATTTATATGGTTGTTTAATATTCTTTATAAGAAATCAGTACTTTTTTCTTATAACTTAAGTTTTTAAATATGAAAAATTCAACTTCCCAGGTAATAAAAATTTTCATTCCCGTTTCCCTGCAAAAGTGATAGCATGGGAAACCACAAACTCTAAAAGGGACGTAAAATCATGTTCCTAATCGACATATTACTAAAGTAAAGCGTTAACTAAAAAAAATGTGACTTTTGGGTTGCTAAAAAGCGCTAAATCTAGCGCAAAAAGCGCTAAGTTGGCAATGCTGACTATAGCAGGCAACAGCAGCAACAGAATAAAATACTTAATTCCAAAGATATGAGAACATATTTTTGGTAGTTTCTTATTGTTGGCTATAGTCTTAGTTAGTACATACACATAAATTGAGTTCAGTAAATATGACTGTTGAACAGTGGGGTTGTTTAAAGTTGTAATATTATTAGAGATTTTGTTTTATTGGAAATGGTTAAAAAGGGAATTGAAATTTTATTTAGTTTTTTTTTACAAAAGAGTTTTAATTATTACATATTATTTTCATACAAAGAAGTTGTAATAAATTGTGATGCCTCCTTATGGTATAAAAAAAAGTAATATTCTAAAAAATGTTTCTTGTCCCCTTTTATTTGCATTAAGCCCACTGTACATTTTATTATCATAAATAGAGACAAAGAAGCAAACATTTTTGTATGTTTGTTTATTACATTTAATTTAATAAAAAGCACTTTCTAAGAAATCATACAACTATAGAATAAAATATTTGAAGTAAGCATAAATATACAGATGAGCCTGAATTTCAAATGAGATTAATTAAAAGAACATTTATGATCATTATTTAGTCTAACCCAATTAGTCTCTAATATAAAATGGAAATGAACTTTTCATAGTCTACAATATCCTACAATTTGAGATTCATAAAATTAGTTAGCAGTTTTAGAAATTTGAATTTTCTTAGCAGCTGGATAAATGAAAGGTAAATGTTCGTAATTTTTTTCAAGAACTTTGGTTACTTATCAACTAAAGTTTTTATTTCCCGGTTATTAATTTTTAATAATTATAAATTTTAAAATATTTACAACATAATTCAATTAAATTGAGGATAAAAAATATTAAAATAGACTAATTAATCATAAAACGATGAAATAGTTCAGTAGTTTTTAAAATATTTATATTTTGAAAATTAAATGAAAACATTTTATTATATAACAACTCATCCGAAAGTCGAATCAATGCTTTGGTTTTCATATTGTCCTACGAGTAAAACTTTCCTTGATCCCTCGATATTTTTATGGAAGTAATCTTTGCTGTTAAGAAAGCCCTAAAACTTTTTACAGATTTCAGAATCCCTATTCTTTAAACATTTATAACACATTTTTATGAATAATGTTTTTTCTCATACAAAAATATAATTAAGTCGCTTTTGTTTTTATGCTAAACTATTAATCCATAGCTAAAAAAAATCTGAGCTCAAAAATTAATTTACATCATATTCATTTCTTGGAATAATTTGACCCTTTAAACAATTAATTTACATCATATTCAATTCTTGGAATAATTCGACGTTTTAAATTGCAAGGTCTTATAAGTGAACTTTTTGTAATTTATCTGATTAAAAAATCCATATACACTTAATAATTCGTTTAATAGTTTATATACCATTAGGCCTACTAGATTTTAGATATTTTAAGGATATTCCTCTTACAATTTTCACACACAATTTGCATAGTTTCAAATCGTTTAATAAATATGTATACCTTTCAAATGTCGAATTCTACTACTTACTTGTCCTTTTGCAACCTATTACTTTTGACCAAAATGAAAAAGTATGCAGAATCCTTTTTTTCCTTTTTAAAATATTCCCAATAAATAGCATTATTTTGTCTTCCATCAGTTATATAAAAATGCATGAAAGACTCAGAAACTATCAAATATATTTAGATATCTCCTTGAAAATATTTAAATTAAAATAAATAAAAATGCATGTAAAATCACATTATCTACTAAAATATCTATGTATTAGTTAGAAAATATAAACATTTTGCATACACAATAAATCCCGGGAATTCTTACATGATTTCTCTGGATTACGGGATTGAAAATTGTGGGGAATTTCCTGGAATTTTCGTCCCCGGATTTCCCGTGAAAACTATATTCTCAATTCTCTTTTGATTAGGGACTAAAATTTTAAATTATTGGTCATACCTCTAGCCATTTCGCTGAAAGGAAAGGATTTATTTCTGATTTAAAAAGCATTGAATAATAAGATTCCATAAAATGGTAAATTTTGTTAAAAAACCGAATAACTTCAAATTCGCATAAAAAGAGGTGTGAGTATAGTTTCCTTGCTGTTTTTATCATCTAACTGTAGGAAATAATATCGTAAAAATATACTTTTGTGTGACCAGCTCTTTTATTGAACATATTGTCTGTTAATATATCAAATATTTGACTACGTTGTATTTATTTATTATTTATTACGTTTTTATTAGACAAATAATAAAAAATAGTCAAAAAAGCCGAAAGAGTCGAAAGTCGTCTATTTCACAGGTGAAAAAAGTAAAAAATCATATATCAATAATAGAAAAAAATTTTAAAAATTTAAGCTAGGGTACAGAACCCTTTTATAGCCACCATCGGCGTTTTTTTTGTATTACCCTAATTAAAACTTTCATTTTATATGAGAGGTGAGCGGAAAAGTGGATAGAAAACGCCTATTTTTGGTTTAGGAATTTAAATAAATTTGTCAAACAATAACGCTAAGCTTTCATCCTATTTTGCAAATGAACTCGATAGTCTGAAATAAACTGGATATATTGGAGTTTATCAAGCGCCACAGTGCTTTGTTACCATACATTGAATAGGCAGAATTTTTTTTCAGTAATTTTATTTATTGAATCTTCACAAAAGTTAAGTGAACTAGCAATAATTAATCAAACCTTAAATCTAAATCTTAATATCTGTTTAGTCCAACCAACGTCAGAATAAAAGCGATTTTAATGCGTATGGTTTAACTTCGGCTCAGTTCTGCGGTGTTTCTGGAAATACAGGTACATTATAACCCACTAGCACGAAATATACTAAGAATAAATGGATGCATCCGATTGAAAAGAAGAAATACCGCGGGCTGAAATAGAAGAATTATCGTAGAAACATACAACTTGGCACAGTAGTGTCCTGTGACAAAGTTAAGAAAAATTAAAAATTTCAATTAAATCGTGTTAAGGACACGCCCGCCTCCCATGTGAACTGAATTTTAAAAATTATATTTTTCCTACAATTATACAATTATTGTGAACAAAATTGATACATGTACTTAAGTTATCGTCATCTATGCCAAATTTTAGTTAAATCGATTACCATGTAAAGCATGTGCACAAAAACCTGTACTTATTATACCATTCATCACAGGTGTAATTTCCACAATTTTCGTCGGAGAGTTAAAAGTTTTTATTTTTTGGATCCTTATAAGAAATGATGTCGATAGGACGATAAGCGTCTGTCCGTCCGTTATGAAGCGCACCAATAACTGCCGCATATAATTTATGTATATCAAACGATCGGATATCCTTTCGAGAATTTTACTATCGAAATTCAACAAGATCGTTCAAAATGGAGGACATATGTGTAAAAAACCGGTTTTTTAAGGTTTTTCAATTTAAAAATGGTTTAAATGCCGTTTATGAAGCTTCCCGATATCATACATGATATATATATATCAAAAGATCAAAAATTTCAAAATTAGGGGAGATATTTAAAAGAAAACGCATTTTTAAATCGGTTTTTTATTTTCTGAAGCCCCAATATATGCTCGCGACATCACCTTTGCAAAACAAAATAGAAAATTTTTGTCTGAATTTTCCTGCTGATGATATGAATTTAGTCGATTCATTAGTAACAGAGATATCGGTCAAAATGCATTTTTATCCGATATCCAAGTCCTAAATATATAAATAATAAAATATACGGACTTGGTTTTTTCAACTTTTTGAAACACCAATGTAAGCTATAGACTTCGTTTTTCCACAGAAAAATCGAAAATTTTTCTAAAAGTTTTTATGTTAAAAAAATGAACTAAGTACATCCAGTATTAACCGAGTTATAGAACAAAACGCGTCATTAGATTTTTGAAACTCCTGTATAAGCTTCGCCCGAATTTTTAAGTCAGTCAAATAGGTCCATAAATTTTGTGCATACTTTTTTTTAATTTAATATTGTTATATTTATAAAATATTTGTTCTGCACCGAAGTGATTTTATCTTCTTTAAATATGTACGAACTTTTATATAATTCCAAATTATTAAATTTTTTATCTACTAGCTTTTACCGGCGCGCTTCGATACCCTTTTTATGTGGGAGCTTCAATTCCCCCTTGACTTATTCATCCAATTAGAAATTTGATATGAAAATTGGTTGTAAATTTTTTTAAGACTTACAATGTAAGAATCCTTTAGATGAGAAAATGTATATTTTCTTTGTATGGGGGCTACTTCTCCCTATGGACCTTTCCGTCCTATTTTCTTTTCATCAATGCGATATTAAAGAATAAAGCTTATCACGAAATTTGAGGGCTTTCACTGTAATAGTTCCTTACATATGGCAAATTGAATATTTGCGTTGTGTGGGAGATTACACCCCCCCCCCGCTGTGAGAGTGTTAAAAAAGTGGGCGTAAATATGAGCATGACATCCGGTCAAGATCCAACATAACCGATAACATCTTACAGTGCAGGCATTATGTGTGCTTCGAAATTTCATATAAAAATAGACTTTTTTAAAAGTAGGAGTAAAATGTAGGTGTGATACCCAATCTAGATCTGACAAAGCCTATAACGACTTCTGTCACTGGTACAATCTATGCGCCAAATGTCGCGAAAGTCGGTTTAACCATTTAGACGTGATTGATATACAAAAAAACAAACTAACACCTCATTTTTATATTATATATAAGGATATAAGGATTTATAAAATCTTGACTCTATATCTACTTTATATAAAAATACAAATTATTTAAAGTTTTTAGTGTTTACATAGATATAGAATAGGTAAATATATTTGTAATTACATATAATATAATGTATTTAAGAGGTATATGAGATTTGTCAAAGTCGAATATAGCACTATAACTTGTTTTAAGTTACTTTGATGAAATTTTAAAGCAAATATGATGAATTTTAGCACATATGATTATTTTGATATAAGGATCAAGTGTACTGAAACTGGTTAAGATCGGTCCATTATTTCACTTAGCCCCCAAGCAAAGGTCCTTCCGGAATAGGGTTTCAATGCTTATAAATGCTTAAAATATATTACAATTTTAATGAAATTCGGCATATAGAAATTCTCTGCAGGCATAAATTAGTGTGCAAATTTTAGGAACATCAGTCCATAATTAGCAATAGCTCCCATATAACCATACTTCTGAAAACAATTCTAACGTCCATAAATCTCACATAAATATAATCAAGATAATATTTCACACAAATAATTCTTATAAAAGAAGAAAGCATTGCAATAAATTTTATTTGGATTGGTTCATATCTGACGATAACCATATAAGACCCACTTCCAAAAAACACTTTAACGTGAAATTATCTCATATAAATATTAGTATCGAAATAATATTTGATAATAAGAAGTTTAATAGCTGTATAAATTACCCTCCCAAACTTAACGAGAATGGGTCCACAATTTACCTTAGTTTCCATATAAGAATCTCTCCGAAAATTCTAAGCATTCGTCATATGCTAGGACTTATTTATTTAACTTTTAAACAAAAAGCACAATATTACAGAGTATTAATAATTTTAATTTTTATAAACGTTTTTAAAATTTTGTTATATGTATTTTCGAACTTCAACGATTTCATTGTCGTTTTTGTGGAATATTGGTTAAATATTTATGCATTTTATTTTTGAAATTAGCCTTTAATTTTGCAATTTCACATATTTTAAGAAATTTAAGTTGTTAAGTTTATAAATTTCACATTTTCGGTCAGAAATCTTGAATTTTTCTTTTAGAGTCTAATAAAATATAACATGTTTTTTCATATATATATTTTATTTTAATTAGCCCTCAAAATATACGTTTTTTCAGTAAATCAGATTTGATTGTTCTTCCCAATAGAGAATCATTTTAAAATTTTTTAGTTTAGTTTTTCAACTCTAATAACAATACTAGTTAGTTTATTTGCAGTTGTTTAGTCCTTCGAACTGGATACTGGACAATGTCGGATACTGAACCTATCATTATTCCATGTTTTTTCTTTCAACGAAATGTAAGTAGAAAAGGCACCATGAGAGCAGTGGATGATACGGAAAATACTTGCTCCTCTCGGCTGGTGTCACTCCTATTGCCTCAGTAAATAATTGATCATTATATAAATGAGGGATGCAAAATTCTTATCAGTCAAGAGATTAGTTAGATTCCAAAAATTAATAATCAGTTTAGATAAATTTGTTATCATTAAGGTAATGTACTACCAGTTTAATTTTCTTTCAATATAAAATTGTATTTCTTAAACAGGTAATAACAATTTTACTTATTATTCTACTTCCTGTCTTCTGTTTTTAAAACATAAAAAATTTTCTTTTTCATTTCCTTGCAATAATATTTTCACATCTTTAATATAATTAATTTAATTACTTATAAAATGTAATTTAAAAATTAAATGAAATCCATTTTTTCTGCATTCACTTATTTTTTTCTTTCTATCTGTGGCATGCTTACTATTGCCAGCAACCTAGATATAAAACACACACAAACAGACTAACACAGACAACAATGTTGCTGTATCATACAATTAGAAACCATTAATACGAGTGTCATCTTAAATTAACCAAGTTGGAAATGGGTTTCAACTTACTACTACTTCAGTTAAAGGAAATCTTTATTTCTTTTTTTATTCTCTGATCTTCTGTTGCTTCTTTCTTTTTTTTCTAGATGTTGTATGTATTCTTGCAACATTTTGTTTTATTCTTATATTTTTTCCAAGTTGCCGTTGCTTTTTCATGCATTTTATAATACTTTGCACAATTTATCATATTCATTATGATTTTTAATTAAAAACTTTAAAACAGCAACAGTAAAAAATAGTACCAACTCTAGCAATTATTTAATAGAAAAGTGTAAATGTAACAGTAAGAAATTTATTTAATGCTGTAAATGGGATTGCAAAGAAAAAGAATGCGAAAAAAGAAGAGACAAGTAATAAACAAAAAATTACATTAATTGTTGTGCAATTTGTTTGTAGGAACAACAATGAAATAAGAATAATAAACAATGCCTAAGCTAAAGGCAGATTAAACAAATATTTGATCAAATAAAAATAACCATTAAACATAGACAATTTCTTTGATTTTTTTAGAATTTTTTGTTGTTGAAAATACTTTTTTAAAAGTAAGTAATATTTACTAAAATGTGTTTAATAATATTTGCTTCATTTTAATCAAATATTTGCCTAAACTAACGGAAGCTTTTGTTTACGTATATACAGCAATGTCATACGAGATGACGTCAAGGCGTATTAGATTTCTTGTATTTTTAAATATTTAATTAAAAAAATAACTATTTGTTTTTCTTGTTTTTTTGTATTTCAATCTAAATCAATTATATTGAAAAAAAAAACTGAGATATAAAGAAATTTTTAAATTATAGACTTCAAGACAAAGTTGTGTGTTGTGCTTTTCCTAAATGGCAAAAGTTATGTTACACTCACAGCAAAGTGTTGGTAGTAAATTTTTTTTATTACTCAAAAATATATAAATTTGAAAACTTTTAATTCCAGAGGTATTAAATTTCTGTTATTATATTCACTGTAACAATTTTTAAAATAGTAAAAATTTAAAAAAAGTGTCAATATCCAAAAATATATATATATATATATATATATATGCTAATTTTCAAGAAAATACGAATTAAAAAAATAACCAAATTTTAAACTAAACTATAAAATTTAAAAAAAAAAAAAAAAAAAATAATATCAAATTTAAAAATAAAGTCTCAATTTTCAAATACCAAACCCAATTACAAAATCAAATATACATTTTTAAACAAGCCAGCTAAAAATGGTTATATATTATTATATGTGGTCCATGTAAAAAAATATATAGATATATATATAGTTATCTATGGTAAAAGTATACACATATATATATGGAAATGTTTTCAATATATGGATTCCTCTATATAAAACCATATACGAGTATGAAAAATATTACCATATATAGAACCAAACATGTGAATTTTAGTCATATATGGTGTCATATATGAAAATATTTTCCATATATAAAAGCATATATAAAATTGCCCAAAAACCATTTCCTTCGTTTAACACCCAAAACTGCTTAACCGTGATTTAAAAAAAAGTTGCAATGATGGTAAGTGTCAGAATATGATTGCAAAATATCCTGTAATTTTTATTGTTATTTTTATATTAGATACAATTTTGTTAAATCTAGAGGAGGAAAGTCAGCAGTTCCATCCAAAAATGTTCCAGATTGTTCTATTTTCTAGACTTGTTCTATACAAAGCTGAGAAACTTTAATTCATTATCTTTAGAAAATATTCGAAACGGCTTAAAATCTTAACAATTTTCAGTCTGGGGCTTCTGCGCGAAGGTCAAGTCCAAAATTTGAACTACTTCTACTGTATGGGCGGCCTCATATTATGCTTTTTGCTGTTGTTGTGGCTTTGGAGGAGAGGCTGGAGGTATTGCTTACGATCAGAACCATGGTCCGGGATTTAATTCAACTACGACACGTACCAAAATTAAGCGCAAAAGCATTTTTGGATGATGATGCTACGTATCTATTTAAAAAATTATTTACTCGTATTATATGATTTGTTTTTTATATTTTCAATAAAATTATAAAAAATAAGAAGAAAAATTTTAGTTATAATTTACAATAGAGTTGATATATATGAATGTATATACGGATAAATATGTTCACATGTCTCCATATATCTTCAGTTTTCGGATCCAAACATATATATAGCTCCATGCATGCATAAATAAATATAAATATATGATCCATACATAAGTTTTTTTAGCTGGGAAATTATTTTTTCTTTTATTTTTTAAGTATCAAACTTCAAATAAAAATATCTCTTCTTCAAAGAAGTTACAACATAAAAAAACACGAAGTTTATAAACTTTAGACTTAAGTTTAAAAAAAGCACCAATTAAAAAAAAAAACATACAAATTTAAAAAGAGCACTAATTTTCGAAACCATTTTCAAAGTCCAGACCAAATTCCAAAATAAAATACAAAATTTTTAAACAAGTTATTTTTCTTTTTTTTAGTACCAAACTTCAAATAAAAAGTACTATTCTTTAAGAAACGTACATAGGAAACATACATAAGAAAAAAAGGAAATTTTAAAACTAAATTTTAAGCTTAAAAAAAGTACCAATTTTAAAAATACAAAAAAATTAAAAATAATAGTTATTACTCTTTTTTTTTAAAGGTTCTAAATTTATGCAGAATTTAAAAAAGTACCAATTTTTGAAATAAAATATAAATTTTCAGAATACCAAATTCAAAAATAAAATATATAAATTAAAAATATATAAAAAAAAAAAATTTTTAAAGTATCGAATTTCGAAAACGATACAAATTAAAAGAATACAAATAATAAAAATTAAAAAAAGTACCAAATTTCAATACAAATGAATTTTAAAACGATTTTTGAAAAAGTACCATTTTTATTTTTTAAAAAAGTACTAATTAAGAAAAATTACTTTACAAAAATAGTACCATTTTTCAAATTGAAAATATTCTAAATAAAGAAATAATTTTCCAAAAAAAAATATTAAGATTTATTTGTAAACAAAATACTAAATTTTAAAGTAAATTATAAGAAAGTAATATTTCTAAAAATTTTTTAATATATTAAAATCATAAATTTGCCTTTTTTTGTTGATGAAAAAAACTAAATTATTGCCAAATTTTAGAATTAACTGCAGATTTAAAAAATAATTTCGAAAAAGTATCTATTTTTATAATAAAAAAATTATATTCCAAATGAATTAAAAATTTAAAAACAGGTATTTTAAATATCACTAAAATTTTGTTTTTTCTTTCTTTCTTTTAAATTAAAAAAGTTAAAATTGTGCCAAATTTCAAAAATACGAATTTTCGAAAGAAAGGTAAGTAATATCTTTCGAAAAAGAGTACCATTTTTCAAAACGAATTATATATATTTTTTAGAAAATTGTTTTTTCGAAATAGTATCAATGTATGTAATATGAATTTTTCAAAGACGTACACAATTTAAAAATAAAATATAAGTTTTCAATAAAGTTTTTTCGAGAAAAAGGCTGTTTATCAAAAATGTACCAAATTCTAAAATGAAATATAAATTTTCAATAAAGTATCGGTTTTTAATATAAGTATCAAATTTTAAATTTAATCGAAATAAAATGTTAGTTTTTAAGAAAAGAGCTATTTATCAAAAGGTATCAAATTTCAAAATAAAAAAGTAGTTTTCAAAAGACTATCAAATTTCTTTAAAAAAAAAAAACTATTAATTTTCAAGGATGTAAAAATTTAAAAAAGTACCAATTTTCAAAGTAGAAAAATGGCCAAATTTCAATTTAGATTATAAATTTTCCATGAAAGTACTATCTTTAATAAAATTAATAATATTTTTGTCTTAAAAAATAAAAATATTTTAAAATTTTAAAACAAAATATAAAATTTTAAAACAAATACAAATTTTGAAAAGATACCAAAATAAAGTAACAAAAAAAAAAAAAAAAAAAAAAAAGAAATACTGATGTTCAAAATAATATCAGTATTGAAAATAAATTAACGATTTTAAAAAGTACCAAATTTGAAAATTAAGTATTCATTTTCAAAAAAGTAACAATTTTCTTTAAAAAATTATGTATGTATGTATGTATGTATTATTGTATGTATGTAAATAGGTCTATATACATATATGTATGTATGTGTATATGTATGTATGTATTTATGTAATAGTTATTAAAAAAATAAATTCCAAAATAACAAATTAAACCAAAAAAAAACTACGATTTAAAAAAAATGGCAATTTTACAAACTGTACTAACTTTTGGAAACTTTACAAATAAGATATGCATTTTCAAAAAAGTTAAAATTTTCCAAAAAAAGAGACAAAGACATTTTCAAATTACAGGACCAATTGAAAAAAAATTACTAATTGTTTAAAATAATAAAACTTGTTAAAACGTATAACTTTAAAAAAAATTTGAATAATAAATTGAAAAAATAAAAAACAGCAATTAACAAAATAAGTAAAAAATTTCCAAAAAGTTAAAAAATTTATTAATTTTAAAAAAGGATACCAATTTTTAAAAGTATAACAAATTCTTAAAAAACTACCAATTTTCAAAAAAGTGTGAATTACTGGATAATAAAATAATAATACAATGAAATTAAAAAAGATTTAAATAGATTTTTATTTTTATTTATTTAGACAATAATAAAGGTCGATCAAAAAATTTTAAAATTTTTATAAAATTTTCAAATATTGCATGATATAATAAATAATAAATTTATTTTCAAATTTATTTTCAAAAAAAAATCAAAACAAACAAAGAATTACAAAATTTCAAATTAAAATTATAAAAAATGGTAAAAGATTAATAAAACAGAATTTTTTGTTAAAGAAAGTAATATATAATTGTGTGTACAGAACAACATACATCATAAATTTTGCCAAATATCGCGAAATCTCTTTCGATGCTCTAAATTTATTCCACTAAATTTTTTATATTTTTTATCTGTATTTTTTGTTTTATATTTTCAATATTTCAATTATTTGACTCTAAAACTTGCAAATGACAATTCTGCCTGATTTAGTAGTATCATGGGATATTTCAATTTTTTTTTTAGACATAGTCAATTTCAACAAAAAAACAAGTAATATTACTTTATAAAACGACTCATTGACAAATTAATTACCAAATTTCCAAAAAATATGCCCAATTAAAAAAACCAAAAAAAAAAAAAAAAAAATAATAAGAATCTTTCATAACAACAATGACTGATTAATTTTTGCCGTTTACAAGGAATTTAAATCAGGAAAAATAAAAGAAATATGTTTAAGTATTTTATAGCACACAAGTGAATACTCAAACACAATAATATAAAAATGGAATAAACATCTCGGTAAAAAAAAATAAATTACTGACGAATATCATTTTTTGTTATCCTTCAAAAATTATTCTTTTCATATAATTAAAAATTATCCCCCATTTTACCAACATTTTTCCCAAAGGCTTATAACTTAATAATAAATATAGTTTTATTTGTTTAAAAGTGTTCATTTCTTTCTCTCACCCGAAATTGAAAAAGATTTTTTATACTGAAAATCTATGAATCTCCAGGTAATTAAGTGTGGAAAAACAAAAGAACTACAAGTTTTTATACAAACAATAAAATAAGAAAAGAAATACGAAAAAAAAACTTAAATGAAAAAGAAATACTAAAGAAAACGCCAAGGAAAACAATAGAGAGAAATAGCTTAAGGAAATACCAACCAAATAATAAAAAGAAAATAAAAACAAAAAAATTAAAATCCTTTTCAAATTATTATACTTTGAAATAAACTCAGTCGTAAAAAATAACTACACAGAGAAAACAGTTTCGTTGTGGCAATCGAATTTGGTTGGTTACAACCACTATCTTATAATCCGATT